>OV651827.1:12691690-13157923 GCA_927349885.1 Psylliodes chrysocephalus
GACATATCCCAAATTTGCAGTAGATACTTCAAAAGTAATATACATTACGATGTATTTCATTGCTTTTTTAATATTAATTATTAATTTATTCCAATTAATCTTATACATACTGTAATATATTGGAATAAATAGTTATAGAACAACCTTATTTCTCTTTATAAATTCGCTCCGATAAAATAAATGACTGAAAATATTAAATAATTAGTAAATAATTGAGGATACTACACCTTCTAACTATTATATCGTATATAATGTCCTTTTTTCTCTAAAAAATCTTCTGGGTGGTCAAAGAAATTCCTCCAGATTTTATTGTATACACCTTGACCTTAACGTCCTCAACATTTTTTTCTATGTACTGTTAGACCAAACTAAAGTAGAAAAAATCGCAACCGAAATATTTGCTTACAAGTTTTTTATAGGTTCGTGCTTGAAACAATGAAGCCAAATCGGTTCAACAATCAAATCCATGTATGTCGTGGTACGATTAGGTGCAGACCAAGTACACGCCGCCGCGCTGTATTGCTTGTAATTTACTTTTAACAGGAAAGTACTTGAGAATTTGTATACCCTTGGCATTTAAAATTTCAGATTTAATACTTTTTTATAACGACAAAAATAGATTTCAGTGTACTTGCTCTCAGCATAAAGTTTTGCGTCAGTTTTATAGTTTGCCATCCCGAAAAAGGAAACTTAAGGAAAATACCTCGGCATCTGTCGGTCAATCTGTTTTACTTAAAGACTATTTTACGTACAAAACTTTACCTATGGACCAGATACATTTTATTTTAAAAACTGTTTTAATAATGTATGTAAAACAGAAAAAACGCATTTTTAAGAAATATTAAAAATATTTTGTTTACATTTATTGTGTGTGCATTTTTTGTACACGCGTTCCTGTAGAGAGCTTAAATCGGTTTAACTTTGTACGTGCCCATGTGTACCAAATTTCGACACATTATTTTTTTCATGAAACAGAATGAGAAGCAAAAAAACATTTGTTACATATAAAATTAAAAATGTGTTTGCATGGAATGCAGGTTGTGGACACCTTTTTGGCACCTGTCATAGCCTGTGCCCGTCCAAACTTTTTGGCAATGTCTCTATAGCACGATGAACACCTTCCACGTTGCTTTATATCTTTGAGACAGTTATTAGCTTCTTTTCGTTCTAATGTCTGTTTTTCACGAAATTGTGTGGTAGACATTTTCTTCCTTGTGACTTGTGTAAAAAGGAAATGGGCATTTACAACTGCCGTGTTTCTTAACAACTCAAAAATAATTTTACGGTACCACTTGATGCCTACAAATAAACAAAAGATATTATTACTCTTGATTTTTGCAAAAATATTTTATTTCACAAACCTTTTCGAATCGTGGATGCATATGCTGCTTTTTGGTCCGAGACATCAATGAAAGATTAAGTTTTATTATATTCCAGTATAGTGGAAGGTTTTTTCACAGTGCCTCTTCTCGTAATCAAATCTTCCATTTCTGGAACATCTTTAGTGGTCAGAAACAAAACATCACTTTTATCCCTCCATTTGCCTACAATTACATTTGTATTGCTCTGCAATGCAGTTATTTTTCCTCTCTTTAACTTAGCAGATACAACAGGTGTCGGATTAAATTTTCTTTTGAATCGTAGAGTTCCAATCAAATGAGTACTAGCTGCATTTGGTTCGTGAGCGAGAAGAACACTTGTATAAAAATTATTTGTTAACAGCGTTTTGCCACTATTTAGTAAAGGTGCCGTAAGTTCCATTACCACATCTGTTGCAATACTGGTAGCCCCTGGTCTACTTGATTTTCCCCCGTATAATTTTAGTGTTTAAGTATAGCCACATCAGCACATAGTTTGTATACTTTGAGACCATATCTATGACGTTTATTGGGGATGTACTGACGAAATCCATGTCTACCTCGAAATCATACTCTTATCTATACATACATTTTCCGGCGCAACATACCATCTTTGTAAGTTTTTATTCATTAACTCAATAATTGCACTTTGTACAACTTATCCTCCTTATTGTAATTTTCATTGTCGGCAACAAAGGAAATGGAGAATAGATTCAAATCTATTTCTGCTCATTCCGCATTGGGCAGTAATAACATTTTTATAGCAAAGGTTGTCGCTTTAGTAGTCGCGTAATTTGGGTTTTTGTCTAGACCCATCTAAAGAATCAATCCCAAAAACGATTTTAGTTCTGTACACGATAAGTGTTTCCAATTAACAATCAAAGAATGCTTTGAAATTTTTTTCGTCAATGATACCCTCAAATAATTTTTGATATTTATTTGATATAATATTTTGATCAACGAATAGATAATAAAAATCAAGCGGTGTAGTTTGTGTTCTGAGATGTGTAGCATCAGTAATATCTTCTACTGAGTTAAATGTAAATTTATTCAGTTTCAGGTGATTTGTCATCTCCCACTTAATGTTTGTATCTGGTATATTACGTACATTATTAGCAGCTAAATCAGAATCAGTAGTATCTGATTCTACATAATTGGATTTATAACCATCTAACATAACCTTTTCTTCAATATACCTACTTGTCGATGGAATTTGCTCTGATGATGGTATATATATTTGATGTTTTTAACTTTTTAGACTTATTGGAATAAACGTTTTTTCCTTTTTTTTTATGTACCAAGCCATAATCATTATCATCAGAGTCAATCTCACTATCTTCGGGGTCATAACATCTATCGTACAAACTATCATCGCTATAAAAATAACTATATTTCTAATATATCTCCAAGTTCTTTTTGCGTTAAACCTTTTTTGCCATTATTAAGTCAGTATTATGACAACAAAATCAATAATATAGATCAAAACACATGTAACACAACTTACAACACAATGTCAAAATCGAAATTTTTGTATAACCTCAAAACTCTTCTATACGTCAAATGAAGTATGATCTGATGCAAATGGTTATTTACACAGGCCTAGATGAATCATTCTGTCAAGCCATTTAAATGTAGCTGTGCATCTCACACGGCCACAGTCGAAAATACAATAGCCTAATGTGTGCCCAAATATAACCACATGGTCTGGAAGAAAACTTTGCTGTGCCCCAATTTGATGCACATGGTCGTTAAAGTGTTAAGTCTAATACAATTTTATTTTGGGAGTCAGGTTTGCGTTACTTTTTCTTAACACTATTTAGAAAAATATCTAAAAATAGTTGTACCTTTAAATTATCTCCAAAAAAAAAGTAAAAACAATCAAGAACGTTGAGAATAAGGTGTGGAATAAACAAAAATTATTTGTATTGTGAGTCAGTTTTGGAAAAAAGATAAATTGCAAGTTATAAAAAATTCTGATGCCACCGCACCGTGTGTAGAGTAATAAATGAAGTCCTTTGAAGCATGAGATAAACAATAATATATAAATTAAAAATAGTCAATAACATAGGAATAAAAGTTTAATTCATATCATATTTAAGAAAACAACATATATTAAAAAATTGTAACAAACTAAGAGGAAAAAATATAAATATAGTATCAGATCTATGTTGTGAAGACAGGCAAGAACAGATTATATTGAAACAACACTTTACTATTGCTAGATCAAAAAATTATAATGCCAGAATCCAAGGTCGATTTTTAGTAGTTAAAAATGAAAAATACACAGCAGAACAATTAAGAGATGATGATGACAAAGATATAAATAAACAGTATTTATTAATTAATTTAAGAGAAAAATCACATAGTGCACTTCAAACACCAGTTCCCAATAAAGTAGAAAAAGTGTATTTTGGGGAGAGTTTAAAACTTTTTGCCATTAACACCCCCCAGAGGCCCGAAAATTTAATATTAGAAAAATCCAAGAACAGAAAAAAGCAAGTACATATAAAGAATGAAGAAAATCAAGACAATATAGGAAATAAAGAAACTTTAGAAAGCACGAAAGATAAAACTGTAACAACAAAAATAACAGAGAAATGTACGGAGGAAAAAAAAGAAGATAAAAGAAAACAGAATTATGAAAAATTCTATAGCCCTGGGCAACTATAATACTAGAATAGCATATCAAATAACAATTATTTAAAAAAAAGTCTACAAAAAAAATTATTACACTAAAAAAAATTAATTCAAATGGACTCGTATACAAAGGATCGTGAATTAATACTTTAGAGTTAAATTTTTAAAACAATTTAAATAAAATTAACAAAGTAAATTCAAATGAAATATTTAGAGTTTTTCTTCAAAATTTATGCAGCATTAACAAAAATCTAGATGACTTAGAAACTCTAAATATTCTAGATCTTAATTTTGTTTCGTCTAATACGTATACAATAATATAATAGTGAAGGTAATCTTAACAGAAATTATTCATTTGAGACCTTGTAAAATCATTCAAATCACTATAATATTTAATAAACATAATAAATTACTTGTAACTGCAATTTTTAAACCTCTGCCAGTAAATGAAGATGATTTTTTCAACATTTAAGGCTGTACCTCGATAAAATCAGAACCAGTAATAATATTGAAAGTCACATTCTGGTAGGAGATATAAATATAAACATAAAAAGTATTATTGTTTCTGTTTCTGATAATCTGAGAACTTGTTAGCTGAACATAACTTTATATCACTTATAAATAAATACATACCAATCAAAGGTAAATCAAAAAGTTGTATTGATCATATTTTCTTTTCTATACAAAAAATTATTATTAATGATTGTTATGCAATTGCATGTATTTAATACACACATTATGGACCATAAGGCTACTATAAATTTTTTACCAGTAAACAAAAATTATTTTTTAAACGAAAACAAATTTTTTTTTATAAAAAACATTAATTACAAAAAACTTAAATATATTTCATTAATAGAGACTGGATACATTATTATAATATCATTAACACAAAAGATAAAATCTTTTATCTCACACAAATATTTAATAATTTAACTGATAAAAATAGTTTCTTGATAAAACAAAAAAACAAATTAATTTGTAGAAAAGAATGGATAACAGAAGGCCTAAATTCAATAAAACAGAGAAAATTACACAAACAACACAAAGATGACCTTAAAAATATGACATAAAAAACATACATTTCATTTAATAATTAAAGAAAACAGACAGATTAATAATAAAAGCAAAAGATGAATTTTATAAAAAACAAATCTTCAAAAATAGGGAATTCTCAAAAAATGTGTGACACATAATAAAAGAAATAACCGGAGATTCATATTTTTTTCTAATATTGGAAACAAACTTGCTGCTCAGATTAAAAACCTAACACTCCAAAACCTAACAGGTATTATCTACAAAATTCTTTATTATCAGAGCCAGTCACAAAAAATGAAATGAAAGCCTCAATAAACTCATTAACAAACAAAAAATCACCGGAGATAGCATCTGAAACAATTGAAGACTTGTAAAAACAGCACATGCCACAAAATACATAAAATGAGCTGAGCGCGGCATCTAGCAGTGAAACTCTGTACCTTTCATTGCAGATATTATTTATTCTGGCATAACTATCATATTTGATGTCAAATATTACAGTCTCCTGCAAAAAACAGCACAAGTCCACATCGGTTTCAGTTTAAAACAACACACGTCCTTGACTTGTGTTGTTTTTATTAGAATTTCGAATGAATGTTGTCATATTTTTGTGACCGGCTGTTTATTCGAACCTAATCTAAAATCATACAGGACACATACCTACTTGCTCAATGAAAAATATTGTGAGTATATATTAGTAAAATATGGAAAATATTAAAGAGACTCAAAGTAATGAAGTACAATGGCCCAGAAAAAAGAAAGGGAAGTTAGAAAAGATTATAAGATCCGAATGTCCAAAGTAAAAGGGGAAGAACATGTAAACCATAGAAGGCGATTAATTGACAAGCGAAAATCGAGAATAACTTGCAGGTAAGGTACAGAAGATACAATTTTATTTTAGACAGCGTTGCAGTAATATTTTTTTTTAGATGGAGAAAAAAATGTTTGGAAAATCTCCCTGCAATTGAAAAAGAAAACGTTTTCAAGCAGTTCTACTCGATAGCTGACAAAAATTAACTAGATGCATATTTAAGTGGCCTTATTCAAATTAAACATGTTAGCAGAAGACGTCTAAGGGAAACACCAGATGACAAAAGAAAAACTAAATGTGTTTCATTTTGCTATAGTGTAAGGTTTGGCGAAAAACATATTACACTGTGTCAAGATGCTTTCATAAAAATACATAGTATAATCCCTGCGCGAATGAGAAGACTTCAAAATAATTTAGTAATGGTAGGTAAGTCACCAGGGTATAAAAGAGGGTTACATAGTAATAGGCCCAAAAAGTTTTGCAACGAAGTAATATACCTCATAGAAGCCCATATTATGTATTTTCAATAAAGCAAATCACATTATTCTATACGGAGAAACCCAAATATATATTACCTTCCAGGAGAGTTATCTATTAAAGATATGCATTCCATGTTTGTTTTGGAGTACAAAATAAACGTACATTACAAAATTTATTGGCATACATTTAGGAATAAATTTAGTATCAAATTTGGATACCCACGATCTGATACCTGTGCTGAATGTGATTCTTATGCACAAAAACTTAACAATAAAGTATTATTAGGTGATGAGCGCAAAAATGTAAAGATTTAAAAAAAATGCACCTCAAAAAAGCTAAGACTTTCTTTGATTTGAGAAGGAAATACAAAGCTATGGCTCAGGCAGGTGAGGTAGAAGTCTCACTTTTGATTACATGCAAAATCTCCCATTGCCACACATTCCCACCAACCCCGTTTTCAATGCCCGTCAATTATGGTACTGTATATTTGGCGTTTATAATGAAGCCACTAATATGGCTGCGATTTATACCTATACTAAAGGTATCGCTAAAAAAGGCTGCAATAATGTCACTTCAACGATTCTTCGTTACATAAATAACCACCATTTTACATCAAGAAATTTAGTACTGGATGCCCAGGGCAAAACAAAAATTTCGTGATGCTCTATTTTATATATTTTTATATATAATATCCTGAGGGGCTATGGACGCATCTGAAGAAGTTGGAAGTAATTTAAAGAAAAATAATAAAAACAATATATAATAAGAAACCAACTCACCGGACAAATTTAATATTTACTGAAAGTGGCATAATGGATATAAGGCAGTTGTATATATTTAATTTATTGATTTACATAAATAAAAATACGAGTATTTTACACCACATACAATATAAACACCAGTCTAGAAATGAAACTCAAAAATAAGCTTAAACTCGATTAATTAATAAATGTTTTGGTCAGAGATATTCAATTTCCTTCCAGAAATTTATAAAATATATTTAACAAAAATAAATTCTCCAAATTTATTAAAAAAAATATATATAAAAAATTATGTACTATGTACTTGTTACATAATATAATAGAAATAATAAAATCACTAATGTAATTAAATAAATAAAAGTGAGTGAAGTCTAACAATAAAAAACTTGTTTGCAATTTTTTTAATTATTAAGTATAACCTTTTTTTTCTCTTTTGTACGTTCTCCTTATAATCGTAAGTACTACTTTGAACCGAATATTTAGGATTATATGTCCCATGCGCAAACCTAACAGGTCATCAGTGGGCTTTACCTGTTTATTCTTTTTAGATAGATATTCTAATCATATGGTGAACTTTACATAATTAATAAATTTCTCATATTATTAGCTATATTTAAATTTTGTATTATAATTGAAGAAAAATTATTTTTATGATTTTAAAAATGTATAATAAGTTCCTATGTGTTACTTTTCCGAACTAATGCTTAAAATTTGCGAACAATATTCTAAAGGTAGCAAATAAGACCTTTTTGGAATGTAATATACATAATAATTTCTTTAAATGATCGACTAGAATCCTCAGATGATCCCATTTTTTCTAGTTTTAACTTTCAATGATTCCTTTATTCGTATTTCCCATCTTCTACACCTCACCTTTATTGTCCATTACATTACGGTCCTGAATCTTTACTTGTAAGCCCGACCTACATAGACGAATGAATATGAAAATTGATACCCGCACATTTTGTGTAATTTTTTTCATGAGTGTAATGGATTTTTCAGCGAGTACTGAAAATGTGCCCGATAAACGTGACGTGTGCCCCGTTCAGGTGCGATTTTTATTACCGTGTCCTTGAAATATAAGTCAGACGTATGTCGTTATATCGGTAAAAAGATTATTACGCCAGTAAGATATGTTCTAGGAAAAAATTTGAATTACAGGATGCCAACAAGAAATTGCTAATTTGTTAATTGCATTTTTTTTAAGAATGTTTACTTTTGATTTGTTTTTACTCATTTATTTAACGTCGGGTCATCCCATTTATAAATAGATAAGTGATTAAAATGAAAGACTAAAGAAAAATACATTAAATTTTTAACTTAAGCTTTATTTCGGCCTGAGGTGAACTGATTAGATTTTGAGCAGAGTCGGAATATCTGGGGGGGGGGGGGAGCGATACTTTATAGAGGGTCGTTTTTATTTTTTTAAGGTGAAGGGGGAGAAAAAGTCCTTTATATCTCACAAGGAAAGTCAATGTTTAATTATTTAACAAAACATTGAGTGCGACCGGTTTCGAAGTGTCATCACTTCATCTTCAGGCTCGCCTAGTGGAAAGGAGAATATGTGGTGTAAGGTGTGTTAACACTTAGAGCAAACGATATATAAAATAGTAAAAAAGAGAAAACTCACCATACTCTCCATCCACTAGGGAATACTACAAAACAAGTTTCATCAAATGTGGGGTGAAATAAATTGTAAAATGAACAAAGTTTACAAGTAATAAAAAGTTAAAAATATTTGAAAAACAAATACTAGTCAATTGAAATAGTAAAATTTAAAATATTCAAGACTATACAAAACAAATCACATACATTAAACAGATTAAAAGATAAGGCTTAAAGATTAAAAGACAACCTTGTTTTTTCAAAAAACTAACATTTTTGAAAGGAGACATTTTTGAAAGGAGACCTGTCAAGTTAAGGCCTCTACAGGTGGGTGGCAAGTATTAACAAAAAAATTCTTGGGTAAACCCATGACAGGGTATAGGTAATGAGATGTAAACTATGAGTGAAGAAATATTTATTATTTATTATATAAGATTTGGGCCATGAACCAATCACCAAGTGTATGTGTTGTTGTAGAAAGAAGAAAGAAGAAGAAATGACTGGGTTAACTGTTGTGAAGCAACTGAAGAATAAAAGAAGAAAAGAAGAAAATGACGGATGTGAAATCACACAATCTAACCTAATCTTTAAACGTGCTCGTTGGTTTCTTATGGGAAAAAAATTACTTACTAAAATGTACCCCTTGAAAGAAAATATGTGAATAGAAATAAACGGGGAGGTTAAAAAGGAAGTTAGAAAGATAAATTTAGATTAGTGTTGAGAAAAAAGGAGGAGTTTCTGACATTATCTGGGCATTTAAGCAACTAACAGGATTTAATTTTAAATTTCTCAATATCTCGAGGCTTTCGAAGCTATTAAGAGTAAATCTATGGTAGGAACTATGTAGGATTTCAAAACCTTCAGTTAAATCGAAGTCGTGATTTGAGTCCAGTAGGTGGTTGGCAAAATGTGAAAAACCTGTTGTATTTTGGTTAAGACAAAGCAATTGTTCTTTTAAATGGATCTTGAAATTTCGAAATGTGCATCCCACATAGAAAGAATGGCAAGATTTACAAGTTAATTTATAAATTCCAGATAAGTCAAAGGGATCTAATTTATCTTTATTATGAACAAATAACTTATGTAATGAGGAGGGGGTTTTGAAAGATACTATAAAGTGGTCTTTAAGTAAGCTTGCCACTTTATAGGATGCTTTTCCAATAAAGGTAAGAGAAATGTATTTCTTACTGGTGGTTAGTTCATGTACCATATTAGGATTGTTAATATAAACTAAGTTTTGTGGAATTTTATTTTGTTTATGTGTTAGCATTTTACCAATAATATCTAGTTCAAAGTTGTGATCTATAACAATAGTTTTAATTATATTTAGTTCCTTATTAAAGTTTTCCGTAGACACAGGGACGTTTAATAGCCTTTCTAAGTAGCAATTAAAGGCAGCCAATTTATGTGTTGCTGGATGGTTAGAGGTATTGTCTATAACTGTGCCTGTATGTGTTGGCTTTCTATAGATGTCAAAGTTGAACTTGTTATTATTGTGTGAGATTTTAAGATCTAAGAAGTTAATAGATTTGTTTATTTCAATTTCTAATGTGAATTTAATATTAGAATGTAAGTCATTAATATAAGTCAAGAAGTCATTTAATGAGTCTAAGTTGCCTGACCACAAAATCAAAATATCATCAACATATCTATAATAGAATTTCACATTTGAGTGGAAAGGGTTGTTTTTAAGGATTTTTTCTTTTTCAAAATTGTGCATAAATATGTCTGCTAATATTGGGCTAAGTGGAGATCCCATAGAAAGTCCATTTGTTTGTGAAAAGATTTCATTGTTGAATGAAAAAAAGTTTTGTTCTAAACAAACCTTGAGAAGGTTCAAAAATTCTACTAGTTCAATATCAGACATATTCGAACTTGACAAATGTGATTCAACAAAACCTAGAACCTCTGGTATAGGAATATTTGTAAATAAGTTTGAACATCTAAAGAGATCAAAGAATCTGTATTATTAATGTGAACATTTTTGATGTTGTTTACAAGTTGTACACTATTTTTGACTGTATGTGTAAAGTGATCTTTATAATGGATTTTGAATATGTCATTCAACCACTTTGATGTATAATATGTTGGTGAATTTATATATGACACGACAGGGCGGATTGGTATGTCATCAAAATTGTCAGATTTGTGGATTTTGAGAAGGCCATATAGCCTAGGTATTAATTTGTGATCTGGTTTGAATTTATTAAACAAGGAATCATTGATCAAATGTGTACTATTTCAATTGACTAATATTTGTTTTTCAAATATTTTTAACTTTTTATTACTTGTAAACTTTGTTCATTTTACAATTTATTTCACCCCACATTTGATGAAACTTGTTTTGTAGTATTCTCTAGTGGATGGAGAGTATGGTGAGTTTTCTCTTTTTTACTATTTTATATATCGTTTGCTCTAAGTGTTAACACACCTTACACCACATATTCTCCTTTCCACTAGGCGAGCCTGAAGATGAAGTGATGACACTTCGAAACCGGTCGCACTCAATGTTTTGTTAAATAATTAAACATTGTGAGATATAAAGGACTTTTTCTCCCCCTTCACCTTAAAATTACCTCAACTCACACATGGCTACCCCCCTTGTCGGTCGTTTTTATGTTTTAAGAAATATATTAGTTATTTTTGTTTGGAGAAGAAAATTGTTTATATAAAAGTATATCTATAATTTTTTTGTTAAAGGTTTTGGGTGTGTATTTATGTAAATATCTTCATCAATTTCTAAAATTAGTGCTGTTATTGATTTGTAGCAACTCATTAGACAGTGAACCCTAATTTCTTGCACCATGGCACCATTAAATAGTTTCTTTACACCTGTAAGGCCTCTGCACTGAATCTAGGTAAAAAGCATAATTTGTCATTATATGGTTTAGTGTCTTGTAAACCTAAACCTGAGATTTGTCTTATTCGGTTACTGTCTTTTAATTTGTCATGTTGGATTTTACAAGTCTGGTTATGCCATGCATAGGGTGCCATAATAAATTCGTAAATATTCCAGTCATCGTTAGTATGAGTAAGTGGTATTCTTATGTTTACAAAAATGTTTTCATTTGTAAAGCTGCAGTCGCTTATAGCTAATTGGTAATATCGGGATAAGTCATCTAAGGGAATAGCGAGGGATTGGTTAAATTTCTGAGTTAAGAGAGGATAAAGCATGTTGAGGAATGTTAGATTTGGCAATGGTAATGGGTATTTAATGTTGCTTACAGTATGATTAAATTGCTTGTCGATTAAGTGCTCTAGTTCGTAATATTAAATCTTTTTGGAAGTTTATTGAATTTCTAAAAGTTTAATTACAGTGTTTTGAAATTTATTGTCTAAAGATTTTATTGTTTCTATAGTTTAAATTGATTCTCTAAATTGCTGATATGAAACTGAGTTTGGTAAAATGCGTTAAAAATGCCCTCTTCATACTCTTCAGAATTTTTTGTTTTATCTTGTATTGTTTTAGATAATCTAATGCCTTATCTATTTGTATAATTTTGTAACTGGCATTCATTCGTCAGTAAACAATCTAGTTTGTGTAGGGAGGCCACTCTAGAACACCATACTAGTCCATCTCCTAGGAAGTCTAGAGCCTTTTTACTTCTAAGGTGGTGTTTATTACTAATTAAAGTTTGAAGGAATCTAAGGCTCCAGCTTTCATCGAGATTTTGATATTCTTTTGTGTAATAATCTTGCAGATTTCTAAAATCGAATATTAATTTACATTCTTGAGCTTTATTATTTTTGCATATTGGTATTTGTTTCTGAGCATCTCTTCCACTCGTTTCATACCACTTTGATTTATAAATTAAGGGTATTGTTACTTCGTAAGCCACTGTGTTTGGGAGCGCTCTCCAAAACGCTCCAGCAGTCACTTCAATCTTATAGGAACTTTCAACTGTCGCTGTTCCCATGTAGCTGCCAATAGAGGCACATATTGTAATAAGGTCCTACATAAAAATACTTATGTTAGTTTATAAATTGAACATTTAAAAAGTATAAATATGTAATAAAATGTTAATTGCGTAAATACGTGATTGTGATTTTAATTGTATAATTTTTATAGTAATAAAGTGGCTTGTTAGTTATGTAACATATTTAAAATTATCTGAAAGTATTTTCTGAAACAAAGAAAAATATTAATTAATTATATATTTATAGATTCTGGAGCGGTTTAATCGACCGGATACGCCTCTGATAATTGACCTCACTCGTTTTTTATTTTATGTAGTAGGGACCAAACCATCTTAATAGGAGCTTTTCACTGTTTCCCACGTTTCTAATTGGTGTAAATACTTTTACTTGGTCCCCCTTTTTGTATTCTATCACTCTGTGCTTAGAATCGTATCTTTCTTTTATCTTTTATTTGCTTTTTATGTATGCCAAATTCCTTACTGCCAGTTCACGGTCTCTCATCTGTAAGGCATCGAAGTTTGTAGATGGGGTCATTAAGTTTGCTTCAGATGAAAATATTGGCTCCCTTCCATATACAAAACAATTTTGTACTATCATGTTTTGCTGTGCAAATGTAACAAGCCTGAAGTACTCATCCCAGTTTGTATGCTCTGTATTTGTATACATGGCTAACATGTTGGCTAGGGTTTTACTTAACCTTTCAGTTAGTCCGTTTTGTAGCCGGGTGGTAGGCGGTTGTAAATTGGCTTACTGTCTCCATCATTTTTGTAAGTTCAGTTCCCATTTCTGATATAAAGTTGGTTCCTTGATCGATTAGCAAGAAACGTGGATTCCCATGTCACGTCGTGAGGTGTCATGGTAGTCTTTTCAGGGTTTGGAGAGCTCTGATTTTATCTGACGACGCCACGACGAGCTCTAGCTCGTTACGCTATATTCCGGTTAGCTCGGACTTCTGAAAGGTTTGGATAAAGTCCGTTCTACCCAAAATAGAACCTGGTAAGGAGTACTTATTAATTTAATTTAACTGTTATTTTAACTACTACTGTTCTGTTTATTAGAAAAAAAAACATTAAAATCACTGATAAAAACTAACACATTTATTAGTAATTCAGAAATTAATTTTTAAATAGACATATACAAAAAATACAACGTTCAAAACTAGAAATTACAAAATTTATGTTATCAATTTTTTAAAACCCTGGAAATTATAATTAATAAAACTAACATACACAAAAATAATTATAAAAATAATTATGCTTGCCGCATTATTTGTTTGGGGCACGCCCACAAATTATTTTTATGTAATTTTAACTTTTTTTTATTTTAAGCCAAAATCGGCGGAGCTTTTTAGCTATTGCTCAGGGCTCAGGACTTTCCCGACTACCTCCGGATTATTAGAACATTTACCTTCAAGACTTATTTGCTGATTTTTTATATTTAATTAACGCTATTTGATTTGTAATATCCACAGTTTATTAAATCAGGAAAATTAACAAATTTTAATATTGTTAAATATGAAAGGAAATATCTTGTAAAAATTGAGAATTGTTTAATATTTTGTTACAAAATTATTATGTCACTGGAATTTGCAATAAAGGTAACTCTCCTATTATGAATGAATTAAATATTAAACATGAATATAAAAAGATATACCTAGAATTTGGAAAAATTTATTAATTAGAATTTGTGATACTAATAAGGATATGAAAGGTTAGTATTTTTTGCTTTTTTGTATGGAAATTCACCATAAACAAATAAGTATTTTATCAAACTTTGTGATATACTTTGAACAGTAATGATGAAAACATCTGAATAATATTTTGTTGGAATATTTATTAATCGAATTGTGGTTGCAGTACTTCGTCTAATAACGTATATGCTGTGATTGTTAACATTTTAATATATTCGATAACAAATTCCCTATTAAAACAGACATTAAAATGGTCAAACATCAATTTGTAACCCTTTGGATCCTCGCTTTAAAAGGCCATAATTCTAGACTACCCTTAATTGATGCGAACTATTAAGTATTTTATAATATTAGGTCAAAAATAACCCTTTACTTAAACGCCACACGTCTACTAGCATCTCGAAGGGCACAGACGAAAACTACCCTAAGGCAGGGGCGGCTTTTATTAGAGGGTAAGTTGAATCTCTAGATAAGAAATTTACATTAAAGTATGTCTTATTTATTTGTAATTTTACTGAATGCACTAGAACCGTTTCTTAAACTAGAATAATCTTTAAACTATTTAGATATTATCTCCAAAGGCAACTTTTTGGAAATAGATTTGGTTAGTAAAACTGTTGTTTAAATTCTTCTAAAATAATAGGTTTTTAAGAGGAATTTTGAATACTAACGCCATGGATAGATAACTTTGTAGAAAATTCCATCGTGAAGAGACTATAGTTATACTCATTTAGTAGTAGACACCATTCAGTGATATGAATTACAATTATTGTACGATTTAAGACAATTCTAACGCTATTTCGTTTTAGTCTCGTAAGCGACATAATTTACTTTGCACAATATCTCTTAATATGAAACTTGGAACTAACAAAACATAATATTCATGTAAACGATTCCCTCTTGTAACCGCCCACGGCTACGTTGTCCGAAATTAACAAAAAGTCTGTTAGTAATAAATCAGACATTGTTATATCATTAGAAAGATTTTATGTTCGATTCATTATTAAATATATTGTTCTTTTATTGAGTTCGCAGTATTATTTTACCTTAAATTTATTATTTTTTACAGTTCAGGTGTGGTGTAAATCATGTACCGTATATTAGTTTATTGTTTTAATAATACATGAATATTGGTTTGCGATGGTGAAAGGGCACCGTACTTCGTCTAGTTCTGATAGTGACGATGTGTTGTTGCTTTTAGAAATAGAAATTCCAGACCTAGACGTCGGGATAAGTGAGATTCAAGGCAACGTCCAGAATCACGCATAAATGACACAAGACGGGAAACACGTAGGAACTCACATATTTGTTTCCGGTCTAAATCGTCGTCAACTCCTGAACCAAAAATCTCTGAGCAGCGGTTTAAAAGAATTAAAAAAATGATTAAAAATATAAGCCAGCGGACGTTGTTTGTAGAAAATAAGCCAGAAGTTCAAAGGTTTAACGTTAGAAGTGATTGCATACCGAAATTTTCTTCTAAAATCAATAATCTTACGGCCCAGCAACGGTTAATGAAGATAGATCAAATAAAATCACTAAATCGTTGAGACGAAATAACGACAATATATCACATGCAGTCTAGACTTACCGAAATTGCCAAAGGTTGTTATCAGAGACTGCAAAATTATAATTTAACCTGGGATGAATGGAAAACTCTTATAAAAAGAAGTTTTCCTGATCATACAGATTGTGTTACTATTCTCTAAACTATGTTAAATAGACGTAAAATTGTATCAGAAAGTATGACTGCTTATTATTTTGAAAAATGGAGTTGTTACACATTTGCGAAATTACTGGAAAGAGGACAATTTACTGTATTATACAAGGTAGTTATGATGTAATGGTGCAGAACGGCGCTAGGGCAGACCGGTACGAGATACCGAAGACTTTATGTCAAGAATATCTGTCCGTTTTAGATAATAGCATGCCATCTACATCTGGCACGCAAAAGGAAAAACATTTTCAAGTACATACTACTACAGATCTGCGGAACAACTTACGTAACAAATCGAAGAAATGTTTCAACTGTGATCAACGTGGCAATATATCAACGAAATGTACCAAACCTCGAATGGAGTGTAAATTATGTAAACTTTTGGGTCATGTGGAAAATATCTGTCCTAAAAATAGATATCAGAACCAGAACGATAAATCAAAGCCTATTTTAAAAGTAAATTCTGTAAGGAAGGCAGCAGCGGTGTCATAATTAAGAAATCTGATGTAAAAAATTTAGGTTTGCAACTTTGTCCTGTACAAGTTCGTTTAAGTGGTTTTGAAGGTAGTTCAGTTATTGTTCAGCACAAAGTTTTTAATAATCTAGAAGCAGGTTTAACTGTAGCATTTGTAGAAGCACTCGTTGTACCAGCCACGGTCCAGCAAGTGTCTCTATTATTAGGGCAACCTTTTATTAATCATCCTATCGTGACTATGGTAGTACGTGAAGAACAAGTAAGATTATTTAATTCAGATAGGGAACCCGTTAATAATATTGATAATTTGCCATCTCTAAAAATTACTCTTTGGACCAAATAAACTACTGTTATTCCGCCCCATCATATCGGACACATACTTGCATCTACAGCTGAAGATTGCGACGATGTTTTCATAGATCTACAACATAGAATGTGGCCGAATGAATTTCATATGTTTCCTAGATGTGTAACAAATATAAAACGAGGTTGGATTATACAAATATTAAATATTTCTAAAAATCCTGTAAGAAAGGTCGTGTTGTTACTAGAGCTTTAACTTGTGGTGAAGAAAACAATTGTGAAGAACTTGAATGTTGATTGGTTGATAAATTTGTCCTTAATAATTTTATATTTTCAGATTAAGATACTCGCATAGACTGCGATCTAGGTAATCATAAATTGTTAGATCTTATTAACAAGTACAGGGATTATTTTGCAATAAAGTTAAATGAAGTAGGTAAAACTAGTGCAACAGAGATCTCTATTAAACTAACAGATGATATTCCTGTGGCATCTAGACCATATTGATTATCATTTTCTGACAGAAAGAAGGTTAGGGAAATAGTAGACGAACTACCAGAAAATAATATAATACGTGAATCCACCTCCCCATACTTAAGTCCTGTTTTAGTTGTGAAAAAGAAAAACGGAGAAATGCGTATGTGGACTACCGTGCCCTAAATATGAAATCTTTAAGGATAAATACCCTTTACCGCGAATTGATAATAAACTAGATGGGCTCAAGGGATGTGGTTACTTCACAAGCTTAGACTTAGCAACAGGTTATCATCAAATACCATTAAGTATTTAATATGTCTCTGAAACTGCATTTGTAACACCAGATGGGAAATATGAATATTTAAGGGTGCCCTCTGGTCTTGTAAATGCTCCTGCAGTCTTTCAACGTGGTATGCATCAAATTTTTGGGTTCTCCTCTTACAAATTTAACAAACAAAATTGTACATTTAATTGGAACGACGAACAACAAAAAGTCTTTGATCAAATAAAAACAAAATTAACCATACGGACGACCCTCGCCGTATACAATAGAGAAGCAGCAACTGAATTGCGTATGTATGTAAGTAAACTAGGTAAAGGAGGTATACTCTTTCAAAAGCAGACTAACGGAGAATTAAAACTAGTTCAGTATTTTAATCGGGCTACAACGAAGGAAGAGCAGTTCTGCCATTTGTATGAGCTAGAAACGCTAACTGTTGTTTCTTCACTAAAAAACTTTCGAGTTTATTTATTAGATATAACCTTCGCAGTTATCACGGACTGTAACGCGCTACATTCGACTCTTACGAAGTGAGACCTGATTCCTCTAATTGGTAGGTGGTGGCTTACTACTCAGGAATTTGATTTTGCCATCGAATATAGATCTGGAGGTAAAATGCGCCATGTGGATGCACTGAGCCGAAACCCTGTTACTTTTACAGAAGTGCCTGAGACCACAATGTCTTACATGTCGACGTGACAGAAGGTGATTGAGTATTAGACGCTTAACTGCAAGACGACCGATGTAAATTCGTTTAGAAAGTATTTTCACGAATTCCCTTAGATAAGGACGAACGACGTATCCATAAAGACTACACTTTAAAGAACATTTCTGATTATTGTGAAGGATTAGATATTAAACGGATACTCTGTGCTATGGCGACTCCTCGAGCCAACGAGCAAGTTGAGAGGATTAATAGAGTAATTCTGTCTTCACTCACTGCCACTGTAGAAGACGACAGATACTGGGATAAAAGTGTAGCCACGATACGATGAGGAATCAACAAGACTGCGAGTTCAGTGACTGGAAAATCATCCTATGAACTCTTTTTCGGTTACCAGTCTCGCGGTGTTAATGACGCCTTTTTTAACGGCAGAAGTTTGTAAAGACGAACAAATTGACATTCCTTCCACAAGGAATGAAGTGTCAAAACGAATTGCTGAAGGTAAGCAACGGCAAAAGGTATATTACGATTAGCGGCATGCCGAACCACAAAAGTTTGCTTTGGGACATCAGGTCCTAGTTTAACAAACAACGTGTTCTAACGATGGACAAAGTAATAAATTCAAACCACGATATAAAGGGCCTTTTACTGTCACGGCAGTGCTCGATAACGATCAGCACGTGGTTGAGGATCATAAAGGTGCAGAACGCTGCCGAATTGCTTATAAAGGAATATGTTCCTTAGATAAGCCTAAGATGTTTAAAAAAGTTGTAAGTTCTAACGAATCAGACGATGATGAGGACATACAACTGTAAATTTATTTAATTTTTTTTTATTAATTAGTTCTGTATGTTACAGATTCTAGAGCACATAGTCTTCACGGAGACGCGAAAAAAGTCAGGTTTGACAGACTGTAAACGATTCCACCTTGGAGATTATAACCACCCCCGGCTAGGTTGCCCGAAATTAACAAAAAGTGTGGTAGTGATGAATCAAACACCTTTATATCATTAGAAATATTTTATTTGATTTATTATTAAATATATCGTTCTCGTTGAGTTTGCAGTATTATTTTACCATAAATTTATTATCATTTATATATATTCAAGTGAGCATTCGATTGTCAAATAGCTTTGTAAACGCCCTGTCAATAGCAAACTTATTATCTTTTGATGTCTAATTGTGTTAAAATTTACTCTAAATCAAAAAAGGGACATCAAAAGGGTTGTTGCGTAAGCTCAGTCTACTGTGGAAGATATTCTTTTAATTGTTACACTCGTATAAAAAGAGTACTATTCCTTGCTCTTTAAACAATATAATGATACAACACAGAAAAGTCACTTTTCAACACACTTATGTCACATTTTAATTACTGTGAGAAATGAAAAAGTTTGCCAACGTATAACTTAAAGAAAAACGTATTTTAAATAGTTGTAGAAAAATGTATACCTAATTACAATGACAGCATCCAATTATTTTATATCCCACAATTTAACTTATTTTAACAACATTTTAATAAAAAATTAACAAAATGTTTTATTTTTGAGTATAACTTTCAATGAATATAAGAAAACATTGCCTACTCAAAGATAAGGAGGATAACGTATTTAAAGTGTGTAAGTTTGCACCTTTTAAATAAGTTTTTCATTCCTCCTCAACCTTTGTATACACCTACCACTTGCTTGAATAATTTTATAAAACCGATCCTGTATAAGATACGACTTTAAACTATCCGTTGATGTATTAAGTCTGATATCCATCAGTGAAAACCATACATTAGACAAAAGTATTTGATGGATTATGCCCTAAAAAAGCCGCGCCACCGTTCACGAAGGGATGGTAACATTGTAGTTTGACAGCACTAAGTACGTAGAACCGTTTTGATTTTGTAATTTTCGGTCTATAGCTTTGACGGACAAATCATCGAATTAATTATATGCAGCTTGATTGAAAAGTGGCAGTAGAAGGAGGTAAAGGACCTGCATTTTAATTGCATATGAACTGCTAATCAATCACTCTTCTTTGTTAGGCTGAGAGTAAATATTTTAATCGTCTAGAGAAGATGCTTGCATTAAATTTTAAGAAATGTTTTTATACAGCTTGCCCGAGACAACAAAATTATTATACAAAAGTTAGCAGAATCTATTGGAATTTCTTAATTAGATCATGTTAGGTAAGACTATGAGCCTGGTAAACATAATACAAAAACATACATTTAATTAAGTAAACAGCGTATAACATTATTTCAGTGAAAATCCGTGAAAATCCTTTAAAAATTCAATAAAAATATTGAAATAAAAATGGTGCCAAATTGTCAATAAATATAAAATAAAACATAAAAAAGTTCACTCAATTAAATAAAATTCCATTAAAAATCTATTTAAAAATTTATTTGCCTATGAACAGAATTGGGTATTGAAATAAAATTAAGGCCAAATTGTTAAAAACTACCATAACACAAAAAAAATTAACAATATCACTTAGGAAGGTGATGAGGGGGCCACAATAAACAAAATTCCAATAAAAATGTATTTAAAAAATAAATTACCTATTGAAATAATACTAGTTATTAATTTGCCCATAAAGACAATTGGGTAATGAAATAAAATGTGTGCCAAATAGTTAAAACCTATCAAATATATTAAAAAAAAAAAAATAAAATAACAAAATCAATTACGAAGGGGATGAGGGGGTTAAATTAAATTCCATTAAAAATCTATTTAAAAATTAATTTTCCTATAAAGACCTTTGAGTATAAAAATAAAACTAGTTCCAATGGTTAAAAACTATAAAACACATAATAAAAAATTAACACTCACTTAGGAAGGGGATGAGTGGGTCAAATTAAATAAAATTCCATTAAAAATCAATTTAAAAACTAATTTACCTATGAAGACAATTGGGTTTTAAAATAAAATTTGTGCCAAATTGTAAAATATAAAATATATCCTAAAAAAATTAATAAAATCAATTAGGAATGGGATGAGGAAGTCAAATGAAGTAAAATTCCACTAAAAATATATTTAAAAAATTAATTTGCCTATGAAGACAATTGGGGATTGAAAAAAAACTAGTGCCAAAATGTTAAAAACTATAAAATACATCATAAAAAAATTAACTATATCACTTAGAAAGGGAATGAGGGGGTCAAATTCAATAAAATTCCATTAAAAGTCTATTTTAAAATTAATTTACCTATGAATACAATTGGGTATTAAAATAAAATGAGTGTCAAATTGTTAAAAACTATAAAATACAACCTAAAAACTTAACAAAATCACTTTGGAATGGGAATAGATGTTATATTAAACAAAATTCCATTAAAAATCTATTTAAAAAATTATTTGCCTATGAAAACAATTGGGTATTGAAATAAAATTAGTGCCATATAGTTAAAAATTATGGAATACATTTTAAACAATTAACAAAATCACTTAGGTAGGAGAAGAGTGGGTCAAATTAAATAAAATTTCATTAAAAATCTATTTTAAAATCAATTTACCTATAAAGACAATTGGGTATTGAAACAAAATTAATGCCAAACTATAAAATACAACCTAAATCACTTAGGAAGGAGATGGGAGGGTGTCAAACTAAAAAAATTCCTTTAAAAATTTATTTAAATTTTTAGTTGTCTATGAAGAATTGGGTATTAAAATAAAACTAGTGCCAAATTGTTAAAAACTATAACATATATCCCAAAAAAATTAACAAAATCATTTAAGAAGTCATATTTAACAAAATTCCAATAAAAATCTACCTAAAAATTAATTTGCCTATGAAGACAATTGGGTATCAAAATAAAATTAGAGCCAAATAATTAAAAACTATTAAATATATTTTAGAAAATTAATAAAATCACTTAGGAAGGCAACGAGGGGGTCAAATAAAATAAAATATCAATAAAAATGTATTAAAGATTAATTTTCCTATGAAAAATTATAAAATATATCGTAAAAAAATTAAAGAAATCACTTAGGAAAGGGATGAGGAGGTCATATTAATTAAAATTCCATTTAAAATCTATTTAAAAATTAATTTGCCCATTTAAATAAAACTAGTTCCAAAGTGTTAAAAACTGTAAAATACATCCTCAAAAAATTAACTAAATCTCTTAGGAAGGTGATAAGGGGGTCATATTAAGCAAAATTCCATTAAAAATCTATTTAAAAATTAATTTGCCAATGAAGATAATTCGGTATTGAAATAAAATTAGTCCCAAATTGTTAAAAATTATCAGCTACATTTTAAAAAAGTTAACCAAATCACTTAGGAATGGGATGAGAAGGGCAAATTATTTAAGTTTTTAACAATTTGGCACTAATTTTATTGCATTACCCAATTGTCTTCATAGGGAAACTCATTTTTAATGGAATTTTGTTTAATATGACCCCCTCATCCCCTTCCTAAGTGATTTTTTTATATTTTTAGGTTGTATTTTATAGTTTTTAATAATTTGGCACCAATTTTATTTCAATACCCAATTATCTTCATAAGAAAATTAATTTTTAAATATATTTTTAATTGTATTTTATTTAATTTGTCACACTCATCCCCTTCTTTTGTCATTTTGTCAATGTTTTATGATGTATTTTATAGTTTTTAACAATTTGGCACTAGTTTTATTTCTATACCTTCGTAGGCAAATTAATTTTTAAATACATTTGTATTGAAATTCTATTAAATTTTACCTCCTCATCCCTTCCTAAGTAAACTTGTTATTTTTTTTTTGATTGTATTTTATATTTATTGACAAATTGGCTAAATTTTTATTTCAATATCCTGTTATCTTCAGAGAAAAAATGATTTTTTATTGAATTTTTAAAGGATTTTCATTTAAGTTTACCTCTTCATCCTCTCTCTAAACACTTTTTTTTTGTTTTCTATAAATTTAGTAACAATTTTATTTTAATACAGTTTTTTTTTTCACTGGGAGTTCGGTTGTTGCCGGTAAACTGGCTGCTGGAAAGTAACTGCTATCTTCACACAGGTGGATAATGTTCCTTTTCTTCCTCTCAGGAATAATCACAAACAGGCTGTAAAGTCCTTTATCGGAGATGTTATTAAAGGATAGGCATGTATGACATATCCACATAGCACGATTGCATTTATGTTGTATACCTTGCATTTCTTCTATATATAATTATTTTGATTTTAAATTAAATTTTAGTGATGACTTAAAAACTCCTTGGAAACGGCATACGTTTCGTTTTTATGCAAAAAGCAGTTTTTATAATTTTGGACACCATATTAGATCTGACTTTTTAAACATTGAAAATCTGATAGCAGATTCGCAATGGGTGAGTCAATAAACTCTAAGATATCAAATTTCATGGAAATTTGATAAAGTTTTTATTTACGGTCCGCCGTATTGGTTGCGCCATTTTTAATGTTGTATTTCTGATATCAGATTCGTAATCTGCGACACCAAAGACACCTTAGTAAGAAGTTAAAAAGCGAATTCAGTTGACTTTAAAAATTTCGTGATATTGGATCAGTAATTTTGAATTTTATATTTTTTACAACGGAACTTCATGTTCACATTTATTATTCCTGGTGGTAAAATTGTGTCATATCTATTTTCACAAAACTAGTAATTTTATTTATTTCGAAAACATTTTTCATATAATATTTAAAAAATCGTGAATTTAACCCACTGTGCTTCTAATTACATAAATAGTTCTTAGTTTTTGACAAATAAACTCCTTTACAAAATAAACAGTAGCAAAAAAAGCAAATGCGGCTAATATTAATGTTAGAAAGTCTTTCATTTTAACGAATTGGAAAAGGCGTAGAAGTTGCACGAAGCCATCTGGATCATTTACTTTGAGTTTTTATTTTTAATGAATTATTTTGTTTATTACTGCCAGGTACAAATTTATATTCAACATATTCAACAACAGGCTACTCAAATTATTTTATGAAAATTAATTTATGATTTTAAAACTTGATTTTCATATAATAATAATAATGATAATAATTATTTCAATTCTTTTACCAGAAAAGTTTTTAGAATCCCTAAACTATGTATTTATGATTCCAGGTTATCAAGTATCCATCATTTTCATTTAATATTCACTTGACAGTTTAAACATCGGTCATGTATCCCCAATTAAGCATATCGAATATAAAAATTGGATCTTATAAGATCTTCTTTATAAGTAGATAATTTTCGTACGAACTCTCAGTATCAAAACAAAACATGCAACTTTTATAAATGCATAATTGCGCTTAAGCATGCAATACACATTTTAAAATTTTACATAATCGGTGAAATAAACAGGGGATCAAAACCGCCAAGTCCTGTTACGTAGTTTTAAGATCCTGGACGACATTCAAATCGCAATTTGGCTGGTCGTAACCGCTATTCATATGACGATGATATTTTGGTTTTCCTCTATTTTAAATATTATATTTTTGTAGTTGAGCATATTAGTTAAAGTTTAGTTTTAATATTCAGTATACAGTGCTTTTCAGATAAAAGTATCCACCTTAAGTAACTTTTGAAGGACTGATTATTACAAAAAACAAAAAAATACGTCAATTAATATTCGAAGGGTGAGATATCGTGCCATATTTAAGTTTGCTGAAAAAGTCACCCTTTCACCCCTACTATCATCCCTTCAATTTTTTTAAATGGCTTCCCCCATTTTTTTATCCATTTTTGGATTGTTCTCGTTTAACTGATTTCAAAAATGTATAAAACATGGGGTTTAAAATAATTAGTTTATGATCTACAGGGTTCCATTATTTGAGTGACAAATTTTTACATCTCACCTTACTGACTGCAGAAAAATTGGATTTAGAATACGTTATACCTTAATCGTACCGCTAAAAACTTGTTGAAGTTTTTTATGATACATGGTAAAGGTATTGGAGATTTGAAAAATGAATTTAAATTACTTTTATAGTGTATTTTGATACATGTGCACATTGATTTGTTGAGGTTATTTATTTGATTTGAAAATGGTTTACAGTTTACAAGAAAGAATTGAACTTGTAGGTTTATACTACAAAAATAACAGTTCTGCACGAGCTGCTGCTAGAATTTTCAACGAAACACACCAAGGAGGTCATGCAACTCATAAGTATGTAATTGATCTTATGCATAAATTTACTTCAACCGGGTCAGTTGGCAATAAAAAACATAACCGACTGGAACTCGTAAATAACGAAGCAATTGAAGTCGCAGTTTTAGGACAAGTAAGTCTTAAAAATCAACAAGCACAGTCACTGACAACAATAAGCAGAGAAGTAGGTGTTTCATCTTCCACAGTTTATCGAATATTACACAAGCATAAGTACCATCCATACAAAATTAAATTGGTTCAAGAGTTGTATGATGATGATTTTGATCGTCGTCTTGAATTTTGTGAACTATTGAGTCAGCGCTTGACTGACAATCCACATTTGTTGCACAACCTTTGTTTTTCGGATGAATGCACATTTTCAGTTAATGGTTTAGTTAATAGACATAATTGCAGATATTGGGCTGAGAGTGATCCACATGTTGTGCGTGAATACCACACACAGAATCCTCAAAAGTTAAATGTATGGTGTGGTATCCTAGGTGACCACATAGTCGGACCTTTATTTTTAGACGGAAACTTAAATGGAGAGTCATATCTTGAGTTATTGAGAGAAGTAATTGATCCACGTATTACAACAATAATAGAAAATGATCATAATCTTTCTGAAGATTTGCTTGTTTTTCAACAGGATGGAGCGCCTCCATATTTTGCTTTGCCAGTACGACAATTTTTAAATGAAACTTTCCCCAATCGTTGGATAAGTAGAAGAGGCTCGATGATGGAGTGGCCACCTAGATCACCGGATTTATTACCTCTAGACTTCTTTTTATGGGGTTATTTAAAAATAAAAATTTATGCTACCCAACCAGAATCTTTAGAAGATTTACGACAAAGAATACAATATGAATGCCTACATTTAAATGCACACGTGTTCGGTAATGTCAGGGAGGCTTTTCAATCTAGGTTATACCATTGTATGGAAGTAAATGGTGGACATTTTGAACAACTTTTATAATAAATTTTAAAAATGAAATATTCGTTTTGTCATTGAAAACGCTTGTGACAAAATCATTAAAATAAAAGTTTTGCACAATTCAATTTTATTTTAATTTAAAATTCTGTAGATCGTAAACTAATTACTTTAATCCCCATATTTTATACATTTTTGAAATCAGTTAAACGAGAGCAATCCAAAAATGGATAAAAAAATGGGGCAAGCCATTTAAAAAAATTGAAGGGATGGTAGTAGGGGCGAAAGGGTGACTTTTTTAGCAAACTTAAATATGGCACGATATCTCCCCCTTCGAATATTAATTGATGTAATTTTTTGTTTTTTGTAATAATCAGTCCTTCAAAAGTTACTTAAGGTGGATACTTTTATCTGAAAAGCACTTTATATAAAATTGCAAAAGAATGTATTATATTTTATATCTAACAGATAAATTAGTGAAATTAA
The DNA here is from genome assembly GCA_927349885.1 of Psylliodes chrysocephalus. Lineage (NCBI taxonomy): Eukaryota > Metazoa > Arthropoda > Insecta > Coleoptera > Chrysomelidae > Psylliodes > Psylliodes chrysocephalus. The sequence continues at coordinate 12,718,389 of OV651827.1, forward strand.
ATAGTACTTTTACAATAGAATTTAAATTTAATTTATGAAATTTGATATAATTAAGTAATTATCTACTTGTAGAAGAATCAGAAATTTGAATATGACAGATAATACTAGTAGTGAATTAACCGTTTGAACAATTATTAAAAAAATTATCAAAGGTAATACCACGGATCCTCCAAAAATAATAGGTAAAATTAAAAAAACGCATGGTATTTGAAAAGAATATTTTTTAAATCATTTTGTATGAAAAACACACAATAAACATATTTCGAGTATGTAATAATCAAAAAGTTTCTTAAACATACTATAAATATTTGTTTATTACATAGTAATATAATTTTATTTAATAGTTTAAAAATAAATAAATGTTACAACAACGTATTAATTCAGATGGAATGTGCTGGACATGCCGCGGGGACATAAAGTTTGACATTTGCCAAATTTTAAAATTTTTATTGTCATTTCGGTCTTAAACTGTTTAGGTATTCAAAAAATTTTTTAATTGACAAAAGTTGAGTGTAAGTGAGTTAGTATTATATGTATATAAAGTGATGTAACATAAACATACAAAAACAGTAAGTTCATTATATTACCGATTTTAATTGTGTAGGTACAGTAAACTTAATATTTTGAAATTTATTTTTGTTAATACATATATTTAAAGTAAATTTTAATTTAATAAAAGTTATTAGATTGTGTTTATTGTTGTAAGTTTATAAGGTAAATACATTTTTATTACAAAACAAAAGCAAAGAAGCAGTTTAATGAGTATAAAACTCAATTATTGGTTAGCATATTCGATCATGTATTGGAATAGGTACGCCTTGTTTAGATAAACAAGTGTCGTATGATAATAAGGTTCATAATCGCATGCACAACAAACGGTGGTACCAGCAGAGGTTGCTACAGTGTCTGTTTCGGTTAAACGTATGAGGATAATGATGATTAGTTCCCAATGTTTCAAGGTTAAAGATACTTAATATGGAGCTTAATAGTTCTATCAAGAATCTGGATCATATTAATAAAATGTATCATTTAATTTTTTTCATGCTTTGATTCGGTGTTTAAATTAGATGTTTTTAGATTCTGTTTACTAAGATACATCGGTTTAACCATTAAATACTATATTTTAACGGAACATTTGGCAACCCTGTTTGTATATGTTTTTAAAAGTGTTGTTCGGTGTTTTATTTTAGTGAAATTTTCTTGTTTTATTTATTTATTTATTTATTTATATAAAAGAAATTGTCTAAAAACGTGATTATACATTTAAAAATAGTAAAGAGATGCATAGTTTTCCGAACATTTTGGACCAAATCCACCCAAAACCAATGCTCGCTATTTTCACAGGTAGGTTATGTCAAAATCAATCTCATGAAATGTAGATAATGTGGATATCCATGGCCGTAACAACTGTGCTAGGGTTTTATTTATTTCTTAATATAAAAATACCTAATTGTAGAAACTGGTTATTTTATGGTATAAACATTTACAGGTTTACGAGAGACATTGTGGCTAAACAACTTGAAAATAAATGAGGAAGATCTCAAAACTGAAATATCCCAAAGTTTGTTCAGATCACTTTTTTCCTGAAGATTTATTTAGCTATAATAATCAAACTTTTTATTTGAAATCCAATGTTTTGCCAATAGAGTAAGTGTTTTTCGTATTGATATAGGTAAAAGGTAATTTATAAGTATTTATTGCAAACGTCTACTTACACCTAGTTAAACAATTATTTTTTGAAGCTAAGTGTTACTGAGGTCTAAAATACTGTGAAAAATAGCTTAGAACTGTTGTCTCCCAGTTGTAGTTTAATAAACACAAAGTAAACTTTTTTGATTGTACTAAACCTATTATTGAAAACTTATAATTTTTTTAGTAAATACTTCATTGAGGGAAGTAGTATAGAAAATGTATATGTGGAAACGTATGATCATTATATTCGCTCAGTGCGAAGTTATAGTAGGGGAAGCAAAAGCGATACAAGTGCACGCTGCAGATAATTCGACCACTTTAGGGCGATATTTTGTAATTTTGGCGTATCAAATAAACATATACATTTTACTTTTTTGCAAAAAACAAGTAAAAACAATGTAATAAGCAACCGTAGTTGCTGTGTACTAGAAGTTAAATATCTCAAGGTATCTTCTAAAAAGTAAGTTTTCACTTCTTTTACAAAATTAAATTATTTTTAAAATCTAAGATATTTTGTAATTTATTTTATTTTTTAATTTATTCGGATTCTGTGAATAATAAAAGAAAACATCAATCCACGTCCTGCACTAATGTGAAAGCCAAACTAGATTGAGGTTTCTAATACTAGATGAAGAAAAGCCAAACACATGTAACTACATGCTTGTGGATGCCACTGTCAAGGAAACTAAGTCCAATAAAAAAGTCCAAGCTTAGATGACATACTCTAAAACAAACGAGTCCCACAATAGATCTGAAAAGGTTGCGGTGGACACGGACAAATAAGGTTAAACTCCTTTTAAATCTAATATCTAATCTACACTTATTTTTGACAAAAGCGTAGAGACACTCATATTTTGGTAGGCCTTTTTTGTACAATTAGCTATCGCGTCGGAATTTTTAATAATTTTTACGTAAAATTCTTCAGTATTCTAAGAAATTTTTCATGTATTCGTTTAATTGGGCATTTAGAAGCAAATTGATATGATATATTGTTTATTACTCGCACTCATAAAGAGCCTATATAATAATTGCAAAAGGTTACAACGTTGCCAACTATCAGTTAAAATGTTGAATATTGCAAAAAACCATGAAAGTGACTCTTCTTCGAAATATCAGCATTCAATTTCAAGACAAAATATTCAAAACGATAAACCCCCTTGGATTATGGAGGAACATAATGAGGTTCTCATATGCGCGGGGTACTGCCTAAATATAATGAATGGGTTTCGAATTGTAAACAATTTTAATGCAGGTAAATATACTAAATACCTACCAATTTCAAATGAGTTGTTTACAAATAGTAATTATTAATGTAGCTCACGCGCGACCGTCGTACACAAAAATATCGCCAAAGTTTGCGATTCTCAATGCTGAAAAATGTTATTTTTGTAAGAGACTGAACACAATACATGTAAGCTTATGTACGGATACATTATTATTTCAATTAAAATCCATCCAGCAACTTCACAAATATATGAATGGTGCACTATCAAGTATATACCTATAGAAATTTGTGACTTCATCATACTAATTTTAAGGCTTTGTTTTGGTTCAAACAGAACCGTCAATTCAGTTTTCAAATACAGTAGACAAATTAATTTTTCAAGAACACGTCACGAGGTTATAACAAACTCTTAGCTGATCGAGTGTATTTCAGTGATTCTGAACTAACAATTTTGCCAAGTTGTAATCATTGTACCCCACAACGCGTCGACTGCTTTAAAAGTTTTTTTATTTTAAAAATCTATATCTCTTTACCAAAGCGGTCAAAAAATTTAGCATTTTTTAGAACATTTTATAACTTCTTGATTTACATTACATTAGTTTTTAAAAAATATAGTAAGAACCGTTTTCGAGATATCTTGAAATGAATGCTTTGCTTCTGTACATGACAGGCTTCAAGACTGTAAATTATGCACAATTTGATTGTTAATATCTCGTTTCACCGACGGTCAATTTTTTTTTTTTTTTAGTTAGATACGTAAAAGACACTCAATAACTTTATATATCAATTTTATTGAATTCTTAAGAAAAGCCGTTTTACGAATGAACTACTTTAAATATTATTTAAAAAAAAAATGAAAATAAAGTCTTAAAATATGGAACTTAATTTTTAAATAAAATGTACCTATTTATTTAGGTTTTTATTTGCATTTAAATTTTTTAAAAATAGACTTCTATACAAATAAAACCATTTTAAATTTGGAATTCTTATTATAGGTATTTAAAAATATATTATCAAAAAATTTCAATCGACGCTACCCATTTTAAATTAGTCACACCACTTCATGCATTGTCAGAATTGTTAAAATAGAGAACAAACACAATGCCGTTATTTCTTCTGTTCCGTCTAACTTCTGTACGGCAAAATTTTGCTACAGTACTTTGTAAATAATAAAGTTCATTAATCTCCGTATTTGTGTATAAATATTTTTGGTTACTAAATAAAATGCTTTAATTTGTCTTTATTTTATTTCATAAAGGAAGGTATGTAGTCAGAAATATGTATATTATTTTTGCTTCACATATAAAACGGGTTCCTCACAATATTTTTTTTATTTTCTTTTTTTCTTCATCAGTCAAGCTTTATAGTAGGTATATTTACTCAAAATGTATACAAATTGTTTAAAGTACAAAATTAATAATCTAAAATCAAAATTGAGTAAATAATATACAAAAGGACAAGCCTGTGCATGGTCTATGTAGTATCACAATATTGTGAAATACTATTCTTACATTGAAAGTTAAAAAATATACACTATAAAACAATATTTTTAAAATCACGTCCATCCGCTTTCATCTAGAATTTTATAGTAATTAACAATATATAACCCCTTCCATACGGTACGGCACTGCCAAGTTTTCCGTTTGTGTACCTTTCCTTTCTCCCTGTCTAGATAATCATTAAACCCACTACTTCCACGAGTAAGGTGTATCTATCCTAATACATGATCGTATGTTAGGATTATGATCTCTTATTGGCTTAAATCACAAAATGTGACTATTTTGATAGAAGAAAAAATAATTAATATTAATTATGACGACTGGTTTTTCAAATCATTTTGTATGAAAAATGTGGCCAACAAAATAAACATTCTTATAATTCTCTATATTTTCGTGTGTCCATTTAAAATTTTCTTAATATTCTAAGGTTAACCCTACATCCATTGCTTATGCTTATAAAACGTGGTTAGTCGCGATGGGTCTACCTTATTTTATAGATCAAAAACGTTTTTAAATAATATTTCCGAATTTGGTGACCATTGTGCTCTTTAAGAAACTGTTTTACTACAAATTAATTTTACTTGTAGCGCGCCTTCAGGGCTAGTGACAACTTTTTCCCCCTTTTATTTTATATTTATGTTTTAAATTATCTGTTAATTTTAAGTTATAAAATTAAAAAAAAAATTATGTAGCTAAAATTAACAGTATTGTAGAAATTTGCTTCTAAACCATAGTCTGCATGTACTTAGATAATTTGTAACGTTTCAATATTTCTAATCTAGCAGGCACGTATCAATTTTTTAAAATTTCATGTATTTGGCAAAAACTTGTTAAATCAAATTTGAAAAAATATTTAAAAGCGTTTTTGATTTATGACAAATTTTGACTTTAACACTCTGTATATCAGTGGTTCTGCTTAAGTAAGCCCTTTATAGGTTCAAGTTAGTGTATTAAAATACATGAAATAACGAGAACTGTTGGTCGAATATATTAACACCTTGTATTTTTAAGGATATTTAAAAATATATAATTGAAATATTCATAGATTTATATAATTTTTTTTAAATAAAATTACATGTTTGTAAATAGATTATTGAAAAACAAATAATGTTTCATTATACTTATGGTTGATGCCGAAAAGAAATTAATTTTGTCAACTTTCTTCGTTTCATATCTTACCTGCTAGAAACAATTAGGCATATATCATTGTGATTTACTGCCATTACGTAATCCATCAACAAAATTAAATCATAAACCAAAACCGAACTTAAAATAATCACATAAGCTTCAGTTGGCTTTTATTATTAGAAAAACTTTTGAGCTTCATCCACATTCTATGTGGGCTATGACAAAATTGGCGGTAAACTAAATTTAGTCCTGGTATTTTGATTTATACATTGTCACAAGTGCCTTAGACATTGATAAAAGTATTTGATGTATCGAGGAATGATAGAATCTTGTCCTGATGAAATAAATATTGATATTAAATTATTCATTTACATTCACTAATTTATAAAAGTTAATATTAACACTCAACTGTGTATTGGCTATACAGTTTTCAATTGATATAATAATTACTCATAAATATTAGGTCATTACTTCTACATGATTACAATAAAATATTAATAATAACGTTAAATTCTGTTATAAAAAATAAAAGATGTCAAAAATAGGATGACCACGCGCATGTCGTCACGTGTAGAGTTTTTTTATGCGCACATTTAAAAGTACTGACGAAGTGTGAGCAAAATATATGCTACTTACAGAAATTTTATGATAGAAAATAAAAATATTTTCAGAACTTACATAAACATAAACAAGAACAAGACATTTACGCAACAGACAACAAGAAAGGACAAGCCTTGGGCGAATATTTCCCAGAAAATTTCAAAAATTATGTCATTAATAATGAGGAACAAACTAACATAAAGAACATATTAAGAGAGTTGGTGTTGACCGAGTTGTTAAACGTACCCCACTCATTTTTACCCTCCCCTAAGGAGATTGGGAAAACAAACAAGTCCCTGAAATACAAAAAAGCTCCGGGGCCTGATGAGATTAATAATTTAATATTGAAAAACATACCTAGAAAATACCTGAAAATTGCAAATATTATTTCTATTCTCAAATCGGGAAAAAACCCATAATATATAAACAGTTATCGACCTATCTCGCTGCTAAACACAGTAGCAAAAGTAATAGACAAAATAATTTTAAACAGACTTAGAAACAATTAAGAATTACTCCGCGGTTTCAGAAGCGGACACGGCACCGTGGCCCAAGTCATTAGAATTGTGCTAAACCCCAAGGAGGCTTCGAATAATGACCTATAGAAGGTACTAATGATGCTAAATAGCGAAAAAGCTGATACCCTCTGGACCTGCGGAATAATTCATAAAATGCTTGTGAATAAATTTCCCGGTTCACATTGTAAAAACTTAAAAATTTTACTTAACAGACAGACAATTCAATCTTAAGATAAACAAGACAATTACATGACCTTCCACTGCGCAGGCGCTCAATATTGGCGCTCTATTTGTATACCATTATGACTCATGACATGCCAATGGTGTACAAACGACACTGTACGCTGACGACATCTGTATTCAAGTGCTATATATCAGCAGAAACGGTTAGAGAACTGGACACACATATTAACGGAACATTGATCCTCTATTTAGTTGAAAACAAAATGGCCTGGTCTCAACCTGCACATTAAAGACAGAGTGGCTAAAATGGCTGCAGCAGTTAAAACCTACTTAACAGGAATACACCTTTTTTTTAATGTTTGTAATCGTCTCCATGTGTTTGTTTTTTAATTTTTTAAATTTTGACTGCTTCTGAAGATGGAAAAAAATTCCAAAACATATGTGCTGTGCTAAATGATAAAGAATAAAAAAATAAATTAAATTTTTGGTTTTATTGACAAATGGTGAATTGTTGAACATAGGTTGGTTGAAATCTCTCAAAAAGAGAACCCTATTATCATGTATTAGCTCCAAAATTTCTAATGTTTTTAATAAGTTTTCAAAATTTGCATTTTTGGAATCCGGCATGTATATTACGAAAACAAATAAGGTAATATTTTTAAATATATTGCGACATCCTACAACATGTATACTACCAAAATTCACATAGTATTGAGAAAGGTCAACCTCTGTTGCTATTACAATAATTTCTAATTGCTAGGAATACCCCTCCTCCTTTTGTGAAGTTTGTTGAAATTAGGTCCCTATTCTTTCTAAATACCGTGTAGTTGGTATGGAAAAGTTCACTATTATAAAAGTCTGGTTGCAACCGTGTCTCTGTTATAGCAACAATTTGATAGTCACAGGCGACAGATGACTTATAAAAATCATGGCTTTTAGAGTTAAGCCCTCTTGCGTTTTAGTAATAACAGTAAATATAGTTAAGTAGTTTCTGCTTGGACATTGTTTTTAGTTTTTTATTATTTTTGGTTCACCATTATGATGTTTAATTTTCAGATTCTCCCCGTTTTCAGTTCGTTATTTAAGTTCCTCTTTTAAAAGCTTTAATTGATTCATTTGTTGAGGTGTTTTATTATTAATAAGAAAGACGTTTTGGAATTTTGTATTTATTTTGAAATTTTTACTTTTTCTTAAAATTTCTACACTATCTACGAGTGACTCAAAAATTACTCTTATTGGCCTGCTTTAACGTTTTGGAGATAATAATTGCTGATTCTAAATATCTTAAAAGTGATTAAGAATCCTGGGTTTAAATTATTTAAAGGTTCCATACAGTTGTCCTTTTCTTTTTGAAGGTTTTGATCTTCTAGTAGACTGAAAATAATAACATTTTTTTTCCGATTTTCCCTATCATTCAGTTCTGCTATGACTTCATTAAATTTATAATTAAAGTTTGACGAGGATAATGTGAGTTTCTTGTTCTTTGGTGATCCAATTTCATTATCGATTGCTAATTTGGCCTTTTTTTAAGTATTTATTTCCTCCTTTAGAAAAGTGATGTACTTTTTCATTGTAATGATCGTTTTGACAAGCATGAGATGTATATATTAAATTTTAACCTGTAAATAAAATTTCCAAACTAATATTTGACTGAAAAAGAAGGATTTTATGTATAAGTATGAAAATAAAAATAGACTTATTACAGTATGAGATGTATATAAACGAGTACTGTAATAAAACTTAACGGACTTGTATCGTATGATATTTTATTTTATCCTGTCTTTATAAATTACTATTATCTTAGTGAAGAAAAGTTATACAGGGTATTTAAAAGACACTTATATAAATCGATTTTTCCGCTCATTTTAAATATGTAATCAGATATAAAATTGGTTACACAGAGTGTTGTTTTTGATACGAAAAAAAAAAAAAAAAAATAATCAAATTTTATTACGCCGGACCTGGATTTAAACTATTATTTCTGTTTCATTATTTTTTGTAATATCGAATTGATTCTACGTGCCAAATTGGAAATTTTTATACCGAATGATGGTTGTTAAATTTTGGCCAAATAAAAATCCAGATGAAATTAATAAATTTATTTTAGGTATTGAGACGTGATAGACCCATTATTAATGGGTGATGTCGAATCATCCATTGCACTTACAGTTAACTTATGTACTATTAACTCTGAAACACCCTGTATATATCAGTAAACCAAAAAATCTACTTTCATTATTCCACTTCTGTTTGGGATTAATAGGGGTAGGGTTGCAACTGTCTCACTTAAATTTTATCATTATTTGAAAAATCAAGAGAGGGTCTCAAATATATCGAGAGCTCAAATGTACGGGGGTGCATCTGTCCCGACAACAATTACATACCGAATTTTTTATGTTTGTTTTTCACTGATACCACTAATAAAGAATAAAGTACACAACATAATATAATACAAATATCCGCTTAAAATTTTACAAATGCTATTTACTTTGGGCCAACTATACTAACTCTGCGCATGACGTCACCGCCGCTCTGCCACTATGCGAGATATCTTCCCCTGACTTTACATAATAATAAACTCCATTTGGTCATTATCAAGATGCCCCTTTCTCGTTATTTTATTGTAAAATGTATTGTATTTAATTCATAGCATGCATACATTTTTATATTAAATGAATGCAGTATTATTATCAAGGGCATGTGATCGTTATTATATTAACGAAAACGTTAATTACCCATTCATTGAAATTCATGTTTACTATTATAGTTATAAATTGTAACAATACAAAATTTTATATTGATGATTTTGCAGTTAATCAACAGTAGTCATTTATATTAGGTCTTTGATTTCTTTCTGTTGGCAAATCTGCATAGACGCGAATTATTAAGTTTAAAGAACGGCATATGGAAAGTTGTTGACGAACTTTTAAGGATTGCCATCGTAATATATTATATACGTATGTTTTTCATTCTCAAACGTCAACAGATTCTCTGGTAGATAACTTATCTAACATAACAAAATAAAAAATCGGTTACCTTATCGATATCTTTACCTATATCTTACATCTACTATTTCAAAAGTTACATAACTGATGACATTTGAGAGAAACGCATTATTCCGGCCACTTGAATTCAAATATTTGTCGAATACAATAGATTCCTCGGCTACCTTAGACATTTCACCATTTTCTACACCTCAGTGAATAGAATAATATCAGAAATCTCTAACACAAAGAAAAAATCAACAAGAGAAAAACGTTTTTTCAATAAAATTGATCTTTCAATCTATTCACACAGCAAAATTCGTAAAATGACCGCTGAGTTCTGACCACATTTTAGGAAACATCCTCTTTTATTCAAAGAAAATATCTTCTAACTTTCTACCTAAGAATGGGTGATAAATATAAGCGAAAGAAGAAGTCTCGTTGCTTATTAGCTAAAGTGAGTGACCCCATTTTCGTGAGTGTACCTATTCTTGGGTTGAATACAGTATTAGTAGAACATTCTTAACCTAAAATAAAATACAGGATTTTTCATTAAAGAATAGCTATTTGTATATTAAAAACAGAAAGTAACACTTTGGCAGTTGAGACTGCAAAAGACAGCCAAAGGACTTTCTGCTCGATTTACACACAAGATTTTTTCTACGATCACATCAAAATACAATAATTTATTTTATTTTTATTTTATTAGAAATGGTCTACCTTCTTTCGTTATAATATTGCAAATTTATTTGGCATAAACCTACTCTTCAAAGAGAAAAACTGTTTTAGTATTTATGTGTCGGTAGTTATTTATGATTTAATCATTTAATAATTTACGGAAAATACTGTAGGATGATTTAAAATTTTAGAAAGTTTATTAAAATATTTATTTAGACTATAGTCTATTTTATCTACAAATAAAATAAACGTGCGCCAAAGTTACTTTCTGCTTAAGAGCGCCAATAATGTCAAATTATGACAGCTTGAAGAAAACATCAACTTTGCAGTTACTATTCAAGGCGCAAAAGCCTACTTTCGAACAATTTTTTTACATGCCCGAAAAAAACATAAAAATATTGTTAAAGTAGTTACTTATGTCTTTATTTGCCTATCTAAATACATAAAAGACAAGTATAAGGTAACAGGAATCATGATTTTTTTTTGACCTCGAGTTTTTAAAAGATTTTTACGTTCTGGGGTAAGCTAAATCCGTTTTGACTATTTTTGCGATTATGTCTTTGTGTATGCGTGTGCAACACCCAGTATATCTCTAACTAAATTTAAAATATGGCCCTCAAGTCACCCTACAAATTTTGTTAAAACAGTTTTTAATATCTCTTTCAACAAGAATAATATCAATTTTTTCCACAGGATTGGTACACCCGTATATAAAAAAATGTTCCGAATAAGATGTGTCAAAAATGTATTTAGTTCATTCTCTAAACATTTACAGGATTGATACAATAAGTTGTTTAAAATAACAGGAAAACGCCTGTTATAACTAAACATGAAAGTCATATGTTGGACACATCAGATTTTTTTTAAATCTTTATGACAAAGCAAGTTTAAATATCAAGGAAATACTCACTAAATAGACGTAAAATGAATTAATTCAGTTTGTAATAGCAATATGGCTATGGAGCTAATTTCAAAAGATAGCAAATATTACAGAATACTGTATTATCATCAATTGCAAACAATATGATCTGTCATTTATTAATATAATGTATTCCTCTACAAGCTTGCTATTTTAGCAACTTTTTTTGTACTTTTTAGTTGGATAACAAGGTGGTTAACATTTAAAAATGGCTGGACTATTAATTTTTTACACTTTTTAAGAAAATACGTATGTAACAACTAGGTACATATTTATCTAGTGATTGTATCTACTATAATGTAGATAGCTGCGGGTGGCACAAAATTGATCGAAAAACATTTGATCGAATTGGAAATTTGATCGAAAATCTCGTCGAAAAACATTTGATCGAAAATAAATTTGATCGAATAACATTTGATCGAAGATATATTTTATCGAATAACATTTTACCGAAAAGTCAATAGATCAAAAATTCATTAGATCGAAATGAAACTATATCGAAAATCAACAATAAAAATAGTAAAATATAAAAAAAATCAAACGACACCATGCAACCGTCCATCTAATTCCTACTACCAGAGAAACTTAACCCAGCGGCTATCAAAATTAGGTTGTAATAATGACAAATTTTTCGATAATCTCAAACGATAACTACCTCGTTTAACAAATTTTATCTAACCTGTACTATTTAATTTGAACTGACCTCTCACACGGGTAAGGTAATTTGGTTTTATTTTATAAAAAACTTAACCTGTGCGGTCTGGAGCCGTCGTGGTTTGCTTCGCAAAAAAAATAAAAAAATGAGAAAAACAAAAAACTCAACTAATTTACCTAACCTGTGCCATTGTATAAGTAGTCCTAGTAGGTCAGACCAATGCCTTTATTTGTTTGATACCAAAAAGGAGACCTCCTCCTGGTGGTAGGAGATAAGTCTGATTATGGCAAAATGCCGAAAGCGCTTTGCATTTATTAATTAAAAAGTTTTGCACTCTATTTGAGTATCTTTGAGCTGGAGATGGCTGGAGCTTTTGCTAGTTTAAAATAGATAGCAGAATAAACTTACTAAAAGTTGTCATTTTTATTCCACTGTATATTGTTTTTATTGGATTTAAAAATCTGTCAATGTGAATAAAACTGATTTTCGCAATATTATTATTGCTCCGCTGACAATAGTAAGAAATTTGTATAAACAATAGGCATTCTGGTTTAATCCTAAAATACGCAATCTTAAAGATAATACCATACACTAGCCCTGGGTTAGCATACTTTTTTGGAAAAACGGCCCGTTTAGTCAAAAAAGAATTATAAAGTTTATTAAATATTATTAGTATTAAAATTTCGCTAGATACGGAAGAGCAGGTATATATAGGATAGATCTGAAATTTAGTATTGCTTGATGGTGTTTTTACTATAGGATTTGCAATATTTCAGTATATTTAAAAAAATGTTTGATTAGAAAAATATTAAAGCATTATATTTATATAATCCCATACAGCACAAACACATTTCGGAAATATTTCAAAAATGTTATATTGAAACATCTGTAATGTATTAATATTACAAAACATCCCAGAAACATTTCTGAAATGTGCCTGAAACGTAAAAATGTAAAAATAGTTCACTGAAATGAAAATTTAAAATCTTTTAGATACATTAAATAGAAATATTTAAGAAATGTATTCTAGTTTTTTTTCTAAAATATTATTAGACTAAAAAAACATTTAAAAATATATATATTTATTTAAAATACACAAAACTTAAACATTGATCCTTACTTCTTACACAAACAAATAAATAAATAATTTTTATACATTTCATAAAATATAAAAGCGAATCGCTTCAATTCCACCAATTCCTTTAAATGCACTAATCTGAAACATATAGGTTTTTTTTCAACAAATGCGGCAAGTAAAGGGACACTCACAATTATTACAAACTGATCATCAAGATCAATTAGCAATTTTACTCTAACCTAACTTATCTAGGGATGAAAAACTTCATAAACTAAGATTATATTCACTAATGTATCTTAGAGTCTAATTATTTTGTTACACCACCGTATACGTATAACACTTAACCGCACTTTACTCTGCTTTAATCACTTTAATTACTAAAATAACTCATAAGGCTTGTTTCTCCTAAGTTTTTGTATTAGATTGGCATTGTTGAGGTGCTGGATAATCTCAAGGTTTCCATGTTGGTGACTACTGGAAAATTTTTGTATTGTATTTTCAACAATCTCCACTTTAAGGCAGTACCAGAGTATATCGACGATGTTCCTTAATACTTCATTCTGGAAACGTTAAATAACTTGCATATTACTTTTACTGGCACAGCTCCAAAGCTGGCGAATTCCACGAATTCCTTTAAATGCACTAAACAAATTATAGGCAATTGAAAAGGATTTATACAAATTATTTAATTAACAATAGTTTTAATATTTTTTAAATTAACTATAATAAAACAAACAATACTTATGCCTAAACAAAACATAAAGCTCTGCTTTTCAATCGGATGTAGAACTAATAAATAAAACTAGTGTAGTACTCATCTTAATTTCGAAAGATATATTCTGCTTCCCATGTGTAAAGTATAACTAGTGATTTAGGTTTATTTATATAATGAATATTGTTGAGTCTGCTCAAGTGTGACATTTGACATACCGCCGGAACTAAATTAGTGACAAGGGACATTTTACCGGTAAATTCAAATTTCCTACTATATATCACCATATAACAACAGCACAACGGATAAATAACAAAAAAAAATGAAAATGGCAAATCTATAATTATTTAGAATATGTATAGGGTTGTCCCTGGCTGGACAAGAAATAAAATAACAATATATCCCATCTTCTTCTTACAAATCAGAAATTATTCATTAAATGTTGGTCCCTTACAACATAACCCATTTAGTAACCTTTTGTGTAACAGGTATACCATGTTTCAAAAACATTTTCAGTGAAATATTTAACAAAAATATTTTAGAAATATTTCAGAGACTTGTGCTTAAAATGTTATATATTTGAAACGTTTTAAATATTTCTGAAACACTTCGGAAAAAATGTGTGATGTATGGGATGGGTATATATTTTTAAAATAATTCATTGTCCCACAAATATCAACTAAGCTACTAAAATAAACTCCATAAATCAATCTTATAGTCTATTTAACAAATTTTTCATAATATATTTTCTGATTTATGTGTCTGTGAATGAATCGGGGAGAAAATACTTAGTTTTTCTTACACGTTTTTTTTTGTTGCTGTCTGCTGTTGTAATGATCTCATATTTTGCAGAAAGATGTCTTCATTTTAACTTTGAATAAAGAAAGAAGATGACTTAATTTTTTATTTTATACAAATATATAAAATATATACGACTGTTTTTATTCGTAACTTATGCTATAAGTTAAAAATAATGAAATTCAAAAATATTCCGGTCTTTACTGGTTGAAACTCAAAAAGATCTTATATAATTAATATTTAAAAAACTAACTGGGTAAACAGATCAGAACCGTGGTGTTTTGTTACTCTCCGGCTTTGATTGATCCGGATTTTCCGTTGCTGCCGTTAAATAATGTAATCATATTTTGTTGTCACCTTTGAGATATATTACATGATACAGTTCGCGCATGATGTATTGTGGTGTGGAATATGGATGATTGGCCATGAGCTGCTTAAAATTTATTTCGCGGGCTGTTTTCGATCACCACAATATGTCGCCGTGATGTAGTATCAATCGGCGTAATATAATGTTCTTTTTTTAGTATCATATATTAAAAGTTTTCTCTCTTTCACTTCAACGATCTTATAAACAGACTGGGATGAGGTATGCGAATTCTTCTCAGTTAAAATGTTAAATTATTACAAGCTTATGAGTTTCTGCTTTTAAAATAACTGAATAATATAATAGAACAAACAAACAAAGTTGCGTGATATTTTATGAACCCTGACATCGATTATTTAAAAATATTTTAATTAAATCAGAGACAATGACAAACGAGGACAAAAAATATATTCTGTTGTTCGACGAGATGGCAATTAACACAACCATCGAATATAATAAAAAAATAGATGTCACTGAAGAGTTTGAAGACTTCGAGAACAACAAAAGGAAGCCAATTTTTGCCGGAAGAGCTTTAGTGTATTTTACCAATGAAAAATTCCAGTAGGTTTTTTTCTAACCCAAAATGGTGTCGATGCTTAATCCCTCGAAACTATTATTATTAAAGGTTTAACACATATTCGAGACTTGGTTTTGGAATCTATAGAGATAGTGTGTAATTTATCTACAGTTAACCAAAAAGTCTATAGATCTTTGGGCATAACTATAGATAACCCTAAAATGCCATAGTATTCTTTGCATTTTTTATGTGCCTGATCTAGTAAAATGCGTTCAAAATAAGTTTTTAAAAGATTAGTTTATCTTCAATGGCAAATTTATTAGATTTGCTGCTATTAAATAGGTTTATGAACTGGACCAATGTAGCTTTATTAGAAATCACTTTAAAACTTTTTTTCAAATGCATTTGAAAAAATAAGCGTAAAGCTCGCTACACAGTTATTTAGCCATTCTGTATCTACAACCATTAAAACTGCAACAAAAACTGGAGAATTAGTTTTCATGACGACTGAAAATACAGCCTATTTTATTGAAACAATGAACAACCTATTAAATGGCTTAAATGGTTCTTCTGCATATAGTCCTAAACCTTGTAACCTATCGTATTATATTGAGAATAATGAGGTGATTTTATTGCTTTTACCCAAGGATAAGAACTTTTAAAGAATGTAGTTAAACAAACTGCCAAAGGGAAATTAACTAGATCGGATTTATTCGATGGTTTTCTTCTTACCATAAATGCCGTTAAAGAGTTTTATTTCTATATTATTAGGCAAACTCAACTTAAATATTTATTAACAGGAAGACTAATTCAGGATCCATTAGAAAACCAATTTCCTGTCTATAGGCAGAAAGTGAGTTATAATGTAAATCCTACTGATAGGGGTTTCAAAGCAGCTTTTAAGCTAAATATCGTTTATAATTTCATGAGCCTTCCACTTAAAGCAAATTCGGGAACGAATCAGGATGAAGACCAAAATCTCTTTGGGTCTGGTAATGCTTTAAACGTTTTTAATATAGCCTCATAATGATGAAGATACAGATAATGAAGAATACAATAAGAGTTCTAAAATCGATATCTCATTAGAGAAGACGCTTCCTGTAACATTAGAAGAATGTTTTACTATGTACTTTTGTCGGATACTTAATAAAAAAATTCGTAAAAATATTTAAATGCAAGGAGTGTCAAAATTATTTCGAAGAAAAAGAAAATGTTTTGAATAATGAACTCATTTTGTATAAAACTTATAATCTAAACGAACAATCCGGGCTAAAATGTCCATCATCACTATTGGGCCAATTTGCTAGAATATCGCTACAAACTGTCACGTAAAAGAAAGAAGAATATTGTACCAAAAATTTTTTTTATAGCTTGCGAAATTTTATAATTGAAAAAATAAAACATTTTTAGCAGAATGGTATAATTGTGTGTGGAACACAGACAGTATATGTTAGATTTATTAATTACTTAAATTTTTAAATATTGTAAGAACCAATTCAAATTAGAAGCAGCAGAGAAAACGAGGAAACTTCAAGCCAGACTATAGAGTTGTCTATAGTGCAAAATAGATAAATTAGGTAATTAATTTCTTATTTTCCTTATATTTTCAATGTACCTACTTATTATACCTAACAAAATGTTTAATAATAATAATAATAATACATTTATTATTGAATAATAAATAACCTCTGCACGTGTATTTATTTCTCCCAAGAAAGCTAATAATTATTGTAAGAGGCTGGTACTTAGGTTATTTAAAAATCTTGTCCTTTATTAATTATAATAATATTATTATATATTACCAATTTTTTTTATCCAAACTACCTACCTACATTCTATTAAAAACTATAAGTATAATAATTTCGTAAATTACGGTCCTGGAAAACAAACATGCATATACACTTTTATTATTTCCATTATATTTATACGAAGATGAATGACAAAATTAGAGCGATTTACCTACATAAAGACAAAAATGTAAAATACCTACCGATGGCTTGAATTCACGCCAAACATGAAATATGCATGATATGGTAGACCACCAACTTAAAGACCATCTAAGCGACTTCTAATATTTTTTTTTTCTAAGTTAGTGGCACTGGATATAAACCAACAGGCCAGTCAATTGTCAGGTGAACAAATAAAAATATCATATAACAAACTTTATTATTTTACAAATTATATTAAAGTTGCTCTACCTTAATAACTAAAATAACCTGAACCTAATATGGTTTAAATGTTCTGTTTATTTTGTTTTTTATTTTTGTTTTTTTTATTTTTTTTTTATTTATTTATTTATTTATTTTTTTTTTCTATTTTTCTTTTTCTCTTCTGTCTTACTTCTAATAAATCGCAATTATAAAGCTGGTAAACGGTTATTCGATAGTTTCCAGTTTTGTTACAATTGAGCGAAATAGAGACCATGTACGATCCAAAAAATTTGCAAAATGACAACGTTGTACCGTTAAACAAACAATCCCAACTTCTTTTACCGGCATCTAGAAATCTATCTTCTTACGACTTTTTTTAATTGTTCGCTTGGAACCTCCATGTGACGAGCATAATAAAATTAAACTTTGTCTTCCTAAGCGTTGACTTACTAGATATATTTATACAATGCCTGTGCTATTTAAATTTAACTAATTGCTCTCGAACAAGTTAGTTAAGTTTTTTATTTTTTGTATATTTGTTTTTACGAAGCTCAGCGAAGATTGTAGACCGCTCTGGTTAGGTAAATTAGTTGAGTTTTTTTAGTTTTATATGTTTTTCGATCAATTGCTTTTTCTATCAAATCTATTTTCGATCAATTTTCTTCTGGATCATTGTTTTTTCGAAAATTTTTCTTCTCGATCAAATGCTTTCGATCAAACGTTTTCGATCAAATATATTCGATCAAATGTTTTCGATCAAATATATTCGATCAAATGTTTTCGATAAATTTTGTGCTAACCGATAGATATATATCTTACTTTTAAGGAAATATAACAATATTACTATAAGCAATACTAACAACCAATATTGGTCAACACAATGTGAATTTAAACGACCCGATTGTTATAACGTAATAGATATTACGGTTATTATAGCAAGTTTCATAGCAAGAATAAATAGAATCTGCCCAAATTTATAGCCACCTATTCAGTGGATTGATTAAAACAAGAACAAAATCTAGTTTTAATGCGGATATGTTACATATAATCCGGCTACTAGAGATCTATAATTGTTCCTAAAAGCTTCATTGACATGAAAGATGATGCGTACAAGAGTCGGTTTTTTTTTAATACCAAACTCTTATTGAAACATCTCATTCTTTATATACAAATGTAAATGATTTATGCTTTGACTTTAATAGTTTTTTTTTAGACTGAAATTTTTAATTGCACTGAATTCATTAACATTTTCCTTTTATATATATGTTTTTTGTTCGTTATCGATTATGTATTCGGCCTCTTTCTTAGAGAACAAAAAGTGAAATTAATTTATTAACACAAAAGCTCTTCATGTGATATGATAAGTTAATACCTCTTCTCAGCTCTCTTAATGGACATGATACACATTTATTTCTCAATATATTCTGATGGGATACTACTTAATGATCTTAAATAATGTAAGTATTTTAAGTAATTCTTCTTGAATTAATAGTATTTACACGATAATAAATTATCAAAACTCAAATGTTATAGTAGCAAAATGAAATAAAATGAATTTAGCTCAAAGCCGAATATCACATAAAATACAACGATCGTTTCCCCTTCCGAAAACAACTACTCCTTTGGCTAATACCATAACAGGCATTGAATTACATCCGAAGGAAAAACAGCAGAGATAGAAATTAATTTTCAACACTCTCTACTTCGATTTTGCTCACCAAGGAGAACATCATTCTTGGACCGGTTTCGTCCTTATTAGGACTCCTCAGAAAGAAATAGATATGTTCTCAATTCCAGTCTCTAATGGAATTAACAAATGCTACACATTTCACCAGTATACCATAAAGTTGGTTACGGAGAGAATAAAATTCAAATTGTTTTATGTGATATTCGGCTTTGAGCTAAATTCATTTTATTTCATAATAGTATATAACATGAATAATAAAACAAATAATATACTAAATATTAACAAAAAGAATATAGTACATTGTTTAACGAGCGGTAATGCAGGTCATAACTTTGCAGTATGAGCCGCAGGCGAGTGCTATAATTCATCAAGTGAGTTATGACCATTATCGCAAGTTGAATACTATACATTATCTACGACTATAACAATAAATACTAAGATACAAGTATCGAGAAAGAATTATATAATTGAATAGGTGATAAAAACGTTTGAATCTTTGTAAAAGCTATTACCTTTGTAGCCAGATATTTCTCATCAGGAGCTTTATTTATAAAATCATTAAGTTGTTCTGGCATAAATGTTTTTGCTGTTTTAGCTATGAATTTCTCTGATTGACGTTTAAGAAACGCACGTAATATCTATCTATTTTTATCTATATTAATTCCACTATTTATATAGCAAGGAGTAGAGAGTCCATAGAGACGATGCTTTATATTTATTACTAAGTTCATTAAAATGTGCCAAAGGTACAGTTTCTGTAATAAATTCTGTATTGCATTATTAGATATCTCTCTTATTTCTGGAGGTGCACATATTAGAGAGTTATTGCAAGTTCACTTAAGGCCAGTCACTATTAGTGCAGATCTTATTTTGACATCTGAGCATGCGCAGATCACTAACTTTAATAAATATTGTACCTGTCCTTAATAGACAGTTATTGCAAATTTCTATAAAGCCAGCCACTAATAGTGACATCGTAATTAGAGTCAAATAAAGTCCATGCTAAAATCAGATTTATTGCAAACCTGAAATTTTGACATTAGAATCCTCGTCCTTATATTTATTTCTAACCTTATTTTAATAACTTTAAATTATAGTTAATCTTTTTTGTTGTCTATAATAGTATATAATATTAAAGAGGCATTAGAAATTATAATTTTAGGTTTCAATGACGATTATATTAAATATTTAATATTAAAAAACTTCTAACGGATACGAATGTCGGCGAGCACATCCGAAAGCTATAAAGTCGCCACTACCTCCTGTCCTTAAACATCCACAATTAAGGACAGGTACAATCCTTAATAAAGTCAGTTTTAGAACATAAACATCTGCGCATGCTTAGATGTCAAAATAAGAGCGGCACTAATAGTGACTGACCTTAATTGAACTTGCAATAACTCTCTTATTAAGGACAGGCACAATCTTTATAAAGTAGTGATCTGCGCATGCTCAGACGTCAAAATAAGAGCGGCACTAATAGTGACTGACCTTAAATGAACTTGCAATAACTATCTAATAATAACTAATCTTCACTATCTAAATTAATCTTTTTTAGCACTATTATTAGAAATTGATTTGAAAACGTCAAAATTATCTTGTTAAAATATTAAATGACATTACTCCCCTCTATATAATAATTGACTGTTCCGTCTACTGAGAGTCTTTGACAATTCAATAATTTTAAAATATTTTAACTATACATTCCTTTCCAGTTGTTAAAAAATATTTCTAACATTTTACGCTAATGGAACGTATTTATCGACTTTAAAATTTCCAACATCTTACTGCGCACACTATTTAGATATCGAATTATACATCGTAGGAGCCCAGCGTGAGTTATAATAACTCACTATTAAAACTCACGTTATTTGTTTATTGATACTATTAATTGCTCAAAAGCAGTTGAATAATTAATATATAAATTAATAGGAGTAGATATACACATATAATACCATACATAACATAAATAATAACATAAATAGTAACATAAATAGTAAAATAAATAATAATATAAATAATAACAATATAGAAACTCGTAACGTCATAAAAGTTTTTGTCAAAAATTGAATTATGCTGGAGTGGTAAAGTTTCTGGAAATTAAAATTAAAGTTGAAAATCAAAATGTCAGGAGTGTGTTGATCTGGGATGGCATTTACCAAATTTCAAGACGGTTATTGAAAGATAATTAGAAAAGTAAATTTTTGAATAATAGTATAAGATGTCGAGAAGATTGTGAAGAATTAGAAGATAAATAAAGTTAGAAAAGGTAAAAAAGGTACAAAAAAGTTTTATTTCTTTTAAAAGAAGGGTGGCTTGGATAAAAGAAATAGCAAGAGCAATAGCAAAAGTGAAAATTGGCGCAGCTTAGTATGTGTGAAACGAAGAAGGATGGTATTGGACAAACCATTTGCCACAGACAGTCAATAATTATGAACTCTCTATTTTTATATTATTAATTTACATTTTTTTAGAAAGTTTATAAGGGCATCGTTCATATTTCGGGAATATATATTATATATATATATATATATATATATATATATATATATATATATATATATATATATATATATATATATATATATATATACGATATTTAATGGGAAGGGAATATCTTAATTGGTTAGAGGTATAAATATATATATTCTAGCTCGTGTAAATTTTGTACAATTGAAGAGGATATGATTTAAATCACCCAAAGCAAGATTAACATATTACAAATAAAAACATTCAAGAAGTAGTAGCGACATATTGCAAGCGGACCCAGGAACCATCTAGTAATCGGAGGAATGAAAAGAAAAGATTCAAGAGAGAAGACATTTAATTTGTTTTCTTAAACATAAATAATAACATAAATAATAACAAAAAAAATAACAAAAAAATATCATAAATAACTAATAATTACCTCTATAAAACCTAAATGACTAATATTTTTCTCTAAACTTGGACGTAATAAGCATCTTTCACGAATGTCTATGACTGAGCTAGATGTTAAAAAGTTTATAACCTTAAAAATATCTGAATATTTTATTTTTTTTTTTTTAATTTAGGCCAGCTCTAGTGCTAAATTTAATTAATTTTATCAACAATTAGCAAGAAATTAAGTCATAAAAATCCCTAATCTGCATGGACCCCGCTACAAGAGTGCAAGTGGGGTGTTTGCCTCTCTTGGATTTTTTCAGCATGGCTTTTAACTATAGCCTGTGGTATTTTGACCCTGTCTATAAACTTGTCCGCCTGGAAATATATATTATAAACGACACCCATGTTAATCAGAGATGGAATTCGAAAATAATCAATCCATAGCTTAAATAATATATTTATAGTAAATTCATAAGCAAATTTAAAATTTAATATTTTTGGAGTAGTATTTTTCAAATTAAACAATTTGACATTTTTTGATCCAGCACTGATTTTAATTGATTTATAAATTATTTTTGTATATTTGATTTCTTAAAATTAACTTTATGCACTGGTCCTGAGAGACACATTCCAAAATGGGTCATAGAACAGTAAATTCTCCAATTCAGAATGAGACAAAACAGAAACGTACAGGTTTTTGGGTTCTAAGTTCTAGGTAAAATATTACTCATTTTCCAAATACTGAATGTTAAAAGTTGAAAAGAATATTAACAGCGGCTTTTTTAAGTAGGTGTTTAGTGTAATAATATTAAATTATCCAAACATTTTTGGTGGCAATGGAGAAAATGCCCTTACATTATCAAAAACAGCCAATTAAATTTTTTTAGTAGCGTAGAACATGGATGAGTAAGTAATACCTTCATGATATGCAACTATCAAATCATAAATTATAATTATTATATTAAATTTTTTGATGTTTTTAAAGTAAACCTTGTGTATTACTTTTAACCAAATTACTAAATTTATGAATATCCCAAAACTGAAATATAAATTTTAATAAAAATTATCTTTTTATTGCGAATATACTTTATAATTTCCCATTAAGAATACCTTATTTACGAAAGAACATAAAAAATATAAAATTATAGTTAAAAATTATGGATAGTGACCAAACATTTAGGAGGGATGAAGTTGTTACTTTTCCATGCCTTACGCCACTGGCAAAGCTTATTTAACTGACTTTTTGGCTTTAGTTTTGGAAACAAGTATTCTTTTACTAATGCGTGTTTGGTTTTAATCTTATTTTAAACCAGAGAATATTTAGTTGTACAGGGACACACTGTATATAAAAAATTAACAATGCAGGACTAAAATATTAAGTAAACGTTCAATATTCAATGCAGGCAAATTCCATTTATCCTCATCTCAAATCTAAAATTAAATTTTTCCCAAAATTTTTAATTACTTCTAAAATTTAACATTTGCAGTCATAACTAAAAACGCATTACCAAAGAAAAGTAGAAATAAAAAAATATTCTTTATTATAATTGCACCGACATGACCTAAAGAGATGACTTATGGACAGAGGGAATGCTGCGCCATCTACATGACATCTCCATCAAAATCGAACCATTCGTCTATAAGATGGCCCTTTTATAATATCTTTACACAATGGTTATACACTTTTGTAATATTTTTAGTAATGTCGTGTGAGCCATTTATAACCAGTCGGGTCCTGCCTCCGTTGTCGCTTGCTCGTGTAGTAGTCCACCTCCATGAAGTTTCTCAAATTGTCTGCAACCAACTAGAATTTATCGGCAATACTATCACGTTTCAGACCTGCTCGTAACTACAAGAACCAATGCAATGCGCAGATTATTATATACATTTAGTAAATAAAGTGTATTTAATAAAAAGACTTTGTTGTGTAAAGTTAATTGTCTATATAAATTAATATTGCTAATATAGAAAATAGTTGTTTTCTATAAATAAACTAAAATAATAAACCATTTTAAAATAAATAAAACGTTACAATAAATTAAAAACAATAGTAGAAATAAAGGTAGAAATCTTGGCAACAGAAAGTTTTTTTCCTAGATAAAATTATTTGGAGATATATTCAAAAAGATTATGAATTTTTCTAAATGCTTTGCATAATATACTATTCTTACAAAACTGTAAAAATGACTTTAAAAACAACTTGTAGTCGTCAACATACCAATTAACAGTAAAACACCTTTTAAATCGTATCTGATAAGACCTCAAGATTTTGGTTCAAAAACTTCGCTTCCAAATTGTGATTACTGTTAATTAAAGCAAATGCAACGTAATGGACAAATTAATTATTGTCAATTAAGTGTTAACAAGTTTTTATTGAAATAAAATTAATTTAAGTAAAACCGTTGTATTTTTTTTGTAGTTTCTTCTTTGCCATTACATGACTTTGTGATAGGAGAAATGTAATAAAAAGTGGTCTGATTAAAGAAGGACTTATTTGTAACGGGAATCTTAAGTATTTGCAATAAATTCGGTAATGAAATAAAAATTCTTTAGTTGAACGAACGTTCTGTCAATTAAAAATATGAAAGCACTTTTAAAAGTGGTTTCTGAAGCTACCTAATTTTACGGCTTTCGAAAACAGATCTCAATAAATTGGCAGCAGTTGACGATTCAAGACATAATTTTAATGTTATCGTGTTATGAAGGATAGGTAACTATGTAATATAGGTTTTTCTTTGCGCTCATGCGCCCGCGAAACAAAATAATTACAGGGTGTCCCATTAATGCGTAATTGCTCGATATTTCAATCGATGTTATAGATATAAAAGATATTTTCAAATAAAAGTTGTATGGATTTGAAAAGTAACATTTTAAAAATGTAAAATATAAATTAATCGTTTTTGCTGGAGCATATTCTACCTTATTTCAGTGGAATTTTCTAGTATTTCTCTATTCAATCCTGGAATATTTATAAAAATGTTTCAGGGTTGCTAGGAAATTTTTTTATGAAATTATTATTCTTTAGGTAACTTAGGGCAGGGTTTAAAATTGACAATTAAAATGTTATCCTTGGGTAAACTCTGAACCTCGTTGTTAATCATCGGTCACTGTTCAATATTGTTTTAAAACTGACATTTGTACTTTGAATATAACCAGTTAAAAACTAAACCATTGATCTAAACTGAGTTTATAGCATTTTCTGTAAATCGCCCCTAGTACTGAATTTAAAATGGTTTAAAATACAGATTTATACGTTACCAAGTTGAAGAATGGCGTTGATAAATCTGGTAGCTTATTCTCTGACCAACTTTTTTGAAAGCGCTTAGCGCGTTTCTCTAGAAACGCGACAAACCACTCACAAAAGCGTATAGCACTAACATTTTGGTATTCTCTACTTACTGTGCCGTGCTTATTTAAAAAACGTTGTTGAATAATGTAATATTGTGCTCTTTTTGTTAGGAAAAATATTTATTCTCAACGAAATGTATCACATCAAATCGTGACAATGATTGACAATAACTCTCTCCAAAACTAACTGTCTGATCCGTGATCACTCTGTCAAAAAAATATATTTAACATAGCCCCCACCTTGAAAGGCTACACCTTTTAACTGATCAACGGAAATACATCACTCGACTTGATAGCATCACTGTCTATTGGTAATACACAAATATTTGCTACAGCTCTTTTCAGTATTCCACGTTGAGTCTTTATTGAAACTACGCGTACGATATTATCAGTTCCTGGATGAAGATCCACGATACGTCCAAGCTCCCACTGGAGAGGGGGTGCGTTGTCATTTCTTATTACAACCAAATCGTTGATTTGCACCTTGGCTTGTTGGGTCTTCCATTTAACTCTAGATTGTAACTGTGAAATATATTCCCGCTTCCAACGAGTCCAAAAATGCTGTTGAAGTTTCTGAAGCAGTTGAAACCTGGATAATCTGTTCTCTGCAATTTCTTGGTAGTCTGCACCCGGAATGGCAGTTAAAGACCTTCCAATTAAAAAATGTGAGGGTGTAAGAACCGATAAATCATTAGGATCAGAAGACAACGGGGTGAGAGGGCGCGACTTTAAAATTGCCTCTATTTGGGTTAGAACAGTGCACATTTCCTCAAACGTAACAAGAGCGTTACCTAATACCCTTTTTAAATGACCCTTACACGACCTTACTTCTGCTTCCCACAGCCCTCCCATATGTACCGAAAATGCTGGAATAAAATGCCATTGTATATTCTCATTAGCACTAAGTTCAGATATTGTTTTATTATTATTTTGTAAAAATTTACCCAACTCTAATAATTCATTTTAGACTCCTACAAATGTACTACCATTGTCAGAATACATATGTGAGGGTGAAGATCGTCTGGAAATAAAACGTCTGAAAGCTGCGAAAAAAGCCTCCGTGGTTAGATCTGAAACAAGATCTAAATGAACACATTTTGTGACAAAACACACAAACAGCGCGATATAACATTTAGACGTTTTGCTTCCTCTACCCTTTCGATCCTTAATATTAAAAGGGCCTGCATAATCTACCCCTGGTATTTTAAAAGGAGCAGCACAGGTTACTCGCTCTTTGGGTAACATGTCCATAATTGGTGTAACTTGTTTTGATTTACTTCGAAAACATCTTATGCATTTGAAAACTGTATTGCGCGCTAATACTCTTCCCTTCAAAGGCCAATATATTTCTCGAATAGAGGAAAGCATGTAGAAGCCCAGCATTTAACAACCTCAGATGTTCTGCTCTAAAAATTAGCTTGGTTAAATGATGAGTTCCAGAAAGTAGCACAGGATGTTTTTTCTCATAAGGAAATTGAGAACTCTCTAACCTACCTCCAACTCGTAATATACCTGCGGAATCCAGAAAAGGATTCAAATGTAGAAGATTACTCTTTGTATGTAGGTTTCTCTCTCGTTTAAGCCCTTCTATCTCATTTTCATAACATTCTTTTTGGGAAATTTTAATCAAGACATGCATTGAATTTTCCAAATCTTTAGCTTTTAGTGGACCACCACGTCTAACATTATTTTTTAAGTTATACAAAAA
This sequence comes from Psylliodes chrysocephalus, assembly GCA_927349885.1. NCBI lineage: Eukaryota > Metazoa > Arthropoda > Insecta > Coleoptera > Chrysomelidae > Psylliodes > Psylliodes chrysocephalus. Next base: position 12,745,697 of record OV651827.1, read on the forward strand.
TCTTAAACAATAAGCTGTCATGCGCTTAAGTCTGGTTAAAGAAGAAAAGCTGGAAATTGGAAAGCACTGCACCTCCTCAATTTTCAACACAGTGGCTTGTTTTTTACACTCTGGAAGTTTAGTCTCTATCTGAAATTCACAAACTGGCCATACTTCTGAAGATTTTGAGAGCCAATTAGGCCCTTCCCACCAAAAATTAGATTCTCTTAACAGGTTCGGCATAACACCTCTCGACAATAAATCTGCTGGATTTTCATTAGTTCTAATAAAATTCCAATCTGACGGTTCTGTAAAGCCTTGAATCTGAGACACTCTATTACTCACGAAAGTTTGAAGGATATTAGGCTGAGTCTTTATCCAGCTCAAGCACACAGTAGAATCACACCAAAGAAAATATTCATCCACTCTCAAGTTCATTGAACATTTAACCTTCTTAATTAACTGAGCTAATACTAACGCACCACATAACTCTAATTTAGAAATCGTAATTGTTTTAAGTTGAGCAACCTTACTCTTCGCCGTTAAAAGTCGAACCTGAATATCTCCCTGTTTATTAACACTTCGAACATAAACACATGCACCATATGCCTCTAACGAAGCATCACAAAACCCGTGAATCTCCGTGTGAATCGATTTATCACAACAAATTCGTCGCGGAATCCGAAGTGTATTAAGTTCAACTAATTTGTTCCTAAAATTTCTCCATTTGGTGTGAATTTCTAAAGGAACAGATTCATCCCACGATAGCTTATACATCCACAACTTCTGTAAAATTATTTTTGCATGTATTATGGTAGGTGCCAGCAATCCTAATGGATCAAAAATAAGTGAGACATCCGACAAAATAGAACGCTTGGTAACCCTCTGAGAACTTGGCTTTAAACTAGTGTAGAGAAGCACATCTTCGCTAGACGCCCAGTATAGCCCCAAAGTTTTTGTTAAATCATGATCGCCCCTGCATCACCTTGTTTAACATGCTGAAGTACCTCACTCCAATTAGAAGCCCATTTTTCAAGGTTAAAACCACCTGACAATAACACCTTTCTCAGGTCATCACACAAGGTAATCGCCTCTTCAATATTATCTGTGCCAGATATCACATCATCCATGTAAAAATCTCTCGCTATAACTCGGGAAGCATTTGGATGAGACTGTTCACTCTCTTTTGACATCTGTTGCAAACAACGAACTGCTAAAAATGGAGAAGAGGCATTACCGTAAGTAACTGTCTTCAACTCATATTCCCCAATAGCCTCTGTTGGGCTGAATCTCCATAATATCCTCTGAAGACACCACTGATTAGGATGAATCCAAATCTGCCTGTACATTTTCACTATGTCTGCACAAATCACCACATTGTATTGCCTGAATCGCAGAAGTATAGATATCAAGTCCTCCTCAATAGTAGGCCCAATATGTTGGATGTCATTTAATGACACTCCTGTGTCCGATTATGCAGAAGCATCGAACACAACTCTCAGTTTCGTGGTTTGATTTTTCTCATTCAAAATTCCATGATGCGGAAAGTAATAACTGACGTTTGCCTTCTCTGGATTCTGCACTCTTGACATATGCCCTAAAGATATATATTCCCTTATAAAACTGCAATACAAATCCTTCAAAGTCTGATTTTTTAAAAGTTTAGTTTCCAAAGATCTAAATCGATTCAACTCACGCTGTCTGGACTCACCAAGTAAAGAAATAGGTTGTTTGAAAGGAATCGTCACTACAAATTTACCGTTGTTATCTCGCTTTGTAGTTTTGTCAAAAATCTCTTTACACTCTGTTTCCTGACTAGAATAAGATCGTTTCGAATTATATGGCTCCTCAATTTCCCAAAACCTAGCCAGCTGCTCTTGGACATCTAAATTTGTTGTCAAGTGACAGCTACTGAAGGATAAAACGTCGCTAGATCTGTATATACCACCAAAGACCCAACCAAATCTGGTTTTTTGAAGCGTAGGCATTTTAGAACCTAGTTGCACTTGTCCAATACATAAACTCAAATAAACTCCGGCTCCAATTAGTATGTCGATATCTCCAGGGTTGCAAAAGGTTGGATCCGCTAAGATTAGATTTTTTGGAATGTTCCAAGAAGAAATACTAATTTCACCACTCGGCTGTTTCGCACAAATAGAAGGAATTACTACACAAGATAATGATAACTCGAAAGCATTAACACATGATTGTACCTTGACCTCACAACATTCTCTCAAATAAGATACGGACTCTCCTACACCTGAAATCGCTAATGGTGACTCATGTTTCTGGAGACCTAGAAACTCAGCACACCTTTGAGTTATTAAATTGCCTTGACTAGCACCATCTAGTAAAGCACGACACATTCGAGGTACACCATTTGAATCCAGGATGTTCACCATTGCCGTTTTCAAAAGAACATAACAATTGTTTGAATAGACACCACTAGATAATACTTGACTTCTTGGGGAATTCTCTGCAGTCACAGATACTTGAGACTCTCGAACACACTGCTCACTATATTATCATTGGAACTATTTACTCTGTTTTCTCGAAATGAATTAACGTATGATAGTGCCCACGACATCTTCGACACAAACTCGATTTACACATTCTCACAGGATGGCTACCTTTTAAACAGTTAAAGCAAAGTCTCAATTGTTTCACTTTCTCGACTCTCTCATCAACATTCAACCGCATGAAATCTGGTCAATTATGAATTGTGTGATTACCCTTACACAATAAACAACTAGAAGTAGATGTAACCACTAAAGATTGTGAAGTATTGTCAGATTTACCCTTTAATTTATTATAGTTGGTCTCAGTCATAGGCTTCTTATCCCGAATATTTTTTGACTCTAGTCTCTCAATCAAATCAGCCTTTCTCTGTATGAACTCCTTAAAGTCTGAAAAAGAAAGACATTTCTCACCAGACGGACCTCCGCTCGTGGACTCGCCTATTCCTCGGGTTTTTGCTCGTTTCTCCTCCCACTCCCTTGCAGTCTTCCTATCTAGCTTAGAACTAAAAATAAGCAAGAGTAAAGTATCCCAATATTTCACTGGCTGTTTTAATTTTTCTAGGGATTGCAAATGTTTTGAAATATTATCCAGCATTTTTCTCAATTCGTTGCTAGACTCTGTTTGTAATATAGGCAAATCGAATAATGCCTTCACATGATTATCTACCAGTGTTGCGCAATTATAGTATCTGTTACACAAAGTTTTCCATGCAAGTTGATAGTTATCATCTGTAAACTCTATACTACGTATAACCTGCGCTGCGCCCCCAAATACCGCTGATCTTAGATAATGAAATTTTTGAATATCTGCTAAGGTCTTATCAGAATTGATTAAACTGTCAAATAAGTCCCCAAATTCCAGAAAACTACCGTAGTCTCCCCCATATCTTGGTAGCTGTATATCGGGCAGCTTGATATCTCGGTTAATACTATTTTCTGAACGTACTGAAATGGCATCTATTTCTCTCGTTTGTTTTTGAGACGAATAATAGTAATTTACAATAGATTTCGCGGAAGCTAATAACTGTAAACACGTACCTTCAAATTCTTCTCTCTCCTCAACTTCAGTTTCAATATCATCCGCTAAATTTTCGATTTCACCTTGTATGGTGTCAAAATCATTAAGAACTTTAAAATGTCTTTCCATTCTACCTTCTATTTCTAGAATCAAGGTTTGATCATAATTATTTATTTCTTTATCTATATTAGCCCGTTTAACTTCTTCCAATAATTTTTAAAGCATGTTTGTCTAGTTTTTAAAGTTCCCCTAGATTTAATTAAATTTTTTAATTTGGCAGCTTTCGCCATCTTACCTTTATAACCACCGTTCTCGCTAAATAGAAGGCAATTTTATTTAGCAGAAAACTAAAGTTGATAATATACCGATCCTCACACTTTTTACCTTCAGTCTTCAACACAATCCGAGCAGTACTCCAGGTCTTTCTCTGCTAATCTCCTGTAACTCGATATGCGCTTGGATAACTCAGAAACAAATGTTAGAAGAACTTCTCAATGTATCTCCTCGGTTCTCCCCCGTGCTATGAAAATTCTCGAAAAGTTTCTCAGGTTGGCTAGTTTATATCTCCTCTCTTCTCACAAATCCGACTACGCTAAGGACCATGTTGAATAATGTAATATTGTGCTCTTTTTGTTAGGAAAAATATTTATTCTCAACGAAATGTATTACATCAAATCGTGACAATGATTGACAATAACTCTCCAAAACTAACTGTCTGATCCGTGATCACTCTGTCAAAAAGCGCTTTCAAATAAGTTACAGATGAGAAGTGTTTTGCTGTTCGTACTTTAAGTTTTGACATTTAGGACTAAGATTTGTTGACATAGATAAGTCAAACACTTAAAATATGGACTTAATATTACAATATATCAAAATATTATTCAAAACATTAAAGATGCTGAAAATTGCGAGATTCGCCGTTACTATAACTCGAAGAATCCTTTTAAATGTTCAAATAATTAATTTAATAGACTATTTTTTGCGAAAGGATGATGTAGCTACCTTAGCGGCTCTCATTGAACCCTTATTGTCTATGTGACATGCAAATATCACCCTGTATTGTATATTTTATTTAAGTAGGTTAAGTAATTGTTTATAAGTTTAGAAATAATACTTGTTTGGAACAAAAATAGTTTTTTGATTTTATAATGTATAATAATGTAAGTAATATTTATTTTAATAAAAAAAATTTTAATAAAAAAATGTAATAGAATGATTGGAATATTACGTAAAAAGTCGCTGATTGTAACAGTCGAAAAAAATAAGTTAAACGTGTCTCAAACGCGCTTACCTTCTGTGTTGCATCATATTGTTCGTCAAATGAAGTAGGTGGTAGTATTAGTCCAGTAGCCAAGACCGGGCCCGGTTACACAGTTTATATAATAACGTTTATTATATAGGATTTTATAATAGCGGATTTAACGGCACATACACTCCACAAAGCATTCTCGTCGCGGCAATTGCTGTAGTTCTTCTCGTCCAACGGCGTTTCACTTGTCTTACAGTCAGACGAAGCGCATGTGTGGGCCAAAGTTTTAAGTAAGCGATTTGAGACAAAGCGCGAATATTTAAATAATAAATAGGAATTTATTCATTCTGGAACATTTCCTGCCCCGGAAAAATGTAAATAATACATTTTTAAACTGATTAGACAATTCCCCAAAAAAAAAAACTAAATATTAAAGCAAAAAACAAAGAAAGTTCAAATAATAGAATTAAACCAAAAAAAACATTATAAAATACTACAGGTAGCATATATAAAAAAAATAATTAATTATTAGGTAGTGGACACAGTTTTACCAATGGCCGTTTTAAAATACAATTTTGTGTTTTTACCGTAGCTACTCTAGCTATGTTATCATTACCAAAATGCAGTTGAGTAACACGGCCTAACAACCATTTATTAGCAGGTAAATTATCGGTTTTAACCAAAACTAAAGTACCAAGTTTGGGGGTCTAACCATTTGGCTCGCTGCTGTAGGGTATGCAAATATTCTTTATGCCAGCGACGCCAAATATCTTGATGGATGCGCTGTAACAATTGCCACCTAGAAAGGCGATTTAGGGGGACATGTTCGAAACTGGGAACGGGAAATGCGGTTAAAGGTTCCATGGTCAAGAAATCACCAAGCGTTAAGGCGTTGATATCGTCGACATTATTAGATATGGGAACTAGTGGTCTAGAATTTAATATGGATTCTATAAGTGTCAGAACTGTATAGAATTCCTCATATGTGAGAATTTGATCACCTACGACGCGGCGAAGGTGAGTTTTAACACTTTTAACGCCAGCTTCGGCTAGACCATTAAAATGAGGAGCTCCGGCGGGGCTAGGAACCCATTGAATAGTTTCACTTGCGCTGGCCTGTTCCATAAGAGAAAGCAATTCGCGTTTTGCACCCATAAAATTTGTGCCACAATCACTGTACATCTGTAAAACTTGCAATTCGCGTTTTGCACCCATAAAATTTGTGCCACAATCACTGTACATCTGTAAAAGTTTTCCACGCCTTGCAATAAATCTTTGTAGAGCGGCTTAAAATGTTGGTGTAGATAAATCACTGGCAAGTTCCAAATGTACAGCTTTGGTAGCCAAGCAGACAAAAATACAGAGGTAAGCTTTGCAACTTTTTACTCCTCTGTGACGACTAATAGTTATATTAAATGGGCCTGCGAAATTAACAGCGGAGCGACCGAAAGGTTTTACCTCAGACACTCGAGACAGCGGCAAATTTCCCATTGGGGGTTGATAAGAGGTAGGAGATGTTTTCCAACAGCGTAAACATTTCGAAATCACTGAGTTAATGGCTCGTTTTGAGGATAGAACCCAAAACTGTTGAGCTAGTAAGAAGTGAGTACTTCTAAAGCTAGCATGAAAATACTTTTCGTGAATGTGGCGAATGACGAGTGTAGTTAATAGACTTTGTCTAGGTAATAATATGGGGTGCTTAGATGAATAAGATATAGATGCATTATGCAGTCAACCTCCCACTCTAAGAATATTGTTATCATCTAAAAAAACATTCGACTTACGTAGAGGTTTAGAAAAACGTTTGTACTCAATTTCTTCCTGAAAGTGAGTATATTGAGTAGTTTTTACCAAAACAAGAAGGGCAGAATACAATTCGTCGGTGGAAAATATGCCACAATATTTAGAAAGCGGGTGTTTACAATTGTAGATAAAGCGCAGGATGAAACTTAAAATATTTTGAATAGTAGTCAAAGAAGAATAATTTTCAAGCATAGAAATTACAAAACTCTCATTGTTATGATTGAGCAATGTTGAAAATAATATCATTTTACGTCGTTTTTCTTTGGGAAGCGTAACCTCATTAGCAGAAGATGGGAAGGTAGGCCAAGAACTTTCATCTTCGTAAAGAAATTCAGGACCGGTTAACCAATATTTATAGGTTAAGAAGTGGGAAGGAAGAGCCCCTCGCGAGGCTATATCTGCGGGGTTAATAGCAGTATTCACATACGACCAATTATCAGTAGAGAGATTTTCTTGAATGAAAGATACCCTGTGGGCGACATAAGTTTTCCAGCGATTGGGACATCCTTTTATCCAATGCAGTACGATTTGAGAATCGCACCACGCGCGAATTTTTATAAAACTAATTTGGTTACAAAAATTCGTTTTAACATAAAGAAATAATTTAGTCAGCAGAACGGCTCCACAAAGCTCTAAGCGAGGGATAGTAAGTTTCTTGGTAGGTGCGACTTTAGATTTTGAGCAAATAAATGATACTTGAACGGCATCTGTTTCGTCTTTAATACGAAAATATATTACACAACTATAGCCTCGTTCGCTAAAATCACAAAACCCATGAAGTTCGAATTGACAATAATTAGAATATGAAATTAACGTAGAATATTGACGAAGAATTTTTAAATCGGCAAGCAAAGGTAATTCTGACTGGTATTGTTCCCAAAGTTGAGTAATAGACTCATCTGGAACTACATCCCAATCTAACCCAGAACGCCATATTTTCTGAATTAAATGCTTGCAATAAAATGTGATAGGTGAAATAAAGCCTAACGGGTCATAAATTCTAGCAAGTTCGGAGAGAAGTGTGCGTTTTGTACAAGGTTTATTTTGGACAGGATTAACAAGAAAAAAGAATGCATCATCACAAGGATCTCACTGAAGACCTAAAACTTTTATAGAACTTTCATCAGAAAGCGAATTAAAATCGAGCGGTTGTTTAGATAAATCAGAAGCGGGAAGAATTTTTAAAAAATCAATGTTATTACTTGACCATTTATGTAGCTGAAAGCCTCCTAATTTCATAAGAGAAACCAACTCAGAAACCAGCTGTTTGGCTAGTTTTAAACTAGAGCACGAGAAAACAAAATCATCAATATAGCAGTAATTTTCGATTGCATGTGCGGCTAGAGGAAATCTGTGTCCTTGGTCTTTCACTAATTGTTTGAGGATTCTTAACGCTAAAAATGGTGCACTACTAATTCCATATGTAACTCGAGTTAATCGATAATCCCGAACTGGTTGGGTTGGAGAAAATCTCCAAAGGATACGTTGATAATTGCAATCTTGCGAATTGACTAAAATCATTCGGTACATTTGTTTAATATCAGCACACACAGCAAAAGCATTAAGGCGAAAATATAACAAAATAGCACATATGTCTTGTTGTAATTTGGGTCCAACAAATAGACAATCATTAAGAGATTTCTGATTAGGTAAATGAGCAGAAGCGTTAAACACAACCCTTAATTTGGTTGAAATACTATGCGGCTTTACCACACAGTGGAGTGGAATATAATAAGCATTGGTTGAGGAAAGCGATTGACCAGAAATTAATTCCATATGGCCAAGGTCTAGAAATTCTTTTAAAAAAGCAGAATATTCTAAATACAAATTTTCATTCTTTAATAATCGGCGTTCCAGAGAATGAAAGCGAGATAAAGCAAGGTCACGAATACCAGCAAAAGGCGGAGGATCACTCTTAAAGGGCAGTGACACACTATATCGACCATTAGTATAGGTATAAGAATCTAAAAACAATTTTTCACAAAGGTCATCATCACTAGAAAAGGTCGTAGTTTCGGGTATTTTTTCAACTTCCCAAAAATTGGTTAAAGTATTATTAAGTTCTCGAATACAAGAAGATTTGCAAAAAAACGTGGACATAACAGGACGAGGTATTGAAGAAGTTTTTCCCAAAATCACGTAACCAAAAATTGTATGAATGGCATCAGGTTCAGATATGGTTCCGGTAACATGTCCATTTAATAATAGTTTTGGAAAGACATCTGCCCCAAGTAACAGATCGATAGGACCTGGAGTAAAATATTTGGGATCAGCAAGCTTAAGATCCAAAAGATGAGACCAATTATAAATAGGTAATGTAGAATCAGGAAGGTTATTACATATTTGATTAACGATAATAGAATCTAGATATATTTTAGGTTCTGGCTGATTAAGGGGTTTGCACGTTACCCCTACACGAGCGGTGTCAAGGGTAGATGTCATCGAGTCTAAACCTCTAATATCTACGGAAAATTCGGTTTGGGCAAGATTTAGACGAGTAGCAGCTCGCTTGGAAATAAACGAACTCATACTTCCCGAATCTAGTAAGCAGCGATATAAGCGGTAAATTCCTCGATTATCAAGAACATCGATAAGGGCGGTAGCTAATAAAATTCGACTTGATTCTATTACTCCTTGAGCGGTAAGAATTGGATTTCCTAAAGTACTAGTATTAGTGAAATTTGGCAGAGACGTAGACGAAGTAGGAGGCAAGCGGTCCAAAGGGCGGTGATTTTGAGATATTTGCCGATCAAAATGCAACAAGCTATGATGTGATTTTGAAAAACAATATCTACAACCTTGAGTACTATTGCAAGACCTCAGGTCATGAGAACTACTCAAGCAATTATAGCACAAATGGTTAGATTTGCAGAAGGCATGTCTTTCAGAGGGCGACTTTGAAGCGAAATTCTGACATTTATAAAGCGAATGAGTTTCCTTGCAAAGAATACAATTAGAACTAGGCGATTTAGAGCCAGTATTCGTAAAAAACGAACGCGGACGTGGTGTGATAATCTTAGGTTTATTTTTTATATTTGAACTGGATGGCGAGTCCGAATCAATATTATCGTAAGCTAAATATTGTTCGTTTAAGAATTTAATAAGACTTTTATAGCTAGGAACCTGACAAGAACGATGTTCAAATTCGAAACATAGTTTAGTTTCATTATCAAGTCGTTTAAGTAACATCATGGCTAGAATGAAATCCCAATGTTCAACCGGAAACCTAAGATTTCTAGAGCGGCAATATTTTCTTTAAAAATATCAAGTAGTTTTTCTAAAGCGTGCGGATTATTCGATTCAATTTTAGACGTGCTGTCAATCTCATTCCAATGAGCTTATGCACATTTTCGTGGATTTGCATACCTCTCTTGTAAAGTATCATAAGCTAATTGATAATTATTAGAAGTTAAAGGCAAATGTCGAACTAAAGAATATGGTTTTCCATCCAAGCAAGAGAGTAAATAATCGAATTTTTCAATATTAGATAAATGAGGTTTTTCATGAACCAAATTATTAAAATGGTCTATAAATGAGCGAAAATTTCTATAATCGCCACTAAATTTCTTTAATTCAATCACCGGCAAACGAATATGAGATGAATTTGGATCTATATGAAAAAGTGTAGAAATATGCAAAGCAGTATTTTGATTAGCGTTTACTGGTTGAGTATCAGATTCAAATAGTTCCGAAAATATTGCTTTAATCTTATAAAATTCTTCTAAAAACGTTTCTTTGGTAGCATCTTCCCCCTCAGCATCTTCAGGGATAGCAAACAATGTGGCAAGAACATTATTATGATGTTTAAAAAAATCCTCTTTAAGACTATCAATATCTGCGCACCTTACTTTAAAGATATTTTTGAATGATTTATTACTATGCGCTTTATCAGCGAGCATACTAATTACGTTTATTTCATTTAAGCAAGAAGTTCTTAAAGTTTTATATTTAACAAGTTTTTCAACCATTGTAATAAATTAAATAAATCGAATCGCAACCAAAACAAAATTAAAAATAAGTTTTATTTGTAACAGCTGATCAATAACAATATTAATGCGGCGGTAGCGGTATCTACCTCAACTCGATGCGAAACACGACGAAAGGCGGGCGATTTTTCACAAATTTCAAAAATAACCGAATACACGGTAGTGGAGCAAACGACAAAGCGGTGATTGATAAACAGAGCGACAATTAGCGAATAAGCGATAATAATAATAATAAATGAAGGCCACTTGAAGGCCGATTGATTGGAACCTGTGTACACTACCGAAGTCGAAGAAATCGAGCACGACTCGACTAAAAAAAAAATTACCAATATGTCTACCTGATAAATTTTACAATTAATTCAATAAAATTAATACTTATTGAAATAATATTGTATGCAAACTAAATTATTTTTTTTTTAGTAAAAAATGATTAATTTTAGCAGATATACTATAATTTTGAATAGCGCTTTTGATAATTTAAAAAATAAAGAAAATTTTAAATCGAATTTTTCGCAAAAAAAATCCCACAGTTATAATAATGCAACAATTTAATTCTAACTGTTATTTAAGTACTCGAAGGACCAAAAAAATGTAATAGAATGATTGGAATATTACGTAGAAAGTCGCTGATTGTAACAGTCGAAAAAAATAAGTTAAACGTGTCTCAAACGCGCTTACCTTCTGTGTTGCATCATATTGTTCGTCGGATGAAGTAGGTGGTAGTATTAGTCCAGTAGCCAAGACCGGGCCCGGTTACACAGTTTATATAATAACGTTTATTATATAGGATTTTATAATAGCGGATTTAACGGAACATACACTCCACAAAGCATTCTCGTCGCGGCAATTGCTGTAGTTCTTCTCGTCCAACGGCGTTTCACTTGTCTTACAGTCAGACGAAGTGCATGTGTGGGCCAAAGTTTTAAGTAAGCGATTTGAGACAAAGCGCGAATATTTAAATAATAAATAGGAATTAATTCATTCTGGAACAATATTTTTGTGTACGTAGGTAATATTGCATGTAATAATTGTCACTAGAATCATTTAAGGAAATTTATGAAGACCTTAGTGTGTTTTTAAAGAATCTTAACACATTCAATAAATAGGTGTAATAATTTAGAAAAATACTAACAAATCATTGAATAAGCTAAGTAGTATAGAAGCTGAATTTACTTTGGTTAAAAATGCATTTAACGAAGGTAATTATGATATAGACATTAAAGCTAATGCGAAAGTTATTGTAGATGGTACAGTTAAATTAATTAGTCGCATTAAGAAAAATTTTAGAGAATAGAATATTTTAAATTCAAAGTAGTGGTTCGTAAATAGTAGAAATGGCTAAAGCATTTACTTTAAAAACAGCCTCTGGCTTAATTCCCCTTATGGTTAATACTGAGTCATTCATAAAAATACTTATCGATGCAATTGAGTTATATGACAGTTTTTTAGAAGCCAATGGTAAAAAGGCTTTAACTAAATATGTATTAAAAGCACGAATGTATCAAGGTGCAAAGCTTAGACTAAATCAAAATTTTGCTTTTAATGAAGAGATATTAGGGACACAATCTGTAGAGTTAAATGTTATGTTATGTTGAGAATGGCGTGTTAATACACTGCAACCTAAAAGATATATTGTGCCCCCTTCTGTCGCCACTGCACTCAGGAAATGTCTCAATGCCTATAGCGACCCTTCCAGTTCTATTTTCTCAAGGAAGTGTAGGATTTGAAGTGGCTTCAAGTTAGGTAAATCTCCCTCTTCTATTTGATATCCTCCTAGATATAGGGCCTTCGGATTCTGGAGTGCTACACATTTAGTTAGGATGTGAATGGAGGTTTCGTCCTCCTCCTCACAGAATCTGCACTCACTATCCTCTACTACTCTCAGTTTACTTAGGTGTCCTTTTAGTCGGCAATGTCCGGTAAAGATCCCTGTTACAATACGTAGCCTGTTCTTGCTCAGGCAGATGCAGGCTTCCGATCTTTTCTGAGTATATTCACCCAGAAGTAGCTTGGCCTGTCTCAGCCCCAAGAGATAGTTCCAATTATCGGTTCTTATACTGCCCAATTCTTTTTTAATCTCTCCTAATATTATGTTACTGCTGATACCGCAGAACGGCTCAGGTCCTACAAAGGGTGTTTGAGCCCCTTTCCTTGCAAGATTATCTACAATCTCGTTACCCTGTAGCCCGTTATGTCCCGGTACCCAAGTGAGAGTAACTTTATTTTTCTCTCCTAGCTCATTCAATTGTTCTAGGCAACTCCAGACTATTTTTGAGCTGATTACGTAAGAGCTCAGCGCTTTGATGGCTGCTTGACTATCGGACATAATGATAATCTCTTGTCTATGATAGTTTCTTTCGACGTTAAACTGGATACACTTCTCGATGGCGTGAATTTCCGCCTGGAAGATGCTTGGGTATTTTCGCAAGCTTTCGGAGTGCTTGGTTCTTGGCCCATACACTCCTATTCCAGTTCCTTCTATGGTTTTGGAATCGTCCGTATACCACTGAATAGCACGTCTTTCGGTTGCAAGCGCGATGGATTCTTGGCTCCATTCTTTCTTGCAGCCCAGCTCTGTGGTTTTGAAGTTTTTCACAAAACTGTACTTCTTTTGCATTTCATCCTGGGGCATGTCCCAGGTATCTTTAGTCCTGAAGCAAGTAGACTTTCGTCTGAATATTTGGTTCCTGATCATTCTATATCGTGTCCTATTTGCCACATTCTCTATCATTAAATGTAGAGAGGTGAGGTTTAAGATCACCTCCATTGCGGCCGTAGGACAGGTTCTCATTGCACCAGTAATGCAAACACAGGCTAGTCTTTGTACTTTTGAGATATTAGCTCTCGCTGTGGCTAAACTAGTTCTGTTATTCCAGGCTATAGCCACGTAAGTGATGATTGGTCTCACTATTGCAGTATACACCCATCGCAGTATGGTTGGGTTACATCCGCATCGTTTACCTGCAATGTTTCTGCATACCATTAGGGATTTTGTGGCCTTATTTACTACTTCTTTCTCATGCGTATTCCAGAGAAGTTTGTTGTCCAGGGTTAGGCCTAGATATTTGACTTCATTTTTCCATTCTATATCTATCCCGTCTAATTTAACGATTTCATGATTAAGTTTTCTTTTCCTTGAAAAGGCTACTAGTGTTGTTTTTGTAGGGTTTATAGTACCACTTCACGGCACCATCTTTTGGTATGTTCTAGTCCTCGTTGGACTATATCACACAGGATATTACTAAACTTGCCACTAGCAAATATGACTATGTCGTCGGCATAACCTTAACAGGGTATGCCGAGGTCAGTTAATCTGCATAAAAGTTCGTCTACGATTAGGCTCCACATTAGTGGAAATAGAACTCCTCCTTGTGGACATCCTCTGGTTGTGCAGATGGAGATGGTGTCCTGCCCTATCTGTGTCTCTGCAGTTCTTGTAGATAACAGCTGAACCATCCATCTGGATGTGTTGTTATCTACTCCTGTGTATGCAAGTGTTCTTATTACAGATTCGTGTGGCGTGTTGTCAAAAGCTCCTTCTATACCTAGGAAGGCACACACGACCGTTTCTTTGTTTCTCAGTGCATCCTGAATTACATCAGTCAACTGTACCAGGGCAGTTTCTTGCTCGGTACGCGTGTTGGCTGTGGTGGAGTGGCACCCTCTCCAGGACTTCTGTTCTGATATAATTATCAACAGCCTTCTCCATTGTTTTTAATACAAAGGATGTGAGGCTGATTGAAAGGAAAGATTTAGGAAGGGTGGTATCCTTTTTTCGTACTTTTGGAATAAAGGTGACTCTGGCCCTTCTTCATGCTTCTGGTATATATTCCAGCTCCAGACTGCTTTGGTATAGCCGGATTATGTGTGGTAGTAATTCCTCCTGTGCTTGCTGAAGCAGGGCAGGAAATATTCCATCCACACCTGGAGACTTAAACGGTTGAAAAGTGTTTACGGCCCACCTTAACCGATTTCTGCTGCATGTGTGTTTGGCCACTACAGCGGCCTCTCTTGGGGGTCTGCTTACCTTAGTTGTGTCCCTTATTAGAAAATGTGTGCTTCCAGGAAAATGAGTTTCGAGTAAGAGGCGAGCTCTTTCCTCCTCACTCTCCGTGAAGCTTCCATTTGGTTTCTTTAATGCCATAACTGTATCAACTCTTTTTTTTTGCCAGGGCGCTGTGCAGTCTCGCTGCCGCGTAGAGTTACGTAGTTTAAGGTAAAAAAATAAATCCATGGAAGCATTTGGAAAAGAGGTGAAGCCCTAATGATAAATTTATCAATAGATCAAGCAGAAGGTAATAGTTCTTTGGAAAGGTCTCAACAGTTGCAAATAAAAAAATAGCTGTTAATGTGTTTACTAATGGCTTAAGAATGAGCATGTATTAATATAAGCAATGTTCGTGGTATTGGAATTTGTTTTTTTGTTGATGCTAGTTTTCAAGAAATGCAAAAAAATACCAGAAGATTTTTTTCTCTTTTTCAGCTTTTTAGGTATAATTAAATAAAATAATCATAATAATGGAATGAGTTTGCAAAAGGAATTTCCAAATCTAATAGAAGAACTAAAAGTGTTTCATGGAAATCTATTAAAAGACAGTTACGAAAGAAAAACTGACATAATTGTAACTAACCGTAAATTTAAAAAATTAGATAAGTTTATAGATAGAGGTAAAAATATTATTTAATAAATCAGACGTAGATTTTTGCTCAAGTTCTTTAATAGAACTTGCAAATGTTGTTGATAATCTTCTTGAGGCAATAACAGTAAAAAGATTATAGTTTTCGCACCACATAGAGAAAACTGAACGGGAAATCAAATTAGAATCAGATTTTTCTCTTTCAGATTGCTCAAATAAAGTTTAAATGGCTAAAAAGTTTGATTTAAAAACCGCGGCTATTCTGCTACCAGTTATGAATGGTACCGAAACTGTTAATTATCAATTGATTGATGCTATTGAATTGTATGACGCTATTCTTTAAGGTCTATGCCCACTACACCGGATCATACTATGACCGTGACCGTACCGGCATAGGTAGAAAAATATTCTTTGTATAGATTTAAATGAGAATGCCCACTAGACCGGCCCGGAATCGACCACACCATCCTCATTTGAATCTATAAAAAAAAAAAATCAGGCACGGTCATAGTATGGTACGGTATAGTGGGCATAGACCTTTATGCTGAAGGAAAGAAATTATTACCAACTTATATTCTAAAGAAAAGTCTAAGTCAAAATGCAAAAATTAGACTAAATAAAATGAAAAAAAAACCGCCAACGGTCGAATAGGCTATTTTTTTTTTTAAACAATTTTAGACCTTCTAAAACACATTTCAAAATACTTTTTTTGCCCTGCAAACGCTACAAAAAATTTTTTTCTTACCTTAAAACTATTAAAATGTTTCCTCCAATTTCGATGTTAAAAAAATTTGAACTACATCATTTTGATTAATTTCTTGTTATAGAAACTGCTAAATAATAATACTAGACCATCCATGATGCAATAAACCATCCAAATTTTTTCGTAAACAGTTTATTTTCTTAATTTACGACCAGGTCAAACTTCGTCAAAATGATCTCATATTTTCATAACCCCTACAACAATTGACATTTGCAGTGTGACATGTGTCTAAAAGAAATACAATGTTGCCATATCAATTATGTATTACATAGCAATGGTAACTTTAACCTATGCCCTGCGTTGCACCAGTCCAACCAATTGACTTCAGTATCAGAAAAATTATATAAAACTTACGATTTAAAAAATACCCATATCAAGATCTTCTTTCTCACTTTTATCGGCAGAGTACTCTTCAACGACTTAACCTAACCTAACCTAAACTAACAATATACAATAAGAAGATGAAGCAACGACTTCTTGTAGAGTTGCGGCTTCGCCGCCACCAACAAGTTTTAAACCCATACCTGGCTACGCCGACCGGCATAGACTTTAACGGCCTGGACACAGCTCAAATTGAAAATAAAAGAAGTATTTTTTAGAAATATTAGATAAGTACCGACATGCCGTAATTAACGCACAATCCATCATGAAATGAAAAGACGGATTCTGTGATTATTACAAATTTTTTCACTTCGGGATCCAAATTCACCTGCTGGCCAGACACTATGTTATTTTTCAGCCAACTTTCATTAACCGAATTATTTCCTGACTTATACAGTGTGTTTACTTAAGTTGGAACCATATGGAAAACATTTTTATTATTGATTTTAAGAAAAAAAGTTATTCTTGATAAAAAGTCCTGCATGACCCAAAACTTAAAATACAGTCATTAGATATCAAATTTTTCAAGCCGTATACGAGGTTTGTCAAAAAATATGAATTTTGCTCAAGAGTAAAGTACGTTTATTTTTGACAAAATCGAAAATTTTCATTAAAAAAAGTTGATTAGAATTTAATATTACATTCAAATATGCAATTACACCGATCTATCCGAAAAAACAGATTTTCTTCTTTTTTATAAACTCTACACTCTACACATTGATTGTAAATATCTGAAAACGTTATAAATTACGTTAGCTACTATAAACATGATACGCTTTCCTTTTGTTGATGTTTGTGAAGAATTTAGCAAATTTCTTAATGAAAATTTTCGATTTTGTAAAAAAATAAACGTACTTTACTCTTGAGCAAAATTCATATTTTTTGACAAACCTCGTATACGGCTTGAAAAATTTGATATCTGATGACTGTATTTTAAGTTTTGGGTCATGCAGGACTTTTTATCAAGAATAACTTTTTTTCCTAAAATCAATAATAAAAATGTTTTCCATATGGTTCCAACTTAAGTAGACACACTGTATGTTTTCGTACGCGATTTGGTAACACCGCATTTATAGAAACTAGAAACATCAATTGTCATCGAAAATAATTTATTGTTTATTTGTTTTGCTAACAAACTAAAAATGAAAAATAATAATATTCGATCATTTATGAAAAAAATTGGTATGGTTTATTGCTCTATGAATGGTCTAATATTGATATTTAGCCGTTTCTACAACAAGAAATCAGTGAAAATGGTTAATTTCACATTTGTTTTATGATGGAGATCCGACAACAAATTTTAAGGATTTGGAGGTAAAAAAAATTTTTTAGTGTCAGCGGACCCAAAATTGTTATGTATAGGGTGTTTTAAAGTGTCTAGAACCTGTCTATATTATTTCAATAGTTATATCCGCCGTTCGAGTGTCGGCGTATAATAGCAATAAAATTTATAATAATAATAATCAAAATCTAGTTAGTAATATTAAAAAGTTTTTCATTTCTAAAAAATCTTCAACATCATTAGCTGCACAACTACATAATGTTAAGCAAGGTTTATAAACTATCCAATAATTTGGGAAAACGTTCGAAGAATTATTAACCGACTTAACGCTTTCCCAAGCCAACGATAATAAAAATAATCTTCAGATTTTAAGTGAAGTAAATGAAAAAATTGCTTTGCAAATGGATTGCGAGATAAGAATTTGCAAACTATTATTAAAGCTCGAAATTATGCAAAACTAAATGGAGCAATCCAAGGAGCTAAAGATGAAGAAATCAATTTAAACAATTTTAATAATGACGATGCGCAAGCATATCATATGAGAGGTCGTCAACATTTTAAATCTAATTATAGAGGCAATGATAGAATTTCTAGAGGATTTAATAACCAAAATAATTGTAATAAAAATTATTCTAGAAATAATGTTAGTTTTAACAAGAGAGGAAATATATACCGGGGAAGATTTACCAGTAATATGAGACAAAATACTTTTAGAGACAAAAATAGAATATTTCATGAAAATAAATCGGATGAATCAAATGTTACTACAGGTCATAGCTCAGAAATCCCTTCAACGAGTGACACGTTTTTTTGTGCCTAAAAATATGGCGTATAGCAACTATAACATATTTTCCTTAAATGGCTTAAATTTTATTATTACCTACGTTGCATTTTCTTTCCTCCAATTCGATTAATTTATTTGATGCTTCTACCGACGTTTTGATTGGTTTTACTTTTTTTCACCAGTCTGTTTAGCTACATTTTTATTGAAATTATTTATGCAAGTGCTACAATTAACAAGATTATTCTGTACGTTGTAACTGGCTATCGGATCGGTAGGTTCTATTAGGTCTGTGACCGATAGTCCTGATTCTGGAACAATGATATTCCCCTCTGCTAGCTCTTCGCCTCCTAAAAAATATTATTTTTTTTTAATTAAGTAGATATTTATGAATAGGGACTCAGATTACTTAATGTATCCATAATTTTGTCTTCCAGATTTGTCATCTCATGCGTCTCTCTTGGTCCTCCACACGTTTGTAAATAGGATTTTTGTTCCTATGTTTTTTGCTTTGGTTCTGGAATTGATGTCCCAAGACTAAAAGTAGAGACAACGTTAAAGTCATTTTATTGTGACTAGGCAATATTACATAATACGCTAACAGTTTGTTTATAATATTTTATAATCTTGTTATTATTAAAACTAATTTAAATGAGCTTGTACTTTCTCTAGCTAAAAGTGTTAGGTGTTATTACTAATTATTTATACAATAGATTTATTTTTATATTGCCATTAACTAATTAATATTAATACAGAAAATAATATATACCTTTCTTTAGTATTTTCTAACTTTGATTACTCTTGGGATAGCATTTAGTTTCTCCGTCAAGTCCTTAAACATTTTTGGAACCAGTTATATGCTGATTATTATATTTTTGGTTTTTTATAATATTGGAATTGGCCTCAATATACTCCAGTAGGGCTTGCTTTTGGGCTCTGTAGAGTTGTTTTTTCACCGCGTTTAGTTTTAATGATGAATTAATAATTAATTGTATTAATTTTAAAGTGACATTCAAATTCTAACCTTAGTTATTCAAACCAATCAACATTTACGATTTATAATTATGACAGCTTATGACAAAAATGAAAATTGTTTGCCAATAACAAAAACGTCTAGCATAAGAGAATACCATAATCGTATGCTTGTCGTTTTGGTAATCCAACTGTGTTATGAAGTCCGCTTGGCGCATTCATTGCTATTCGTTTTTGCTGAAAGAGAATAACCCCCCTGGTTCTTTTTAGTGTTTTGAAATATATCTTAAGGTGATTACAGCATATTACAGGCCAAATTATTAGGCAATAATATCTAGAATATGCAAATATTTTAAAGTTTTGATTCCGTTTAGTTTCCGAGAAAAAAAATAAAAGGACTTTAAATTTTGAAAGATTATAATAAAAATAAATTCATTCCTCAACAACACTATTCATAATATAATCCCCAAATTTAAGCTCTTAATGTCTTGTTAATGATTATTAAAAAATCGCCAAAATTAGTGATTAAAACGTCTCGTTAAGTACTATCTTCTGGTGTATACTGATGTAAATTGTTGCAAAAAACGAATAATGACTGAGAGTGTACGATACGATAGTTACAGGCGCGTTACACCAGAAGGCAGCAGATGTTTTAGCCACTAATTTTGGGGAATTTTAGAAAATCATTAACAAGACGTTAAGAGCTCAAATTTCAAGATTATGTTAAGAATAGTGCTCTTGAGGAATGCATTTATTTTCATTATGATATTTTAAAATGTAACGCTGTTTGATTTTTTTTCTCGGAAACTGAAAGGAATTAAAACCTAAAAATATACGCATATATAGATAATATTACCTCATTTATTTTGTCAAAATTTTAATTTTTTAGCAAAATTACTTTTTGAAATATCCTTATCCGAAAATTATAAGGGGTACTGTATTCACCTTAAATATGGCTAATTTTGAGTTCAATTTTCTCAATTTTTTAAATACAACAACTTGTATATTATTTTAACATAAATTTAATTATAAATTTACCTATCTAACGATACACATATGTAAGCTTACATATACATATACAGGGTATTCATTCCTTCATTGACTTATTGATCGATAGCTGTTTTATTATTGGAAATGCGAAGAATTTTTAAATTAAAAGTTGTATGACTATATTTAGCAATTATTTTTATATGTACATGGTAGTCCATAAATGAGAGTCTGGCCAAACTTCTATTCAAAACGTAAAGTTACGATCTAATTAATTTCTTTAAACAGAATACTCCGTATATTAAACCACCAGGTAATTAATTAAATAATTAATTTCTTTACTTTATTTTGGCATGCCTATTATTATTCCTTTGTTTGGTACTTGTGACGTCGTAGAAATAGAAAACCATCAATTACTTCTTACAAATGGATCAACAAAAATTTTAACGTTCTATCATAAATAAGTCCTTATTTTCAAAAGCCAATTAGAAAAATGTAAAACAAATTTGTCAATTTTCAGGATTATATGGTCAAAATTAAAAATGTGTTTTGGCATAAGGAATGCAAAAAAAAAAATAAAAAATATTATGTAATTATAATTATTATTTGCTGCAGGTCATCGGGATTGGATTTCTAATCAAAACTTTATTTTTACTTCATTTCTGAGTTATTATTGGACCACCCTGTAAATAAAAAACTACTTTTAAATGGAAAACGGCTTAAATCAAAAGCATTTAACCTAACCCAACAAAAGTTTGCCAATTTCGTTTCTGTTCACTGTAATTTTAGTATCTATCAATAATTATTAAGGAACCAACAATTTTATTGCTGTATTCGTATGACAAAATTAATTTTTAATTTTCTCTTAAATTATTGATCGTTGACTAAGACATGAATGGCTATGAACTAAAAGTGTTTGTGTCTCGATATCTGCAAACTGCGTAAGTTATCTTAAGAAATTGAATTGAATATTTCTCTACATTCAAAAAAATTGACAATAGACAAAATACATTAGACATATTTAAATAAAAAGATTTGTTCAAATAGTTTTTAATCAGATTTGAACCAACAGACTTTTCGTATCTATCAACACACCTAACTTTTTATTTTTGATTTTGATTTTAATTTAAATTGATTTTATTAAAATTTATGATTTTTTTTTGTAAATTCAGACGACTATCTTGTAAAACACTATTATTTATGTATTCTTCACATGGAATACTCATTTTTAATTACATTTATTCTTAATAGCTAAAAAATATACTTATAATGGGGCATGTTCAAAAATTTTTGATTTTTTTTTATGAATAATAGAGTTAAAAGTAAAGCTACTTTAAAATTTTTTTTCTCTCCATTTGGCAAATTATTATTTTTTTAAAATTTATGACGTGCCGGGAATATACCAATACGAGAAGTAATATATGTTTGTTTTTGGGCACCTTCTTACTTTTAGACTTTTAAAATATCATTAAACAAATATCTTTTAAATATATAATATCAAAAGTTTGTAAAAGTGTTATGTAACGATAAACTAATTTATTTTAAGTACTAATTAATTTATTTAATACTTAGGCACTAACTCACAATTCTAATTTATTTATTACAATTTAACTTTTCAGTCCAATAATTTTTACTAAACTAAACAATCCGCCGATGAGCTGGCTATTATTACCAAGTCCAACTCTGCTACGAGAAGTCTCTAGACGCTCCCGAAAATTCCATCTCTGACTTAACGCCACTCTCCGTCCGTTCTAGCCGTTTCTCGAACGTCTGCGGCATTTCTAGAAGATTCCGTCGTTTCGAGCATGAGTCGGGTGCTAAGCTGAATGTCGCTTGCTTTAGACAGGGTCTGCTTAGGAATTTCATGATAGTTATTTATGTTTAAACTTTTACCACATTTATAGTTTCATTGTTTTAAAAAAACACCACCTAATTAACAAGAAAATGGCAATGCGACAGTATTGTATGTGTCATCTGTCAATCAAGAATTTGTATTTGGAATTTAAAAATGTTTGTGTTTAATTTTGTACGATAAATATTAGGAGTACGAAAACGTGTTTTCTCCCAAGATTTGATAATGATTCACTAATGATTCACATTCATTATTAAAAATAATTATTAGTGTTGCTAGAAGTCTCAAAAGAAGAAAATAATGGTGAGCCACAGTAGGACATACAAGAACGCTGAAAATGTTTTATTGTAATTTATTAGACATCCATTATCTACCATTGTAGTTACGGTGGTTTTTTTTTAGACGGCAGATGATTTTGAAAACTCATTTTTTAAATGATGGATAAACCTTTACATATTAAGACGTGGTTAGTACCATGCAATTATCTTCAAAGTTCTTGTTATTCACCAAACAAAAGCCAGCTCACTGATTCTGCCAAAAAAATTAAAATAGAAAACATACAAAAATGTCTTCTAAAAAGTTGACTGGCAAAAAAAATAACCGTAAAAATACACCGGATCTTCAAGATGCAGCAGCAATTTCTGATATTGTCCCTTTCGGAAAAAAATTAAAAATGAGCCTATTATAAGTTTAAAGGTGTATAACCTAAAAGCACTTTTGCAAGAACATCCAGAGCCTCCTTAAAGTTTTAATGATAGTGAAGTTTTGCCCGAATCAGAAGGAACATCTTTAATATCTGATTTAGAGGGACTCGATAATAATGAACACGATCTTCAAGAATAATATAAATAATTGAAAATAAATCGAAGGTATACTTAGAATTGCCGAACAGTGTTTTTAAAATCCTCAATAATATTTATGAGAAAGAAAGTGTAACTTACATAAATCTTTTACGTTTCTGTGTGAATTTTAAGCAAGTAAATTTACTTAGTAATAGCTGCATAACTGCTTGTCGTATTGTTAACTTAAAAAAATTTATTTTATAAGACTAAATAATAATTTTTTAAATTGTTTAACTGTTTCTGGTGTTTTTTTTTAATTTATCACATTTTAGAGAATATAATAATTGTATACAAACAAAAATGTAAAATCTGTAAAACTTTTATTTATTAACCTTATTAAAAAATAAAAGTACCTTAAAAAGATAAACGAAGTAAAAAACACTCATTATTTAGTTTAAATGCAGCAGAAGCAATCCGAAAGATGTATGCGCATCTCGTGCGTCGCAACTCAAAAGCGGAATACTTAATTTTTCGCATTTCGGGCGTAAGGCTATAGGTAGGTTAAATACTTTTCGCAACTCGGGCGTTCAAGGATCGGTACCAATATCGCTAGTAGCGATAACCCTAAGAAGCTATTTAAACACATAAGATGCTCTCTATCTTCTAAAGTATCAGTACCACTTCTTAAAAAAACGGATGGAAACTTATGTAATAATGATCAAGAAACAGCTGAAGCTCCGGCCAACCATTTTTCACAAGTATTTTCCTTAGAACCCACAGGCGACATTCCAGTTAGTCACGATGCCCGAACAGCAACTTCTTTATGTAATGTCGAGTTCTCATCTGCAATTGTTAATGAAAATCTCAAAAAAATCAAATCAAATTCCTCACCTGGAATAGACAATTTATCCGCAATGCTTTTAAAAGCATGCGCATCATATTTGGCTTTACCTCTATCCATTATTATGACATCTTCTTTTACATCTCACACACTTCCTTCAATGTGGAAAATTGCTTCGGTGACACCTATTTTTAAAAAGGGTGACAAACTCAGTCCATCCAACTATCGTCCAATAAGCCTCGTCCCAATAGCTTGTAAAATAATGGAATCCATCTTAACCAATTATATGTCTGATTTTTTTAAGAGCTATGACGTCTTGCCAAAAGAACAACACGGTTTTATTAAAGGCCGATCCACATTAACAAACCTAATGACCTGTTTAAACGATTGGACTACGTCTGTGGACAATAAAGAGCCTGTCGATGTCGTATATCTTGATTTCGCTAAAGCCTTTGATCGTGTTTCCAAAAAGAGATTGCTTTATAAATTGGAAAAAGCTGGCATTCGCGGCTCTTTTCTTCTCTGGATAAGTGATTTTTTGTCAAATCGCATCTTCAAGGTAAAAGTTGGACAGATGTTCTCGTCAGAGTATCCAGTTCTAAGTGGTGTCCCTCAAGGCTCTGTCATAGGGCCATTACTATTCCTGGTATACGCTGCAGATCTAGGCAAAGACTTAAATTCTAATATTTCGTGTTACGCTGATGACACTAAGCTATACTGTAATCCTGTGACAGATTCTACCCAGCTACAAAAAGACCTTGAAACTATTTCAAACTGGTGTGACACCTGGCTGCTTCCTTTAAACGCGGAAAAATGTGTCGTCCTGCATATAGGAAAAAATAACCCGTGCGTGAACTATTATTTAAACGGTAGTGCGTTAGCAACTGTGAACTCCTATAACGACCTGGGACTCATTGTAAACTCTTCATTGACGTGGTCAGAACACATATCAGCGGTATGTAAACGTTCGAACTCAATGATCTACCTATTAAAAAAGTCCTTTACGCGTGTGAACTTTCAAACATTTTCTAAACTTTATACAACTTACGTTAGACCGTTGATGGAATATGTCGGACCTGCGTGGTGTCCTGATTTGGTTTCTGATCAAAAAAGATTGGAAAATGTTCAACGCTACGCTACTCGAATACCTTTCGGCAGAATCAGACCATCGTATGAAGAACGGCTTAACATGGCGAATTTGTGTTCATTTGCCCACAGAAGATTAAGGGGTGATTTAATTGTGACATACAGAATTCTTCATGGTACTTTTTCATCAAACCTCTATAGTATACTCCCACGGAATACAGATGAGCGCCTCCGTGGACATGAATACAAGTTGAGCAAAGAATATTTTAAAACACGTACCCGAGAAAACTTTTTTTGTAATAGAGTTTTTTATACTTGGAATAATTTACCCTCGAGTGTTGTTCGCGCACAGTCAGTAAATGTATTCAAAAACCGACCCGATGACTTTTTTAACGAAAACTAAAAGTTTATTTTTAGTGCTTTGTTTGCATTATGTTATTTGCTAATTACTTATTTAATAATTGTGCTTTCGGCTTAAAATTAAAAATATATACGGAGTGCCGTACAAGAGGAGCTTGCCAGTTTTTAAATATTATGTAACTTTCATAAAACAAGATTTTTATTTATCTTTTTATGCGAAAATATTCTTTACATTATAATTGTTATGACATTTGAAATTGTCGCTTTTATTGAAAAAAGTATAATTTATTTTTTGTTTAATAAGTAGATTGATAAATAATAGTGTGCCTACCTGGGCTAGCTATTTAATTTTTATTTTAATACATTTTTTATGTACAGTCTGTGTAAGTTGGCTACATATGGTAAACTTTTTATTAGTTTTATCAAAAAAAAAAATATTTAGCATAAAAAGTTGTGCATAGTCTAAAACCTAAAATACAACCATCAGATATCACATTTTTTAAGCCATATACGAGGACAGTTGATGGCATATGGAAAACTTTTTTATTAAACATTTTATGAAAAAATGTCCTCTTAAAAAATTGTGCATGATCTGAAACCTTAAATACAACCATCAGATATCAAATTGTATAAGTCGTATACGAGGTGTGTCAAAAATGAATGTACTTTACTCTTGGCCAAAAATAAATTTTTTGACAAACATCGTATACGACTCATACAAATTAATTGATATCTGATGGGTGTATTTTAGGTTTTGGACCATGAATAATTTTTTGATGAAACTAATAATAAAAAAGTTATCCATATGTAGCCAACTTACGTAATCTCTAACGTTATATTTTTATTTTTAATATATAATTTTATTTTAATTATATAATTTAAACTGTAATTCATTCAAATTGATTTTCTTTTATTTATTCCAAAGCATTCAATAAAATAAACTTGATTTTAACAGCTTTTGCTTTATTAGGCATAAATAAAACTCAAATCAATGTTATGTAACTTAAAGTTAATCATTTTGTTAAATATAATATGTAAAATATTATTGTTATCCAACTTCTTTAAAGTTTGGTTAATAATATAAACCAAATATCTACGTTATGTTAATATTATTTATTCTTGTTTATTTTAATATTCTTTTTAAAAGTTATTATGTAATTGTGATTCAACCGAAAGTTGAATATTGAGCTACATACACGTTTAATATTAACGTTTCTTTAAATTACACAAAACTCGTAATAAAAACGTTATTGTATCAGAACACTTTAACGTTTGGAATATATTTTAACTAAAAATACTAATTTTTCTACATTATTTTAATAATATTTTTAATCGTTTTAAAAATTTTCATTGATTATACGTAGAATATTAACGTTGGTTTTAACTAAAAAACAAGTATTGTGTTCGAACCTTTTAACGTTTTTTTTACGTACGTGTGCTCATTGGGACACATTATTTCAGAAATTTTTTTAAACGTTTTAAACATATAACATTTCAAGTACAAGTTTTTGAAATATTTTAGTTAAATATTTCACTGAAAATGTTTTATAAATGTTACACAAAAGGTTGCAAAATAGGTTATGTTGTAAATGGCGACTTGAAAAATTTATCAATTGTAAGAAGACGAAGAAGATGGCGCTTATGTTGGAGTCGTTTTGTTTTAAGTAATATAATTTTATTTCAGCCTATATCCAGAGACAACCATATGTTCTAAATAATTGGAAGTTTGCGTCTGTTATCGGATATATTTCTGATATGGGCGATTCTTGCATAACTGTGATTTTTTATGTCCAGTATTTTATTTGTCGTTTAGCATAAGTTTTCCTCATCAAAAAGTTATTAATATTGTAAATTTAGAGGTATTTTACAACTGATATTATGAATTAGATCATAAACATTCGCAAATTTTTTTTAAGCTGCACCTAAATTTACTCGAAATATCAGTACCGTGGCATGTCCGATTCTTATTTTGTAAACTAAATATATAAATTTCTATGAAAATTAATTTTTTAATATAAAATATACCTCTTATAACTACAATCTAATGCATACTGCATTGAATTTTATACCAATCTTTCGATTAGTAAAAAAAAATAATAATTTATATGTCAGTACCGTGGAAATAATGTCAGTACCGTGGCATTAAACTTTTGAAATTTTGTCACAGTTTTCGTTGTGTTGTAGCTGTAGTAAAACCAGTTCATATGCTTAGTTTTGTGAATAAATAGAAAATAAAAACGCGCAGAACAAACGTTTTAAAACATTTTAAATGTTAGAAAAATTTAAATTGTAAAAATCACCGTTACACGAGAATCACCCACATATAAGTATGTTATGTTTCTGAATGATTTCAAATTATTATTTATGAAATATTTATTTATTACAAATATTTCAGTATTAGATTTTTGAAATATTTACTGTATTTTTGTGATGTATGGGTTAATAGAGGGTTGTTTTTCTATTTTAAGAAATGTTACTGTAATTTACGCTTGGAAAAGAAGATTCATTAAATAAAAGTTGCTTGTGATGTTATTCTCTACAATTTTTCTCATATTCATGATTTTCTTAAAATGGTCCGTATTCGAGAAATTTGACAAACAGTGCAAAATTTTGAATTTTAAAGAAAATTCTTTAAATAAAAGTTGCTAACGATGTAATTCTCTATAATTTTTGTTCCATACATTTCTCTAAAATAGACCGAATTTGGGAAATTTGAAGTAAAGTGCAAAATTCGAATTTTTCTCATTAGTTTCACTTATAATACCACTAATTTCCAAATTATTTCCGGAAATATTTTAGAAGTCGCGAATATTTTGAAAATGATCCCATTATCATGCTCAATAATTTTTGTTCTACACATTATTTCTCTAGAATGAACCGTAACGGAAAATCTTATTTTTTTATATCGGCTAACTTTTCAATGCCAATATCTGTTAAAAACAAAGCTTGTTTTGCGATGTCATTCACTTCTCTTAAATTCTCGATAATTCATTACAAAGTCATTACTCTCTGAATCAGACTGTAATCAGAATCAGGGTACATAAACTATGGTCAAATTTCATATCCCGTCGACTCCCGATTTGCGAACTCACAGGTACACAATTTTGGAGGGCGCCCGAGTTGCGACGAATTCAGGTAGTTTCTAATCACGCCCGAGTTGCTAACGCACGAGTTGAGAAAGTACCATCCAAAATACTTTATATTCTATTTAATGCGCAAATATCTCCTTCTCTCAAGTGATTCATAGAAACTCGCATTATCTCTATATACTTGCTTGGCAGATCTAAAATTATTAAAATATTTAATAGAGTGATGATTTTTCTAGTATTTTCAAGAATACATTTTTAGGATTACACAGTGTTTTTTAAGTTTTATTACTTTTCTATGTTCTAAATTATTTCATAAAATACAAACATATTTGTTTTTTATTATTTCAATTTAGCAACATTATCGTAGATTTATTTATATAAATACTACAACATGTGTACAAAAGTTGTAACAGAAAGAATTTTTGTAAATTTACAAAAAGTAGTTATTCAGACGCAGACACAAAAATGTACTTATATTATAATTATTTACAATGACATGTAGCAAGTAGGTAATCCCCGGCTAAATAAAAATCATACTACAGTATATTCTTGTGCACTACCCTTCTAAATAATTTTAGATGTTATTTAGTTTTAATTATTGAGATAGGCATTATAAAGTTTAAGAGTTTATATGGATTCTGCTGTATTTCTGTTTATGCTTATCTACATTTGTTAACTTCGACACTTATATACTGAGTATTGTTAAAAAAATAGAGTAATTATATCTTGGTATACAATGGGACGCCAACAAGAAATGTTAGGTTAGGTGGTGTCATTTTTCAAGTGTCACTAAGATGTGCCTTCACTTCGACATTCTATATGTTGTTTTTTGAAAGAGTAAAACCAAATTTGGTAGATTTTCACACTTTTATTTTAAAAATAAAAATTTTTTTTTTTTTTTTTTTTTTTTTTTTTTAAACAAACACTAACATGACATATGTTTCGAAGTACAACTTCTTTTTCAAATGTGACTATTTACAATTCGGTATCCAATATATATACAAAATAATTTAACAAAACAAAGTACTTAAGAAAACATCAATAACATTACAAAATAAACTAACTATTTAAAGTAAATAAGGGTACTTAGGTAATTATAATATCCATCAAATAACAATAAGATAGCCCATTACCGGGATTATCTCACAGAAAACTGGGAAAGAGGTTTAATAAGGGTGAATTATTAATATCTAATTGATCATTTAGTAAGTTATCTGAATTTTTAAATCTATTTATTTCAAGTGTTTCTAAATGGTTTAATTTAAGGCTCTTATTTTCTACATGTAAAATTTCAAAGTTGTCTGTAAAAGAATGATTTTCAGCTAAAACATGATTTGAGTAAGTAGAATTATTTTTGTTTTTTGTATAGCTATTATAATGTTCGGAATAGCGTTTTTTGAAAGTACGGCCTGTTTGACCAATATACAATTTTGGACAACTACCACAATTTAATTTATATACCCCCGATTTATTATTAGGATTAATTTTACCCTTATTGTTTTTAATATACTTCCCAAAATTTTTATTTTTAAAATAAAAGTGTGAAAATCTACCAAATTTGGTTTTACTCTTTCAAAATTAAATGGATTTTCATCAAGTAAAGGCCGAAACAATAAATAATTCTATATGTTGGTTTGTTCGTTGGCTTTGTTCTATATAATGAACAAAACTTCGACACAAGCTGGTTGGTCTATTTTTGATGACATTTCAAATTTTGAATTATAAATGGTTTTACTTTAAAAACTTTTGACTTTTTTAACAAACTGATTAGGTATTTAGAATAATTTGTATAATGACTGATTATTACAATATAATTTATAAAACAGCATATCTCACATGTGAACATGGCCAGTTGGTTTGACAGAATTGTCAGTTATTTAAAATTTTAAAAAATAATAGCCTGGTTAGAAAACATGAGCTATGATTGGTGGATTTTATATTTGGTCAGTGTTCTTACTAGGTAGAATAAATATGAAATATATTCGTTCAGTTGAACGCAATGCCCTCGTCTTAGAATAACTAAGATCCATGTTGGTGTAGAAAAGGACATTTTGCTACATCCACATGAATATAAGCTTATCTACGCAAAGACTACAAAACGAAAAAGAATGGCATTGCGTTTAACTAAATGAATATATTTCATATCCATTCTATCTGATAAGAGTAATGCAAAAAACTTAAATCCACCAATTGCAGTTTATATTTTATATATAAATTCGAATACATATGGATATTTTTAACATTACAATTGGAAAAAATTGCCCTTGGCTAGGTACTGCATAAGTTGTCTGTTTTTTAAATATCCTTTATTTTTTTTTAATGAGAATTTGACAGAAACTAATGTCAGTAGCCAACTTTTATGTGGGCTATTTTAAATTTTTAAATAAGCAGAGGCGATTGCTGTATATTTCTTCAAAAAAGAATATTATAAAAAATCCTATATGGAACATTTTAATTCAGATTTTGAAAAATGTTTAAGTCAATATCGAAATTAAAAAAGCTTTGTGTTCTGTTGGTACCAGTCACGTTATTCGGAGGACTTAAACGCAAAACTATATCGCAAAGATCAACTTCTGAAATATCCATTTGCTGCGGGTAATAAAACGTGCTTGAATTTGTTTTCTTGCGCAAGAAATTAATCACATAATTTCCTTGTTCATTTACATTTTGCATGTTTTCAACATAATGCAGACAGGTACGTTTTGTAGGGAATTTGACAACTACATAATCTCCAACTCTAGAAAAAGTTGCAGAGTGATCAAAATCTTTAGGCCTACGATCATCTTCTGGATCGTATTCAGAAATGTCTGAATCCTGCAGTTCTTCACTAGCTTCATCGCTTTCACTGTCTTCTGGTATGCTTAGCAGTGACTTCTTTTCCTTCCTCTTTTTCTGACTAATCTCTTTACAACAATTCCTCTTTACTGTAGCCACATTTTTCATAGTCCTTTCATTTTCTAATCTTTCTATTTTGTTTTTCTCTGGCGTTTCTGTTAGAATTCGCGTATGCCCTTTTACACACCCCCGATTTGATGCAGTTCTAGGTTTTGCCTTGGGATATGGCAACACGGATTCAGGAGTTATAAGACAGTCGTTCTGTGTAAAAGTCGTAGGTATAGTAGAAGTCGTAGGTGTAGTAGAGGCCGTAGGTGTAGAAGAAGTCGTAAGTGAAAATGAGGTTGAAGTCGTAGGTTCAGCTTTATCATCGATTTGTTCTGGTTGTGGTCGGTCGGTAACTGCAGACATTAGAAAATCGTCAGCTGAAAAAATTTGCGGATTGAAAGGGTTAATGCCGGTTTTTTGAAATCCTGATAGTATATTTTGTCTTGACATTGCACCATCAAAAGCTGTTTTGGCTAAACCTGCTATGTGATAAATGGTTATGGTTCGTCCGGGATTTGACATCATTCAAGCGGAGGAAGATTCATTGTAGCGTGCCTTAAAAGGGCCATACACAGATACGTCCAGCGGTTGCAGACGATGGCTGCAACGCGGCGGGAAAGTTAGAAGGTGCACACCATTTTTTGTGGCTACGGATATGACTTCTACATTGACGTGGCTTTCATGATTATCAAGTAAAAGCAGACAAGGGTTTTCCTTGGTTGCCTTCGAATATTTGATAAAATGTTTTAATGTTGTAAAAAAATTTGACCTTGTCATCCAGCCCGACTTATGCCAATCCCATACTGTTCTCTGGTCCATTGATAAGCATATTATCTAAGAACCTTTTTCTGGGAAAAACAAAAACCGGAGGGATCGTGTTTCCGGCTGCATTGATAAAGAAACACATTGTTACCTATGTGCCCCTCTCCGCAGATGTAACCTGCCCTACTTGTTTCTGGCCTTTAACTGCTAGTACTTTTGGGGGCTTATGGACTGTGGTAACGGACGTTTGAAAACACGCGTCTAGAATATGGGTTAGCTACGAAACTATAATTATGTTGGTTCTCTAATGGTATTTTCTTAGGATTTTGCACATGCCTTTGCAAAGCGGACCTCGAAAACCCTAGATTTGTAGCTACTTGCCGAGCTGATATGTTTTTCTGAAGAACGAGTTGCACAGCTTGTAATATCTGCTGAGTCTTTCTTTCTCTGTCAGTTTTCTGTTTATAAGTAAGTGGCATTGTAAATCTGTAAAGAAAAATTAACTATGACCTTTCACTAAAAGAACGTGGGGAGGTTTGGGTCGGCTCAAATCTCCCGCGCGCTGCTGACCCAAACCTCCCTCTCATCAATATTCACAAAAAAGCATCTACCTTATGCTAACAACATGTTTTAGGTTATAATTTATCACGTACGTTTGTCACTTAAATATCAGTTTAATCACAGAAAAAATTAAAAGCGCGTCATGCTACATGCAAGCTCAAAACTGTGACCTACTTATAAAACTATTTTAAGTAAAACTTACCTAAAAATTCACTTATTTTCACAGGACACTAAACACGCAAGCAGACAAACATGAGGCTTTGTTTACAATGACATATATGAGCACCGCAACCAGTAATACATGTACGAGCGGAAAATATTTACCAAAGATGGAAATAAATTAACTGACCCAATCCTCCCACGACACGAACATCCCCACTCTCCCCTAAATATACGTGAAAACGAGTTAGTCTTGTGAAAGATCGATAAATAATAGCATTTCTATTTTAAGTTCGTCTCTATTTACAAAAAAATCATAAATTTTATAAAATATATAATCCTAATTTTATTACTAGTATTTAAACTAAAATGGTAAGGGTCTCTGTGGAAGTAAGACCAGGGCGTTTGGCTGCCATGCGAGAGGTTCGATTTCAAACCTGGGCTGAAAACTAATTAGATTAATTTTTTTAATGTTTATTTTATTTTATATATTAGTAAACGACAGATTATTTTAAAATTATTTTTTTTGTCATAATAACCTAAAATAAATTTTAAAATTTGTGGATTGTCGTAAGTGGGTCGTGGAAAAAATATATCTTACAACTCGAGTGAATTTTCCATATTCACTCTTGTAGCACAAACTATTAGTTTTTGATTGATATGAGCGTTTTTTTTTTGTTTAGCTAAATTTCAGTGAATATTCGATTTAGTGTTTCCCGTTCTTAGTGGCCTCTTTCATGAAAAACAGTGTATCCTTAGTTACGAAAAATATCATAAATGTTACTTTCATATAAAGTATAAATGAACATAAACGTGTGTAATGAATTTAGCAAGTATAATAATATACAAGAAACAAGAAAACAAGAGACAGAAAATATTTTGCAATATACTTTGTAATACAAAAAGTAAATTATAAAGAAATAATTAACTGATATTCGTGTTAAATGGACGTTTAATAAGTAAAAACCCGTGATAAAAACTTGATGGGGGTGTGAAAAAAAAAGAGAGTTATTTACACAAACTAAAATGTATAATAAATGTAATTTGACATCGTCTAAATTTTTATTCTTATTGAATAATCTTAAAAAATACAACTCTTATAATTAATCATTATCGGAAATTAATCTTTTTCGTAACAAAATAGAAACTTAAATAAATATTAATTATTAATACTGAAAAATAGTAGCAACTTAATTCTTTTATATTTTTCCAAAAGGTAATAAAATTTTGAGCATGACGGCTTTCGAAAAGATTTAATGTTCTTACATTCAAAGGCAATAAAGCAAAAATTGTTTCGACTGAGAATTTTAGTATAGAAAATAAAATCAAAAAGATCTTAGAAATTATTAAAGATAAAAAAGATCAGTTGAAGATTAAAACAAACCTAGATTAGTTCTTACATTAAATAATGATTATTTTATCTTTTCAATTCAATTAACATTAAAAAAATAAATTTTCAATGGGCCAATTGTTTCAAAACCGTTTGAAACATATCAAAGACGGTCATGTGCTCGCGAATCCAGATTTTCATTATTAGCATCTACAAACAAACGTGTACGTGACAATAACCGCATCCGCCAAATTTCATCAGCGCAGAACACTCAAGGCTAACTAGTTTCGTTCACGTAGACATGTATGTATTTTTTTTTTCTTTGAACGACATAAAATATCAGACGAGTCTGTACTTTGCTAGAAGTCAGATGGTTTCTCATTAAAAACACAACGACAGTTTTTCTGTTATATAAATTATCTAAGTTCTCTGAGCAAAGATAGTAATAAATAAAATAAAATGTGAACCCCATATGCAGTGTTAAGCATTTAGGTAGCTTGTAAATAAAAGTAGTGTAAATATGTACAAATTTAAAAGTTGTCGTGCAGCGTTTTTTGCACAATAAATAGTTTTTTACGAAGTGTTGTAATTTCATTATGCGTATAGAGATGGTTGCAGCTAATACTGAAAGGAGACAGTCCACTCGGTAAGCACGCCTTAGGGCCGTATTTATAATTTGTGTTGAGTTCAACTTTTAATAACCTTCAAATCCAACACTAATAGAATATCAACACAATATTTATAAATATGATCAAGTACAAAAAATATTATCCATTTTAAAAGAACTGTTCTGCACACACTTCATTTGTACCCCTTCCACGTTAGTAGCTATTTTTCTAGTCACAGGAATATATTTGGCTATTAAAGAAACCGTTAAAAAAATTTACGAAGAAGTTCATTTAAATATGAATAAATAATAACAATTTTATGTTACCCAGAAGATATTGTAAATGACCGATAATTTTATACGCATAACTCACTCTAACTTTCTAAATGATATAGAAAGTAGCTGTGAGGTGCTAGAATTTGATGCTGTTGATCCAACACAATATACATATATAAAGCTTAAGACAGCATTGGAGAATAATTCAGAAAGGAATACTAGGCTCAATTAACCATCGTTGGTCCAAGAAAACAAAATTGCTTAAAGATTGGCGATGTACTTTACTGTATTTTTCGGAATATAAGACGAACTTCAAATTTATAAGACGATTTTTAGAAAAATTTATTTTAATGTTACTTTCAGAACAAAATTTTCTTTTATTGTTAATAACTCGTACTAGTTATATTTAGTTCATCTATAATCCAGGTGCTATCAAATATCTCGTTATTGTCTACATTCGTATTACTTTTGTCTAAACTATTATTGTCACTACTTTCAAAAACTGCGTCGTCTATTAATGTTATCTTTATACCATAAGATGCACCCAAAATTTGAGTGTATTTTGCCATGTAAAAAGGTGCACCTATAGTCCGAAAATTACGGTATATAGAATATCAGTAAAAAATGTGGAGATTGACCTTTAAGAAACATTATTGAGTTATATCCAGAAAAAAATGAAGTGTTCAGAGAGTACTTCTTATAGTTTATTTGAAAATACAGGATAGCACAGTTTTTATGGTAGGATTGTTCAAAGCAGGAAAAAGTAAATATTGATACCTTTTTACCTGCATTTTTATTAGATTTTGGTATGATCACCTTGAAAAATCTCGAATACAATATATCACAAAATGTAAGTGAGCAAATCCTAAGGGATTTACCAATAATTCTATACCTCAGTGACGAGGAACACGAAATTACTTTAATATAAAAAATAGTAAACTGTCAATATTGACAGTACTTAATATTAAGTACCCACATTTATTTTTATAAAAATAATATACTGGATATTAGGTTAGTACATTTCCTTAATATTTAATAACAATTATGCACACAACCAAATTTATACGATATAGTAAAAAATATCTTTGCAAAAAAAATATTTTCACATAAAACACTTGTATAAACTTATTTGTATTTCGAGTACTAGCGTCATATACATTAATTATAATTAATATAAATATAGAGTTACGTAACGAAATAAATAGATCGTTTTCTCTCGATAAGGAGTCATCATCATCATCATTTTCTTCACTTCCCACAAAAATAATAATTGGTTTCACTATTTTTCTATTAACTTATAAAGTTTCCAGAATATTTCTTTCTCTGCAACACTTTAACTCCATATTCTTTTGCTATTTCATCTACACTATACTTCTTAAATTTTGGTGAATCATGTTTACATAACTGCAATAGGTTTGTTTTGAGTAATCATTCTTCCGCCACTATTTCTTTGGATATCAGCCAATCGGAGAGTTATTGCTTTTTCCATTTAGTGTTAGGTAACGGTTCCTTTAATCTTGAATGGTAACTGGCATTGTCCATAACTATAAGAGAATTGGTCGATTATAATTCTGATTATAACTCATGGTAGTCTTTCATAGAATTTAAAACAAATTGTAACAAGCCTCTATTAACAAATATTTTATCTCCTCCAATATGAGTGATAATTAAACGGTGACCATTTGAAAATTTTAAGCCAGTTAACAAACCTATAAATACCTGACGAGCATTTTTAACCTGTTTATCTTGCCAAACTTTTTTTACAAAATGTCCTTCACTGGTCCGTTTCATTGAAATAAAAATAATTTTTGTCTTCTTTTCTTAATTTTATAATTTAATAATCAATTTAAAAAAAACTTCGGTCATATTTGAACACTATACTCCGAACCGTATTATTGAACTATTCATGTACAAGAGCGTCATGTACATTTAATACTGAAGTTTTCATATGCTCGGTTAAATTACACTTTAAACTCCACAGGAGTATAATTATTAGACGTTTGTGCCATTTTTATTGCACAAATTTACTTGAATAATATCACTTTTTATCGACTATTATTACAGAACAATTCTGCCTGTTAAAGTTACTGGATTATACAAACAGAAATGTAAATCTTAACTTAAATAATTTATAATCTGCATAACATTTTCTGCCGATTACAGATTTCTTTCTAAGAAAGTTGGGGGCTACCCAAAATGATTTTAAATTGTAAATATTTTCTTTCTGTAGAGATAACATACTTACCTTATTTTTGTCGTTTAAAATGACTAGAAAATTTAAGACAAAAATTGAAATATATTGTTATTTTTAAAAATTTTAGGAAGAAAACCAAAGATTTTATTTTAGAACAAATAATGCTAAACATTTTATTTTAAAAATTCTCCGTCACTGACTTATTATGTTATATTGGGGTTTATGTCCTGGGTCATAAAAATTTTGTTATAATTAATTTTCAAGTAAACTATAGTAAAAGTTAATTATTTCACTACGTACCATTCTTCGATATTTTTTTTTAAATCATGTAGAACCTTTCCACTATATTATTTTAATTTATACAAAGTTTAATAATAAAACAATTATAGTTATTATTATATTTTTTAATTTTCAGCTTTAACACCTTGTTTTCAATGATTAAATCTTCAGTTGTTTTTGTCCCATTCTAAATGAGATATACCTTATTTAACATGTCGTAACAAGTGAAAAATATTCAAAAAACAAAAACAAAAAAAACAAAATATAGTATCCATATAAAAAATTAGTTTATATTTGCTTAGTGGATCCCTGAGAAAGATATGTGTTTCACTGAACTGTACATATCTATTAAAAGTTCTTTTCAAGTTCTTTGATCTTTTTTGACTATTTTCAAAAATCAACGTGCTCTAGAAAATAAATCAACTTCCTGAATATTGGATTGAGATATAGTTATTTTAACAAACAAATAAAGAGATTGTGATAATCTTTTTCTCATCTTATCCTTTGCGGGTGGCACAAAATTGATCAAAAACATTTGATCAAAATACCATAAAATAAGAAAATATAAAAAAAACTTAAATTATTTACCAAACCTTTGCGGCCTAGAGTCATCGCTTGGCTGCACAAAACAAAAAATATGCAAAAAATTAAAAAAAAAATAAAAAAACTAATTTACCGAACCTGTGCGATAAGTTAAATTTAAAATGATCTAGGCCGCAGAGGCTGGGTAAATTAGGTAAGTTTGTTTATTTTTTTATTTTTGTATATATTCTTTGCGAAGCAAACTTTGATGGCTCCAGGCCGCACCGGTTAGGTAAATTAGTTTTATAAAAAAAACCTTGATTGCAATCAGTAAAATTTTAATGGCTCCAGGTCGCACAGGTTAAGTGAATTACTTAAGTTCTTTTTATTTTTCTTATTTTCGTATATTTTTTCGTAAAGTAACCCTGGAAAGCCCCACGCCGCAGAGGTTAGGTAAATTAATTAGGATTTTTTTTTAATTTTTCATCTTTTTGTATATTTTTTTTAGCCAGGCAAACCGTGAAGGATTCAGGTCGTACAGATTAGGTAAATTAGTAGAAGTTTTTATAATTTCTTTTTTAAAATGTCCCATTGGGAGACAACTCGACCTTACTGAAATACATATTTTGTGCTCATTAATAACAATGCTTTAATCTTAATGACGATAAATAATTATTTAGCTCTGAAAGTATTGTAAGGATGAAAAAATGAGGTAGCTGTCGTATTATAGAAATTTTTTTAATTGGTATCTAATTTGACGATAGCCGCTGAGTTTACTTTCCCCGGTAATAGGGATTAGACCTTAGATAAAAGAGACCACAGATATAACATACACCGGTGTTTAATCTGCGCAAATGTTGCCAATTTCTAAAGAAAGGTTAACGGAGTGGGGAAACTGGGCAGAGACCCGAACACTGTGACAGGGACCGGACTTCGTTTATTAGCATCATAATGAACTATTAGATTTATTTAAAATATACGTCTAATGGAATTTTGTATTATAAAATAAAATTAACGTGATTTTTTAATATCAAACAGATGCCAGGACATTTTATGTAAAGAGAAGATCTTTTATAGAATATTTCGTTAGTATTTATTTACTATGGACTTTTCAGCAAGAGACTACAGTATAATGTTAAAATAGAATATTGTTATTAGAGCAAGAAATGGTACTCATTGTCTACGAGTAATATAAAAAAAATATACGCGTAGAAGAATACTGCAAATCAAACCTTGTTGAACATTATATTTTTTCTACGGCTATTACGTGATATTAAAAATTAGTCAAAATGAGAAAATGCTGTTTTGTATTGTAACCTCAGCTTCTTTCTTTAGGAATATTAATTAATATAGAGGATAAATCACATAAAACTCTAGAAATGCATGTCTAAAACTAGATAAAATTTTGAAATTT
The DNA here is from genome assembly GCA_927349885.1 of Psylliodes chrysocephalus. Lineage (NCBI taxonomy): Eukaryota > Metazoa > Arthropoda > Insecta > Coleoptera > Chrysomelidae > Psylliodes > Psylliodes chrysocephalus. Next base: position 12,785,051 of record OV651827.1, read on the forward strand.
AAACCTATTAAAAGTCATTTGGTCGCTAGGAGTGGGTCATTATCGAAATAAATTATCGATAATTAAAAATAATCGATTATTTTCAAACAATATATTTTTGGGTCGTATATCCTTTAAAATCGACTACTTGATTATTATTGAAGAATCAAAAATAATCAAGTAATTAAAAAGTCAATCAACCGATAAATCAGTTTTTACCAAAAATAATAAAAAAATTATCGTTTATTTTAAATAATCGATTATTTTTAAATAATCCATTTCTTTTTCGTCCATTGAAACAGATTATTCGATAATCTTTAAAATTTTGAAAATAATCGATTAACTAAAAAGTCGATTAACTGATAAAACGATTTAAAAAAAATATTTTAAATAATCGATTATTATCAATAATTTATTTTTATTGTATTTAATTTAAAATCGATAATTCGATTATCTTTAAAATACCGAAAATAATCGATTATTCCAAAATAATCGCCTAATCGAAAACAACCAATTAATTAAGAAGCCGATTCTACAATAAATCTATTTTCCAAAAAAATAACCGAATTACCGATTATTTTCTAATAATATTTTTTATATTTCCTTTAAAATTGATTATTCTATTGTCTTTGAGAAATCAAAAACAATCGATAAATCGAAAATTCTAAAAAATAACCAAAATATCGGTTATAAATAATAACCGATTATAATCGATCAATCGATTATTTTCATATAATACCTTTAAAAAATCCAAAATAATTGATTAATTGAAAATAATGGATTAATAGATATTAATCAATTAATTAAAAAACCGAATAAACGATAAATCGATTTTCCAAAAAAATCGATTATTTTCAATCAATCGATTATTTTGAATAAATCTACTTTCTTTTTGTACTTCCTGTAAAATCGATTATTACATTATCTTAAAAAAATGAAAATAATTTAATAAAAATAACGGATAAATCGATCTTCATAAAAAAATATCAGAACATCGATTATTTTTGTTGCTTGCTTTTATCCGAGCTTTAGCTCCAAAATTTAGAGATTCAGATTTTTTGATTCCGTTATCTTTTAAACGGCATTCGATTGTATAATAAATAATAAATATTGCTGGAATTTGGATTTTTTAGTAAACGAAAATTTCATTCGAGTTTTTTAGGGGTTTATAACGCAACATTTTATTAAAAATTTGACTAACTCCAGTAACTTTAGTATTTTTTTGCTTATACTAGATCATATTGTGCGTTTTACTTTGTTTTAAGATTTAAGATTCAAATGTCACTTTAGATTTGACCGCAAATAAGATGAACCTTGAAATTTTAAGTAGGTCATCCTGTATTTCATCTAATATTCTTATAAAAATAAAATTTTGCTAGCAACTATGCTTCTTTACTTTTTATTTATCTACCAAAAAGGGCTAAAAACCACCTTATTTGATGTAAATGTTCTTATAAAACTACTTTTTAAAAACAAAATTTTGTTAGCAACAATGCCTATTTACTTCTTATTTAAATTAAATGTTCAACATTTTACCCTTTTGTAAATTTATGTAAGTAATATGATCTCTGTTTTCTGAAATATGTATTTAAGCTTATTATTTATTAAAACCCCGTAATGCGGATCTGAAGTATTCAGCCTAAAGGATCATGGCGCTTTATCTCAAAACTTTAATAAATATTTACCGCTGAAAACAAATATATTTTTTATCTTTCATAACATTGGTACTTGTATTATAAGTATAATTTTTCAAGATACATCGTGGCATTTTAAACTTAAAATTGAATAACTAGAACACTTTAAATTGCTAAAACAAATAAATCAAAAAACAGCTGTCAATGGTGATTGAACTCAAGCGGAGGTGAGCGTTGAATGGAAAAAACGGAGCAATTCGGGTGGCGCCGTGCAAACAATGAATTTCAATTGGTGGGTTACTTGGGGTTAAAATAGACAACATGGGCAGTGTGCAATGTTACATCTTCGGTCCCTTTAATCTAAGGATTAGACGGACGATTGTATGTGTCATTTAATTTTTTTTATATTTTACTATTTTTAATGTTGATTTTTCATATATACTCATTTCGATGTAATGAATTTTGCCTTTTCGATAAACTGTTATTCGATAAAATATATCTTTGAGCAAATGTTAGTCAATAAAATATATTTTTGATCAAATGTATTTTTATTCAAATTTCCAATTCGATCAAATTTTGTGCCACCCACCCTGCACAATATATACTCATTTCACATACCCTGTATATTGGCCTGAGAATGAACCTTCAGAAAGTTATTTCACTTAAAAACAGACGAATATCATACCAAAAATATGTATCTATATGTCCATAATATTCTTTCATAGAAAGATAAGAAAATATTTCTCAAATTACCACATTCTCATAATCATCATCATAATAAAATATGCAAATGTGATTAAAATTTCTAACATTTGTACATAATGTGAGTCCTAACTACCTTTTTACGCGTTTAGCAATCCTCGAGGTACTTCTTTTATACAAAGATTAAGAAATTTTTCTCAAAGTACTCACCACAGTTCCCATCAAAACCTGAACTTAATCAAGCTTAACAACTTAATTTAGACGGAGTCGTAAATTTTGAATTTAAAGTTCATGTAAACGTTGTAGTACAATTCAATAAATATCGGAAAGGCTCTCACACAGCTTCTACATTCATTAAGTCGAAACTCTCAGGTAGCATAATTAACAACAAAAAAAGAGGAGAAACAGACGTAAATGAAGTTTGATACACCGGGAGGCCGTGCAAGTCAGCGAGAAAGAGAAATCGTAGATACAATTTGTGAAATAATAGTTAATATTAATCTCTTTCTTGGATAAAACTTATTATAGTAAGATATTGCTTGATTATATTAAAAATCCATTACAATAAATACATGGATAACGTATATAACAAATATGTTTTAAAAAACTAACAGGTAGTATCAGATCACTTTAGAAAAAGTATTAAACCGTAAGATTTTAGAATTAATTTTGTTAACTGTTTTAATAATTTGTATCAGATCAAATCAAGAAAATATAGTTCGTTCCAATAATCAGATAAATAACTAATAGACCATCAGATAGTGACCGATTTAAGTGCCCCATTTTCGCATACAAGCCTCGAAGAGGGTTGAAAAGTACATCGATGTTTAGTAGAATAAAAGAAAATTTTTGATTGGCTCTTAGGGATAACGCATGGAAAATTCGATTTCACTTATCAGAAAAATTTTTTGACCCCAAAATGCACTTATACATTCGAATCATTCAAACCAATATTTTTTTTGACTATTGACGATGTACGTTTTACATACATTCGATGGGCTTGTGTGGAAAAATCGGCTAAAATCTGGATTTTCCTTGGAAGATTACGCCCTTATTTCAACCCTTTAGCCACTTGCCTTTTATTTTTCGAAGCCTCGTTCTATTAATTAATCATATAGGGAACACGGCTTGCGTGTAAATATGGTCAACAAAGAACCTTTCATTTTTGTTAGGGAAAATCGAATTTTCCATGTGTTATCCCTAGAAGCTACTCGTAAATTTCCTTTTATTCTACTAAAAATCAATGTTCTTTTAAATTCTCTTCGAGGCTTGTATGCGAAAATGGGGCACTAAAACCTGTCACTATCTGACTGTCTATAACTTTAATAATCAACTGTCATCTTTTAGCATCATTCACTTTATTTTGTCGAAAGACCTTCAATCTAAAGTATAGGCAACATGTTTACGTCACATAGTCATATAATAAATTTATTTTATTATAGAGTAAACGGGGTAATATGGCAACATAAATTTTGAAGCTTCAAATTTTATTAGATGACGTATCCAATTGCAATATATTGGATGCATCTTAGAGTTGTAACTTGATGCTTATTATTTTATCTATTTGTTTTAGGGTTTTAAGCTCAATTGATTTTGGGAGTGGGTCAGGTTATTAAATAACTCGTATTACCTTAAAAAAGAAGTTGAGATCCACTATATTTAAAACTTACTATATCAATATACATCAATTAATGATAAAAATATAGAAAATCACTAACCATTAAGATAATATATTAAAACAAAGTTTTAGATAAGGCAGTAACAAATTCTAATTCACAGAGATCTACTTAATTCACAGGAGGTAGTTATATTGGGGTGATTTGCATGGTATATTAGGCCTTCTTCAAAGGGACTTAAACGATATTCTTCGGATAGCACCAAACTCCTAGGTATAAATCTTCATAAACTTAAATCTCCAGAAACTGTTTTGAATATAACTTGAAATAAACTTCTTGATATAACTCAAAATAAACCTCTTGATATAACTCGAAATAAACCTCTTGATATAACTCGAAATAAACTTCTTTAGATATAACTCGAAATAAACTTCTTTAGATATAACTCGTACTAAACTTCTTAGATACAGCTTGAACTAAACTTCTTTAGATATAACTCGAACTAAACCGTCTAGATATAGCCAGGCTTATAAAATAAGAATATTAAAAGACAATTAGTACATCGGATGTCCAACACAATTTAAAATTTAAATCAACTTGATTCGTTGACAGATATAAATCGAATGAATTAGGAACTTTTGTCGCAATGCATAAACGACAAATGACATTTAAGTAGAGATGTTTGTATCAAAATAACGAAAACGGTTCCAACTGTTACAGAGTTGCCATATTATTATACCGACTGACTTGCCATAATACTTGCACCTATGGGTAACATTTGTCTTGGAGTTATAAGGCCATCAGAGCTGTTGTACTAAGTGTTTTAAATACTTATAGTAAATATTTAAGTACAAAAAATACTTCAAGTATTTGATCAATGTAAACGTTGGTACTTGTACTTGAATTTTAAGTTTTGAAAGTTTTAGTTTTATTTAATAATTAAAATATATTTCAAGTATCTCTTTCTTAAAAGCTGTCGAAAATGTATACTTAAGTATTATTAAAATATAATAGTATCTTTAACTAACTAAAGTAAATATTTTAAATTTAAATATTTTTAAATACTTAAGTACAATTTACTTCAAGAAACGAAATAAATCCAATATTAATCCAGAATTCAAGTCTGTGCATGTTAGCGTATGTTCAGATTGAGTAGTGTTTATTTTATGAAAATAAATCTCAGTCGGCTTAAATCATTGATCTGTGCAACCGAGCTGTCATCTCCCAATCCCTATGCCCAAAAAAAAATCTCGGTTAGTAGCAACTAGAAGTGTAATTTGTTACATTAACCCATGGATCCTTTAAAATAAAGAGGAGACGCTTAATTATATTTGCACGTGAGTGAAATAAAGAAAAGCTGTAGTGAATCGGCTGACTACGTATCATGATTGGACATACCGATACACCTCTACCGCTAGTGGTCTGGCGCGTACTGTTTTATCTTTGTCTAATCAATAACATCTTTTTTTTTTATACCGTTCTTCTGGTGTCATTATGGGAAACTTAAGAGCGTTATCCAGTTAACCCAGATTTCAAATTAACCAAATAATACGCGACGCAGTACCTCTCAGTCCAATTTGGATCCTTCAAAATAAAGAGGAGATGCTTAATTATATTTGCACGTGAGTAAAAAAAAAGGAAATCTGTCGTGAATCGGCTGACTGCGTATCGTGATTGGACAGACGGATACACCTCTACCTCTAGTGGGCTGGCGCGTACTGTTTTATCTCTGTCTAATCAATAGCATCGCTTTTTTATACCGTTTTTCTGATGTTAATATGGGAAACTTAACATACTGTATCTATGTTATGAATGTACTGTACTATGTATAGCGGTATTGTAAAACAGGGTACTTTATGTCATTCAGTCTTCATCATAGTTTTTACTTATACGAAGTGGCGAAAAACGCCTTGGTGCCAGATTTTTTCTTTGGGACGAATGATTTTATAATAATGAAAATGTAAAGTGATGAATGGGACTGTATTAAATAATTTTTTTTCTAATCCTATATATACAGAGTAGTAAATAAAGTCCTGCGACAAAGTATTTAAGGGAATTACATTAGTAATGTGATACTTTTTTAGCATTCCTGAAAAGAGGAAAACATAAGGTCTTCTCTGATATATCAGTAGACTTACGTTGCCTTTTAAAAATATTTATGATGGCGGCATTTCGCTAAACGCTGACATCACATAAATTTTGAAGCTTCAAATTTTATTAGATGACGTATCCAATTGCAATATATTGGATGCATCTTAGAGTTGCCATATTATTATAATACCGACTGACCTTGCCATATTAATTGCACTTATGGATAACATTTGTCTTGGAGTTATAAGGCCATCAGAGCTATTGTACTAAGTATTTTAAATACTTATAGTAAATAGTTAAGTACAAAAAATACTTCAAGTATATGATCAATGTAAACCTTGGTACTTGTGCTTCAATTTTAAGTTTTTAAAATTTCACTTGTATTTTTAATAATTAAAATATATTTCAAGTATCTTCTTAAAAGCTGTCGAAAATTTGTACTTAAGTATTATTAAAATACAACAGTATCTTTAACTAACTAAAGTAAATATTTTGAATTTAACTATTTTTAAATACTTAAGTACAATTTACTTCAAGAAACGAAATAATTTTAATATTAATCCAGAATTCAAGTCTATTCATGTTAGTGTATGTACAGACTGAGTAGTGTGTATTTTATGAATAGATCTCAGTCGGCTTAAATCATTGATCTGTGCAACCTAGCTGTCATCTTCCAATCCCTATGCCCAAAAAAATCTCGGTTAGTAGCAAGTAGAAGTGTAATTTGTTACATTAAACTAACAAATTAAAAGTAGTAAATAATATTGATTTGTTGGAATATTTAGAACTTAAATAATTATATTTCCACGTGAGTAAAATAAAGAAAAGCTATCATGAATCGACTGACTGCGTATCGGGATTGGATAGACGGATACACCTCGACCGCTAGTGGTCTGGTGCGTAGTTTTATCTCTCTCTAATCAATAACATCGTTTTTTTATACCGTTCTTCTGGTGTCATTATGAGAAACTTAAGAGCGTTATCCAGTTAACCCAGATTTCAAATCTGCTAAATAATACGCGACGCAGTACCTCTCAGTCCAATTTGACAATGTCGCGCGCTCGATGTCTGTATGATTTTTCTTTGAGAGATATTCAAGTTGGATTCGAGTGTGCGTTTTAGTTTTTAGTAGAGCAAAATTTAGTACAAAAGTCGCTTATTGCTCGAGATGATAAAAATTGGCGCAGAACCAAATCAGACCTCATAAGTATTATGTAAATAAGTAGTATATGAAATGGCCACTAAGATATTTTTCAGTACCTACGTAGATCAGACATTTTTTATGACAAAAAAAACAAAAATCAGTAACTATTAAATATTACTATTATTTACGTCACCGTAGGTTGTAAACTAATCGCGCTATCGACTTGATTTTGTTTAAGATAAAGTAGAAATATGATCGCAAGTTTCAAAAAATATAAAATAATGGCATGCACCAAAAACATAAAATATATAGACATAGATTTATCTTAAAAATAATATTAAAATATTATGATTTAATTGCTAACAAAATCAATAATTGTAAATTACTTATGTGTAGACAATCGCAGGTATGTACGAGATTGTCGACAGGTAAAGGTTATTTAGTTAACATATTTTTTTTAACAGGACTTTACTTGCTTACAATGTATTGCTATATAAAAATAAAATCAGTAATTCATATAAAAACACTTTGCATTGTGTTATGCCAGAAATTATTGTCTCGTTTAATTTTTTTCCACCAAGAAACCCAGAAGGGTCCACATCACGAAAAAACAACATTGCCTTTTTGTTATGTGAAGCTGGCCCTGGACGGGTAGAAATAGTTGTGGTTTTGTTTCAAATGTATATTATTATTGTCGTCAATTTTTACATATTTTATAATTTTTTGCCCTATTGCATCTTACGATGTTAACTTTGAAGCAGAAGCAGGGCATTTAATTTTAATTATACAATCAGTTCCTACCAGGCCATTAGGACTAGCCCCCAAAATAACATAAATCCAGATCGACAAACAAAACCACACTTTTCGACATGCCTAATAAATTTTTCTGAAAATTAACATAGTGTATTTGTTCTTTTTCTAAGCCATATCTTGTATGTTCATTTTCCATGTACGTGGAATAAACCAAATGTTTTATAAAATTTGTTTTTCGCATTTTCAATTAGTAGAGAGTTATTACAAGTCTCGTTAAGATCTGTCACTATTAGTGCCGCTTTTATTTTGACATCTGAGCATGCGCAGATCACTAACTTTAATAAAGATTGTGCCTGTCCTTAATAAGAGAGTTATTGCAAGTTCACTTAAGGTCTTATTTTGACATCTAAGCGTGCGCAGATGTTTATGTTCTTAAACTGAATTTATTAAGGATTGTGCCTGTCCTTAATTGTGGATGTTTAAGGGCAGAAGATAGTGGCGACTTTATAGTTTTCGGATGCGCTCGCAGACATTCGTATCCGTTAAAAGTTTTTTTAATATTAAATATTTAATATAATCGTCATTTAAACCTTCTAAATTTATAATTTCTAATGCCTCTTTAATATTATGTACTATTATAGACAACAAAAAAGAAGAACTATAATTTAAAGTTATTAAAATAAGGTTAGAAATAAGTATAAGGATAAGGATTCTAATGTCAAAATTTCAGGTTTAAAATAAGTCTGATTTTAGCTTGGAATTTATTTGACTCTAATTACGATGTCACTATTAGTGGCTGGCTTTATAGAAATTTGCAATATCTCTCTATTAAGGACAGGCACAATTTTTATTAAAGTTAGTGATCTGCGCATGCTCAGATGTCAAAATAAGAGCGGCACTAATAGTGACTGACCTTAAGTGAACTTGCAATAACTCTCTAATATCAAAATTAGAAGCAGTTATGTGTACACTTGTTTCCATGTAGGATTTTTCAATCAATTCTGTTTCAAGAGAGTTTTTTGTAATTATTTTAGAAATATTTATTTTTTATTTTAATACTCCTTATCATTTAAATCAGGTATCATATTCTCATGGTTAAGAAGACCGTAATATTCAGTAATTACGGCTAATTTTAAAAAATCATTAACAAGAGATTAAGAGCCTAAATTTGAGGATTATATTAAGAATACTGCTGTTGAGGAATGCATTTATTTTCATTATGATAATTCAAAATTTAAAGCCCTCTGATTTTTTCTCGGAACTGGAAGGAATTAAAACTTTAAAATATATGCATATTCTAGATATTTTTGCCTAATATATTTTGCCAAAATTTTAATTTTTTTAAAAAATTGCTTTTTGAGATATCCTTGTCCGAAAATTATGAGGGGGTGCTGTAATCACGTTTCAACTATTTTTTACATGCTTGATCAACAGTTTATCACCGTTGTGATTATTTTGACTTCTACCAAAATATTTTTTAGACTGATATAGGTTTGTTTTTGAATTTTTTCCTATAGGCATCTTTTTTGTAGAAATTTTTAATACAGTATTTTACGAAATTTTGTTTCAATTAATAAATATTTTTACATAATTATTAAGGTCAATTGATAAATAAAAGTGTGTATAATAAAGAACTAAAAAAATTAATTTTAGCAGTTTTTACATAATATGCAAGTAAGCGTCTCAGAAACGTCAAATCTGCAACAGCATTAGAGGTTAAACGGCAAACCGATCCTGGAGACATGCGACGTTGCTAAGTAGTTATTATCTTGGGTAAATCTAAATACATTTTTCGATTTATAGTATTTCCAGGTTTTCAAAAAAAATAGAGTTTGTAGAATATATTCGTTTTAATTAAATATTATGCCAGCTTAACGTAAAGTTAGCACAACTTTTTATTATTTATCAAGTAATTTTAATTGTAATAACACCATAATTTTGTGCGTAATGTGTGCAAATTATGTGTGGAATCATATTAATTAGTATATTATACCAATAAATAATTATTGAATAGTGGCAAAGAAAATTTAACGTAAAATGTAGAATACCTTAAAAATGATTTACCTATTGAGCACCTATACATATTTTTTATTACTCTATTTAGGTTTCCGCAAGATCCTGAGAAAAGAAAACTTTGGTTTTCTCTAATAGGAATCCTTAAAAATCAGCCCCTTCGTAAAAACCCGGAGTTGTGTTTAGAACACTGTTTTCCTGAAAATGTTTTGGTACGTGCAAATGGTACTAGATATATTAGAAAAGATGCAAACTCCAGACGGTGTGAGGGCTTCCTATTTTTGGATGACTTATCCAACAGGTAAAAATACAAAATATAAATTTTTTGTTTACCTCTAAACATTATGTATTACCTATATGTATTTATATCTAATGTATGGGTTTTTAGTTCTGATTCAAATGTTTTTGGAACACCACCTGCTGCAAAAAGAAACGTTGCAGTAAGTTATAACATTAATAACTAAGCATAAAAAAATTAAATGAAATTTTAGTTAATAAAATTAAAGTATTTTATATATTTAAAACATTATTTTAAAAAATTTTACAGTTTTTTACGATATTTTTTGCCATACCATGTTTTTTTGTAATTATTAATTAAAAAATTATATATTTTTAGGACAGTGTTTTATTTAGATACCCCTTCCTACTTAATGTTAATTTAAAATTTTAAATAATTATGGTTAACATCATACCAGGCAAATATATAGTAAATGCCAATAAACTATAAACCAATAAATATTAAAAATCGAAAGGTAACTTGAATTCGCTTGTATTTGAATTTACTTGTACTTGAATTTACCTACATGAAAAATCAGCAAGTATCATGCAAAACTATTGTCATATACTCTGAAGGCAATTCTCTCACGAGAAATCAAATCACGACTGGTGAAAGACTGTCTAGAAGACCTGACAGAGCTAAGTAGTTGAAATAAGGTGACCTTAGCCTAGGTTCCAGGCCATGAAAAGGCCGACGAGTTAGCCCGAGGATGCTCAGATAAGGCCATGACAGGCCCCGGACCCTTCTGTGGAGTTGCTAAGGCATTGTGCAAGGTATCCATTAAACAATGGATGCAAACAGAGTCTCAGGAATGGTAAACAACTATCCAAGACTGAGACAGGCTAAACAGTTCATCAAGGAACCATCGGCCAAGTTCACTAAAGACCTACTGGATCAAAAGCGTCAAATCGTTAGGATAACTGTAGGCCTTCTTACTGGACACTGTCGCCTCAAAAGGCACATGAGTGTCATAAATCCAGCAGAAGAAGCAACTTTGTGCAGGTTCTGTGAAGAAGAAGAGGAAACAATATTCCACGTCCTGTGCCAATGTGAATGCCTGGCTGGAATGAGGTTTCTAACATTGGGCGAAGAAAAGCCAATTGCATGCAACTGCATGCGGGAGCCACTGTCAAAGCCACTAAGACTAATAAAAAAGACCAGGCTAGACGACATACTCTAAAACAAACAGGAGTCCCACAATAGATCTGAAAAGGTCGCGGTGGACAAGGACAAATAACGTCCAACTCATAATCTAATCTAATCTACCTACATGAAAAAATCATCATAATTATATTACTAAAAAAATATACCTACATATTTACGTATTTTTTTTAACATACTACTCTGACAATACTGGTAAGTTTAAAACTCTACGCCACTGGCGAGCATATTATGGACACTGTTTACAACGTTGCCAGCCGGTCATAAGAGATCTGTCTTTCTCTCTTCCACTCACTAACAATTTTAAAACAATAATAGTCCGCAATTGTATGGGATTTATAAATGAAACATTTTGTCTATATGTTGTAATGTCTTTGATTATGATCAAGAATTTTCAAAAATTCGCCTGTGTACGCCAAATAAGTGGCACTTGCGCCCTGTTTTGTATCTATGTAGGTAAGATAGATGTAGAAAGATAAGTAAACTTGAAATATTAAAGACATTGAATGTATACCTATTATATCTATATCAAATATTTAAGGAGTTTTACCATTAATCTCAATAAATAGGTGTTGGTGTAGGTATTTTCATTAAATATATAATAATTGTGAAGAAACCTTCAACATATATTTAAATTTAAAACACATAATTTTGTAAGCCACTGGCACACTGGCACACCTGCACTCATAGAAGTTTTTCGGGAGCGTAACGTCATTTTTCGTCACAATTCTAATTTGTTGTGAGCGCTTCCTTGTAGACGATTAGTTGGACCCAACCAGCACGAGATGCTAGGCTGGTAGGCTTCACTTCCACGCCAGAATTAGATTCTAAACCGAACAACATCTTGTTTGATAGATTGGCGTGCTTTTCCCATATTAAAATTTGTTCTGTTTTTAAGTTAAATCATTTTCTTGGTTAATATTGCTTTAAGAAGTATACTATTGTAGTTAGTACTTTGTTGTTAAAGTAGTACTAGTTTGGTCTGGGTATATAACCCTTGATTTTTTATTGTGAATCCTTAAGCGAGGTTATATAATAGGTTATTAACGATTTTGAATAACTTTATATCGTCGGCAAACAATAAAAATTCAAAGCAATGTATAATTCTCACCAAGACATTTTTGTTTTTATCGTCGTTAACATATTCACACTTATAGCATTATTTTACTATTTTCATAAAATACGATCATAGTTTCTCTATAAAACAAAAAGCTTATCATGGAATGTCATAAAAACCGGTGTTATTTCAATAATCTTGTTTAAGGATTCTGCCTCACAGCTTGAGATGATGTAAATGAAATGCAACATGTAAAATAAACCTGACGAAAGTTCTTTTGAGATATGTTCAAGAATTTTGTTCTTTTAAGGAGACATTGAAACAAAGACAAAATGCTTTTTAATAGATGATATAAATTAGATACAAATTAGATGTGCATCAGATAGTAAGGAATATTTGTAGACATTCCATTTTGACAGTAATATAATTTATTTAATCGAATCTTAATTCATCTAAAAAATCTAAGAAATTTCAGTTATAGCCTAAAATATGTGATTTTAATTATTAATATTAATTTTATTTGCGAGGTAATGTATATTAGCAGAGTTGCATTATCATTTTCACACTAATAAAAAAGTTTAACTGAAACTTTTAAATTTTTAACTAGTTCAGTTAAAAAGTTTCCACGGTAAATTTTTTTAACTAGTATTATTGTTTCTGGAACAGTCAAACAATTTATCTTAAAAGTTTAAATATTCCGTTATTTTAATTATCTTATACAATACAAATTAAAGTTACAGTTAAATACCTCCAAAAATATGCATTTTAGAAAAAAAAGTTTCTGACAAAAGTTTTATAGTTTTTTGGAAGACACATTTTGGCTAAATTAATTTTTTTTATAGCTGACCATAATATGGCCATATCGAGGTGGACTTTGTTTTTTTAAATTGAAACCCCATTTTATTTTTATATATTCTTAAAGTACATAAAAAAATAAGAAACTTTTAGGAGAAATATTTTTTTTTATTGGACTTTTACTTTTTGAGTAACAGCAACTTGAAAATTTTGCTAGGCGAAAAAAAAAATTGGCCATATTATGGTTAGCTGTAAAAAACGATTTTAGCCAAAAAAATTTCCCCACAAAACTATAAACCTTTTGTCTGAAACGTCTTTTTTATAAAAGGAGGTATATAGCTGTAACACTTTAAGTTGAACACCCGGTATATGAAATTTATCAAAATTTTATCTAAAATGGTTGTCCTGTGATATCTATATCTGTAACGTGTGGAGGGCAAGTTCACCCACGGCACTTAGGCTTTAATAGGTCCATTGTGCATCCTTCTAAGTTGATAGTAATTGTCTAGCTCGTGAACCAGCCTACATATTATTTATTTAATTTAATTGAAAACGTCGCGCGTCGCCAAGAGGTGCTTCCCTTGTATCGGCCGGTGTTAGCAGATTCTAGCCGAACATAAATCTTCTAATAAGTGCTTTGGACAATCGTAGGGGAAATACTCGATGGTATCATCTTCTTGTTCGCACACCCTGTAGAGTGGTAAGCCTTGGATCCTGATGCAATGGAGATGCTTCCGTGCATTGTGTTTATACCATTGTTACTTTTTCTGTACTTTTTCTGTACTTTTTCTGTACTTTTTCTGTACTTTTTCTGTACTTTTTCTGTACTTTTTCTGTACTTTTTCTGTACTTTTTCTGTACTTTTTCTGTACTTTTTCTGTACTTTTTCTGTACTTTTTCTGTACTTTTTCTGTACTTTTTCTGTACTGTTTCTGTACTGTTTCTGTACTGTTTCTGTACTGTTTCTGTACTGTTTCTGTACTGTTTCTGTACTGTTTCTGTACTGTTTCTGTACTGTTTCTGTACTGTTTCTGTACTGTTTCTGTACTGTTTCTGTACTGTTTCTGTACTGTTTCTGTACTGTTTCTGTACTGTTTCTGTACTGTTTCTGTACTGTTTCTGTACTGTTTCTGTACTGTTTCTGTACTGTTTCTGTACTTTTTCTGTACTTTTTCTGTACTTTTTCTGTACTTTTTCTGTACTTTTTCTGTACTTTTTCTGTACTTTTTCTGTACTTTTTCTGTACTTTTTCTGTACTTTTTCTGTACTTTTTCTGTACTTTTTCTGTACTTTTTCTGTACTTTTTCTGTACTTTTTCTGTACTTTTTCTGTACTTTTTCTGTACTTTTTCTGTACTTTTTCTGTACTTTTTCTGTACTTTTTCTGTACTTTTTCTGTACTTTTTCTGTACTTTTTCTATACTTTTTCTGTACTTTTTCTGTACTTTTTCTGTACTTTTTCTGTACTTTTTCTGTACTTTTTCTGTACTTTTTCTGTACTTTTTCTGTACTTTTTCTGTACTTTTTCTGTACTTTTTCTGTACTTTTTCTGTACTTTTTCTGTACTTTTTCTGTACTTTTTCTGTACTTTTTCTGTACTTTTTCTGTACTTTTTCTGTACTTTTTCTGTACTTTTTCTGTACTTTTCTGTACTTTTTCTGTACTTTTTCTGTACTTTTTCTGTACTTTTCTGTACTTTTTCTGTACTTTTTCTGTACTTTTTCTGTACTTTTTCTGTACTTTTTCTGTACTTTTTCTGTACTTTTTCTGTACTTTTTCTGTACTTTTTCTGTACTTTTTCTGTACTTTTTCTGTACTTTTTCTGTACTTTTTCTGTACTTTTTCTGTACTTTTTCTGTACTTTTTCTGTACTTTTTCTGTACTTTTTCTGTACTTTTTCTGTACTTTTTCTGTACTTTTTCTGTACTTTTTCTGTACTTTTTCTGTACTTTTTCTGTACTTTTTCTGTACTTTTTCGGTACTTTTTCTGTACTTTTTCTGTACTTTTTCTGTACTTTTTCTAGAGTACCCCTTTTTGCCCTATCTATAATAGTATGACCTATTTATTTTATTAGAAGTAATTATCTTAATTACAACGAAGTCTTAAGAAAAAATCCAACTTGAGTCCAATTTTTATGTAAATTAAAAAAAAAAATTATTTCCAGATGGTGTTTGGTCAACAGAGAGTATGCAACAGGTTGTATATGCTGTAGAGAGTGGTGAGATGGGGTACTATCGAGCATCTATTTCGTTTGCTGTTCCTCAGTCAACTTTAGAGCATTACGTAAAGAAACAACGAGATAATGCAGGTTATTCTGTTGCAAAAGTTTTAGGCGCCCGTTGTTACTCCCGAACAAGAAGTTGAACTTGTTAATTATCTTAAAGATATGGAAGCAAGATTGTTTGGACTGACTATGATAGAATGTAGGCAACTTGGCTTTGAACTTGATAAAAAAATCGAATTGAACCCATTAACAAAGATCATAAAATGGCTGGAAAATGATGAATGCAGGGGTTTTTGAATAGGTACAAAGAAGTGTCAATCAGAAATCACGACGCAACGTCAGGTGCCCGAGCGATGGATTTTAAAAAGGTGGCTATACAACAACTAACAGCAGAAAATTTCTACAACGTTGACGAAACTGGAGTTACGGTCAATCCAAAAGAGGCTTCAAAAATAATAGCGTCAAAAGGAAAACGCCAAGTTATCAAAGGTGCCTGGTGGATGGGTTGAGCTTAATAAAAAAGAAGGAATAAATAAGAGACTGTTTTTTTATGGTTTAAAAAGTTTGTCAACTTTTCTAGAGCTATAAAAGATTTACAGGTCATTCATCACATACGAAAAATCTAGACGTAATTAATTATGCTAGGGAATATGGGGTAGAAATGTTGTTTTTCACCTCATTGCACATACCGTCTTCAGGCCTTAGATATTGCATTTATGAAACCATTAAGTGCATATTATGATGATGAAGTAAGAAAATGGCTTCGAAGATATCCTGGACGAGTAGTAACATATCAACCAATGTCCTACATATTTAAGAGCAGCTCCAATGGTTATGGCAATAAATGTTTTTAATGCAACCGGCGTGTGACCTGTCGATATGGCCTTCATTTCTGAAGCAGATCCCTTGCCTTCAGCTATAACTGACTTAGAAATTGATCCCAGTACGCAATAAATTCAAATTAAACTTATTAAACAAGACGGGGACAACAATTTAGTACAGTCGGTTAGAGAGAACACGCCCGAATTTTTACCAGAATCATCCATCAAAGAGAAGGTGTCCCAGCCTCAACCAGGACCATCCATTAGAAGAAAGATGCACGAGCCTCAACCAGGATCGTCCAAAGAAAGCGACACTAGTTTTAAGTTTGGAAGACCCCAAGCAATCTTAGCAGTGCCTAAAGTAAATCAATCCAAGAAACACTTGTCAAGAAGAAGTGGCAAAACCGCCATTTTAACGTCCTCACCCAATAAAATAGAACTGAAATTGGCTTAAGAAATACAAAAGCCTACTAAGATGAAAACAGTAAAAAGAAAGATAGCAGATGTTCAATACAAATCACAGACCATCAAGAAATCTACTTTAAAAAAAAAACTTAAAAAATAGAGTTGGATTCAGAAGGCGACGATAGTGACACTACTTGCCTGTACTGCGGAGACTTTTAGTTAAGTTCCACAGAGAAATGGGTAAGCTGTTCTAATTGCTACAAATGGGCTCACAATTCATGTGCAGGTGTAGAAGATGAAGATAACGAAGCAGTACTTGTTTGTGAACTACGTCAATAAGTTTTTCTCGATTTAAGAATGGTACCCCATTTTGCTCTATACGATGGGCATAATGAGGGAAGTTGCATTACTTTCTTTTTTTTGTAATATAAGAAAAATCTTTACTTTATTTAAGTTAAAATATATTAATAAATAGTACTGTAATAACGATATTGTCTTATTTTAGACTTTCAAATTTAAAGATTTTTTTGCCCGCCTGTCACAATAATACGTTATATTACTTTTGTTCAAAATGGAGCTAAAAAATAAAAAAAAAACTACAGTATACAAACGAATTACAATCGACCACATTACTCAAAGTAACGATACAGTACAATGTTGTTGTCTAAAAACACATTTTTAAATGTTAACAAGTAAACAAGAAGCAATTTTATAATATCTTTAGTATACAATTACGTAACGCCTAACGACCTGGTATAATAAAAATGTCCTACCATTTTGTTACTTTATATTTATCTTTCTCTCTATTGTAAGATCTATTTTGGGAGTTTACTCATCAGAATGATCTTATTGAAGTCTTAATTTTGTTTATGAATACGAAATGTACTTTTCTACGATAACTAAACAAACTAGGTTTTTGCGCTTCGAAATTCAAATGCAAAGTTGATGTTTCCCGCGAACTGATAGGTGACAGCTTTGTCGCTCGCTGAGCGGAAAACCTGACAGCCCTGTTACTCGCCTAGTTCATATTAGATATAATATTTGTACTTAGTTTGATGTTTTTTGTTTCATTATCCAACTTAACATTGAATTTGAATATCAACTTCTTTTTTCATAATTAACGTAGATATAGGCAACACATTATGCATTACTTATGACAAATTTGCAGGTTTCATATCTACTTTAAAATAATGTGGTCGTAGCAAAAATCTTGTGTGTATTTTAAGCAAAAAGTTCGTTTACCCTTTCTCAAGTGGCAAAGTATCACTTTTCGCTTTTAACACACAAATAGCTATTTCTTCGAAACTACTAAATTTATTAAAATTACATTTTAAATAAATAATTTTTGACTTTAAATAAATATATTCGACAAAACTGTAAATTTGATACCATTTCAAAGAATAGACCGTTTTTTGTATTAATTTTTTTTATTTTAGAACTCTTCATTAATAGCAAAAAATAAGTGACCAAAATGTCCTTATTAATTTTATACCACTACTAATAAAAAATACACTTTTTCCGAATTTTATACTATTAAATAATTTTGATACCATTATAAATCTCACTTGTGCCACTATATATTATTTTAAGAGACACGTGGGTAATTACCCTCTACCCATTTTAACCATAACCATAGAATAGAGAGGCATCCATTTGAAAGGAAATATGTTGAAAGCCAACAATTTGGGAATAGTTAACATACGAAATAATAGTGTAAAATTGTATTTTAGATTGTATGCTGATATAATTCGGTTAGCTATAAGTCTCTGTTTATGATTGGACATATAAGATCTATAAAAAATAAATAATTACAAAGTTACAATTTTAGTACATTTAATAATACACAATAAATTTCTAGTGATTGAGAATGATTAATTGATATAAAAAGTAATTAATGAAATTAATGTTTAACTATTATTGGAATTAAAGAATGAAAATAAATTAACTTTAAAAGTGTGTACTATTGGGATAGAATGGATATGATAGACACAATCCACTCGAGTTGTACAGTTTATTTTTTTCTACGGCCCACCAACGAAACTTTAAGAAATTTAAAAAAATAATTTAGAAGTTATATACAAAAATTTAAAATTATGAATCACACAAAAATTTTAAATGATGAATTTGTTTTTTTTTAATTATTTAAGTACAAAAATGTAATGTAATAGAATTCAGAAATTAAACATTTTTTCATTTAAATATGATCTATCACGAGGTTGACAATTTTTAGCAAAATAAAACAACAACAAAAAGGATTATAAACCTATTTTTGACATACCGACCTATTTTTGACTCCATAATAGCGGGTATTATTTATGACCTGCCTTTTTGTTACACCCTGTATACTTCGGTAACTACTATTCTCAGGTTTAAATATAAAAATCTATTTTTGCATTCCTATACCGACAACAAATTGATGATACTTCTTTCTTCTTATCACTTAGTAAAATCTGAACACACGAAAATGTTTACATCTTAATATCCCTGCAGCAGATGAAGCAGATTATTTTGAAATACTCGAAGAAATGTTGAAGTATTCAAGTAATAATAATACCGTATATACAGAGTGTATCATCAAGGAACTCTCAGTAGAAAATTATTCAGATATCAACATTAAATAAACTAATGGTATAAAAAATAGTAATTTTACTTGCAGATCATAACTACAGTGACCTTTAAACTGGCCTTTTCTATTAAAAGCACTTGGTCACTGGTGTTTTATATTTGTTAATGAAATTAAATGAAGAAACTAAAAAAAACTAAATTTATTGTTTTTTTGGAATAGAAATGGTCTAGAATAGTATATTCTATAACAAGGTTCGAATGAATATTTGATACGAATGGAAAATTCTGAACGCGAGCATGAGTGAGCGTAAAAAACCACGAATATTGGATTTTTATTCCAACATAGTAACAGACTGTACTTTCTCCATGTCTACAGACACAATGGGAGTTATGATTGACAACCTGTGTTATTTTTAACAAGTCTGTTATTTTATAAACACACAGAAGTAACAAGCTGCTCACAAATAACGTGTCTGTTAAAAATAACATTACTTGTCCATCATAACCCCGAATAGGTCCTATGATTGAACGTTTATGTTATCCGTAACGTACATGTTAGGTCGAGTTTTAACAGTAACGAGGCAAGTTCGTATGATGGAAAACTGTTAAATTAAAACATAACAGGCGGAAAATAACAATAATGTATTGGACAAAGTTTTCCAGCATACGAACTTGCCTCGTTACTATTAAAACTCGGCTTAACATGTACGTTATGGATAACATAAACGTTCAATCATTGGACCCAATAGGAGTTCAATATAACTTCGGACAAAATAAAATATTTAATCTAGCTTATGTTAGTAAAGTTTTTATTTAACACGTTCACGACGACTTGTTCCACCGGTGGAGCATCGCACGTTTCTCCGGTACGCCTAGTGCTCCACCGGTGGCTACTGGTATTAGATGTATTCTATGCTCGTTGAAATCATACATAAATAGAGCAGGTTTATGACATTGGGTAAACGTATATAGGAAAGGTATAGAAACATTCGTGTACCACCGTTGGCGCACTTGTCCACAGGAATTGATGCATTAATAATTTAAAAATGACCATTATAAAATAAAATTTTTATAGTTATTTTATAAAAATACATTTTACTTTTTTAAACCTGAACTAACATATGTCGATTTAAAGAGCTAAATTGTGTTATACTTTAGTTTGGTTTAATAGTATAAAAAATAAAACGTAAAAGTAACATAAAAAAAATTCGTAAAAAATAGTCATGAAACAACCGTTTCACTTGTGACAATTGAAGCGCTCGGGGCAACAAGGTGCATAAGCCACATTGAAACATTGTTGAGAAAATTCTAGTCAAATCTGTAAATCGGGTTTGTTTTGCAAATTTGTGAGTTTTGGGTCATAGGGTTTCAGTGAGTTGAGTTCTTTCCCGTAAATAAAACAAAATACAAAAAAGTTTTATTTTTTTCGAATTTATTGGATTTTTTTTTGCTAGAGTGTGGCATGTGCCTTTCTTATATCAAAATAAAACAACATTTTCTAGATTTCACTAACTTAAAAAAATAAAATAAGTAGCTCTTAGCTCAACATAAATCTTATAAATTCTTTGGTTACAATAAATAAATACTAGTACAGGTAAAAAATATTAGGCAGCTTTCCGCTAGTCTTCTTCTCCATCCACATCTTCCGCAATATTTTGATCTTCAGTTCCATCAATGTGCTCTCCAGCACACTGCTCGAAAATAGTAACATAAAAGTTTTAATTGATAGGTGGTATGTATCGCAAAAGTTTTTTTAAGTCTTCAACTTTCTTGCTGTTCAGTTTTAAAGGTTCATTGTATTTGCAGTCTAAGTTGTCAAGAATATCGTCTGATTAAAGAATTAACCTATTTCCACGCTTTCCAACATTAATTTTTTTTAAATTTCCATTTAGTTCATGTTTTATAAACATCGTATTGGGTTCACCCGATTCAAATCTTCAGTTATGTTTTTTTCTTCACCATAGGAACTTTTTAAAACGATAGGAAATCTTTCTGTTCCATAACAATAACTTCGAATGGATTGGCCATTTTACTTTTTCTAACGGCTTCGTACCAGTCCTCTGGGCAATAAATTTGTCTCAAATACTTCTTGTCTTTTTCAATTTGGGCGAAATCCCTATCGCAAGGCAAATAGGTATGCCTTGATACCAAAAACCTATGTTCAATACTTTTCAATTTTTTTCCCTGACAAGTTGTAGTCATAGTGCTATAATTAGCCAGTTTTTATTCTGGCCTCCACAGTTATCAGTGAAAACAACAAGTTCCCATTGTTCGTTTGTTTCTCTACATGAGAGGTACTTCAATAAAATACTTGCTATTTCCTCACTTCCTCTCTTGGCTGTAGCCTCTGTCCACATAAACATGCTTGCTTGTCCAGATATGCAATCGTGAATACCAAGGTTGTAAGTCCAAGCTTTACGCAAGTAGAATGCCGGACCAACTGTAATACTAGGTGTTGGAAGAGTTTGCTGCAAGTCAAATGCAATAACTAATACTTTTCTATTGGTTTGTTTAACTGATTTTACTTCCTCTTTTATATTATTTGACATGGCTTCTGCTCTCCTATTATGTAACTCAAGCTCAAGTTTCAGTCTTTTAATGTCTTCTTCATTCTTGTTCGCAGATGCTGTTTGAATAGCAATTTTCATTGAATCACATGTTAGACACGTATCGCTTTTCGGCCATTTGAAGCCTATGTTATATTCATTGCAAAACATTCTTCTATACTTGTCTTCTTTGACTGGGATAATATTTTTTTCCCTACACCAGTCAATATAAAAATTCTTGCTGTATGTCAATTCCATTTACTTTGACAAAATATTGATAAGTGACTTTTCGAGACGATTCTCTTCTTTTTATTTTCTTTCTATAGGAACGCTTCTTTGGTACAGCTTTTATGGATCCGAACAGGTAAGTGTTTTGGGCCTTGTAGGTACCTAAGTTCCAAAATGAATTGAAAATGTCAGTTTCTTTTCCCAGGAGTCGCTCTCTACACTTCTTCTTGCAGTTACAAGACGGGCCAATTTTTCTATCCAAAACCGTTTTTCCCCTACTACTTTCATACTTGCATTCAAGATTTCATTTGATTTGGCGCTTTTTTTTTCTCTTTTCGTTCTATATTAATCGTCCGCCATCGAGAAGGATTGCTTTTATCCGGCGTTACCAGAACACCTCGTGATGTTCCAGCTTGTTGTGTTACGTTTTGGACTGGTTCCTCAAAATTTTTATGTGACGACTTTTTCTCCAGGGATCTGCAAGAAAATAATGTTTGTTCTAATTTTGGAACCAAAAAGGTCATAAGCCACAATTAAACTCAAAAAGGTCTTAAGCCCCAAAGAGAATTATCCGAAATTTTTCTGGTAAAAATAAATAAAGCCCGCAATTTAATAACAAAAATTTAATTAATCAACACTATTTTATCATTTAAGCCCATCTGGAAAAAATTTTTATGAATAAACATACAAAAAAAAATAGTATTGTTTTTAAGTAGATAATGGCACATGCCCACCAAAAAATAAACCAAAAAAGTCATAAGTCACAATTTTGTTTACTTACGGATTGTTCAGATTCAAATGGAGATTCAGATCCACTAACAGATGGACGATAATCTTTATCTGCTATACTATCGTCAGCACTGAAATCACTATCATTTTCGCTACTGCTTATATCACTTTCAGATGCATTTCTCTTGAGAGGCACATGCGGTCCGTCCGCCATGTTGTGGCTTGTGTCGTTGTTGATTGCAAATAACTACATTATTCTGCGTAGGCAACAAAGGCTTTTAGGTATAGTGCTGCCATCTATTGATGTTTCTTTAAAATATTTCACTAGTGGCTTGCGACCTTCTTGTAGAATGAAGTAATCCTAATTTTCTGTAATATGTGGCTTATGTCCGTTGTTGCCCCGAGCGCTTCAATTGTTAAAACAGTCTATGCAATATGCCTGAATATTAGGACAGTTTTCACAATGGGTTACTACTCTTTTTGCCTTTAGTCTGGCTACCTTGACTCCTGAATTTTTAATCTTTTGGTAGCAACTAAGACATCTTTTTCTATTTTGGGGGCAGAAACTTCGTATTTTTTAATTTTATGGGTTATAAGTGAAACATTTTTTCGGAGTTTTTTCTCTGCTCGCCCATCAACCTCAATTTCGTCGTCATTTTGTAGTGCATCGGGGGTGGTATCGTCAACATCATTGTCATCTAGCTACCCTTGAATTATAGCATCGCAAACATAAAACATGTCAAGAGGCTTAGTGTTTTTTTTGTCGAAAAGTATTATTTATGGACCATGCAATTACAACAGCTGTACTTGGGTGCAACCTCAAAAACGCACTTTCTATACCACTTTACAATCTTACGCAAAGAATTATAATATGAGCTCATTTGATCCGACATGTCTACACCTTTTTTTTGGCCTTGTTTTAAGCAATTACCGAGAGCGGTTTTAATACGTTGTCTTCCTTTCTGCTCTTTTTAAGAGTTGGAATTAATACATCTCTATCTGTTGGAATGGTTATGATCATTATTACCATCCACTTATCCACCCATTTTATTGCTTTTATTTCATCACTATATACTTCACCTCTTTTTAGATTTTGGATTGCCTCTTATGTTTTGTTTCAGTATACCACATACGTAAGTATTTCTGTCCAAAAGATCTTTCGATAATTGAACAGTAGTATAGAAATTGTCGATAAATAATGTTCGTCCCTGATCAAGAAGACGGTGCATGCATATATCATATGTGTGACCTTTACCACTCACTGGCTCATTTTTTCCTGCATATGCGTGCAAATCGTAGGTATAACCTTCTGTAGTACATACTTTATACATTTTTATGCCATATTTGTGTCATTTTGCAGAAAGATACTGGCGAAAGGCTAGTCGTCCCCGCCAAGGCTCCAAGGTCTCGTCTATTACCACATTTTCGCCAGGAAGAAGGGTTTCTTGAAACCATTGATATAATAGTTGTATGATGTTCCTTATTTTAAATAATCTGTCGTGTTCTGCTTGAGGATCCTCGTTATTGGAAAAGTGGAAAATTTTGAGAATACTCTCAAATCGGTTCCTCTTCATGATTGTTTGAATAAATTTATTGCCAAATTTTTCGCCGCTAGTCCAATACAAATACATTTGCGGCAAATGTGAAATTCCCATTATCAAAAAGATAGCAAAAAACTTTTTGATTTCTTTCCGATTGGTATCGGTCCATTTTTTGAGCATAGATCTTCGTCGAACGTTATGGGTCTCTAAATATTGTGACGCATAGCGATTGGTTTCCACAACAATTATATCGAGGATATCGTTCGTAAGAAACTCTCTATAAATTTTATATGGATTGTCAACATGCAAATTAATGTTTGTTGATATCGAAACTTAAATGGCAAATCCTGACAGGGACTTCAGTTATCCTGTGATATGTTCGTGGTATTCGGGATATGATCATTTTCATCACTATGTTCCAATTGTTCTTCATCTTCCATCAATATTCCAATTGTTCTTCATCTTCAGACCCTGTTGTGGAGGAAGGGATATCATTCTCTACTTCGTTCTCGAAAAACACATACGAGTCGCGAGAGTCCTGGAACTGTTCCGTATCATCTGAAGATAACCAGCAATACTGTTTTTGAGTTTAAGATGCCTTTATCTTGTTAGTAGATGATGTGGAAGGGCCGACAAGAAAAGTCACAGGAACTTATGTTTTGCTTAGGACTGAATCATCCTGAATATTTAGAGATGCCTCTCGGGGTTGATTTGGTTCAGGTTCTGGTGTTGCTGATTCTGCCGGTGATAAAGGGTGATTGTGTTTGGACAAATCCGCGAATTCATTTTGTTTTGCATTTTGTGTTTTTGTGTAATCTACCGATGAGAAAGTTGATTGTTTTGGGATAAATCTTGGACTAAACTAGGTTGAGAGGCAATTCCCGCAAAGTCTGCCGAAGAGGAAGCTTGCTGTTCTGGGGCAAATCAGAAATCAAATTAGATTTAATAGCGGTTTGTGTTGGCGGCGCCAATGACGAAGCTTGATTGCTTTCAGGGGGACCTCTTGAAGGTGGCAACAAATTTAAAAAATTTTTGGTTTTCGTTTTTATGTTTATTTATGGAAATGGAAATAAATACCAGTATCACCAGTCGTCGTGAACGTGTTAAAGTATTTGCATTATTGGCAGGTCAGGAGATATTATCAAATTTCATTAAGAAATCATTTTATTCACCATTTTTTGAAGTTAATTTTGCCTCAACAAAGGCCACTTGTCCTTATTCAGTCAAATTCAAACTAAATACTAATACGTCGCGTAGAACTCTGGGATCCGGAAAATTGATCGCCCGCAATTGACCGCCAGGTTGACTGCCAGCAATTGACCGCTAGCAGTTTACCGCCATATAATATATATAATCATTTATATACATTTATTGGTCATTTTAAATTGAAAATATGGTTTTCTTGAAGGTGTTGTTTAAAAATTAAGTAGTTATTGATAAAAATGGAAGTTACTTATATGCTAAGTGTCTTGGATAAGTCTAAATAAAATTAAATTCAACTGCAATATGGTGAAAAAATCATACGTAGGAAATTCCGTTTTGTGCAAGATTCAAATAACAAAACAATCATCACGGTTTTATTGTTTTTAATTTAATTTACTGTGTCATAAAGACCACATAAAAGGCTATTATGAAAAAAATATAAAAATAAGTTAAAAATAATGTAAAGGGGGACGTCTTAGGAAAAAAATAAAAAAATAGGAGGAAAAGGAAAAAAGCTAAAAACGCAACTTGCAAAAGATTCACTTTACATCTTAGGTATACATTTTTTAAATCGAATAGTAGAGAAAAATACAGAAATGAGATAATAAACAGGGCGTTCCATTGTAAAAAATATTAAAAGAAAAAGTATGCTATTGCGTTCAACGGAACGAATATATCTCATATCCATTTTAGGTAGTTAGAAAACTGCAGAAAATTAAAATCCACCAATCACAGTTTATATTTAGGACACCCAATTACTACTATTTTTAAAATTTTAAATAAGTGACAATTCTGTCAAACTAATTGTCAGTATATTTTTTAGTTACTAAGATTAAATATAGCTTAAAATGAGTTATTTTTGTGTAATATCGATAAATATTATTTTTATTTGGTCAGTCTTTTGATGAAAAATCTTAAATTTTAATCAAACTATATAAAACTAATTTAAAAACGAGAATTAAAATTAAAATCATAAATGTATAAATGAGGATACGGCATCTGTCTTCCACATAGACGGTTGAGCACTCCGCCTACGGCGTCGTGCGATATAGCCAACATATCCACGTTTGTTGCATAAACTACTATTTTAATGGTGTAGTCGGTAGTAGTGAGAAGCGCTGAAATCTTATGAATTCAGTTTAATTGGCTGCCAATAAATAAACAGTTTTGAAATATTTAATAACGAATGTTGTTTGCTGAATTTTAAATAAATTGCGTTTTCTATATGCAATATTTGTTAAAATCAAATCACCATTAATAATTATAATTATTATTATTAATATAATTTTCAGGTGCAAGGATAAATGTATGTATCTAAAAAAGTGGTGCTATTTTGTAATGATATAACCTCTATACTTAAATTTTTTACATTTGTTCCAAAAATTGTAAAAATCTTGTTTATACTCCTCTTTAGTTTAGACTAAGAAGAAACCATAACGTGAAATGTTAAAAAAGTATACGTTAATAAATTTCATTTGTTTGTTGAACACAAATTATAATTTTATTTGTTAGGAAACTTATATTCATTTTCGTCAAATTAATGCATTTAAGGGAGAGTATTATTATTAAACGACCATTAGGTCACGTACCTGTTCAGTTTAAGGGCGCTATTCTAGGAATATCAACAATATTAGGTAGACAATATTTACGAATTACACTTATTTTCTTACTGTAACTAACCATTAATAATAAAGGTAATCTATTTTTTTTGTGGCACAAAATTTCCAATGGCAAAACTTTAAATAATTTAAAACATTAAAAGTATTATACATGTTGCAACTGCAGTATCTAAATAACTTTAAACATATGTTTCATAAAATAATTTCGAACAATATACAAATTCACAATTAGCAAATACATTTACCTGAAAAGATAAATACAAAAAAATATTAAATTAAAAAACTCTTAATTCATTTTAAAATGACCAATATATTTCCTGGCGATAAAAAATGCTTGCGATAAATTGCTTATACGATCAATTGCAGTTGAATTTAATTTTATTTAGACCCGTCCAAGACGCTTAGCATATAAGTAACTTAAATGTTTAGCTATAACTACTTAATTTTTAAACACCTTCAAAAAAACCATATTTTTAATTTAAAATGACCAATAAATGTATATAAATGATTATATGAATTATATGGCGGTAAATGTGCTGGCGGTCAATTGTAGGCTATAAATTGCTTTGGCGATCAATTGCTACGGTGGTAAACTGCTAGCGGTCAATTGCTGGCGGTTAATTGCTGGCGGTCAATTGCGGGCAGTCAATTTTTCTAGTCCCCGTAGAACTGTCAGTCATGAAATTCATGACTATCTAAGATGCATGCGTTTTACTCACAACACTGCACTGGCCATTAGCTTTTACTTAATAACCTTCCGGGACTGGCGCGTGGACTGTCAGTCCGCAGCGTTTTTTATCTGCCGTTTGCCGCGTAACCCACCCTTTCTCAAATCGGTGCATTTCTGTATTCTTTAAGAATTAAATTAGTAGTAGTGTATTTTTGTTCTTATGTTATAAAAGATTGCAAAGTGAGAGTCCGCCGCCAGTTGCCAATCCATTTTTGACCACACTATTAATATATGCGGAAAGTTCATGTGTGTGTTCACCTGTATGTTTGGAATATCACAGTAAATAGTTTTATAAGTTTATATTTTTTTTTGTTTATATTATATTGATTTTATGTTTTTAATAGCTAGTTTCAGGAATGTTAAACTTTTCTGATGTATTTCTAATAATGCCAAAAATACATGTTAATTCATGTTTTTTTGTTGTAAAACTAATGTTGTTTAATTCTTTTTGATGCTTTTAAATAAATAAACAAAAATAATTGCAAACTGTTTTATAATTGGCTCAAATGTATTATGCGGACTCAACAATCCGCCTCCATCGCCTGATCACAAAAAATTTCACGCCTGTCTCGGAAGGTTAAACATTCCGTATCTAGAGTTAGAATGAAATATGTAAAATTCATGAGGCAATACATAAACATACACCTTCACACGTAAGATAATATTATTTCGAATACAACTTCAAACGCTGAAACAAAAAGATGGAGTTTCTGTTCTTTTAAAAATTTTTAAACTGTTTGTAATCGTCCCCATGTGTTATTTAATGTTTTTAAATTTTGACTGCACCCGAAGATGGAAACAAAGTTTTCCGAAACATATGCAGTGCTGTGCTAACGATATAAAATAAAATTAATGACTGAATACACCAAGGAAATTTTTATGTATGTAAAATATTTAGCTTCAGACACTTTTCTTAAAAACTTCACAACAGGTTCATTCTTAATCTCAGTTATTTTCCCTACAAAAAAACTTTTTTTTCTTTGTATAAAACCTCACGACAATCCAGTCGCTTATTTTTGGTTTATGAGGAAAATCTTTTTTTCTTCTTTATATTCCTGTTTTTCGTTTTCAATCATAGTTATAAAGTCTTCATTCTCGGACTCGGAGCTAGAAATGTTTGGTTGCCCATCTTCAGACGTTTCAATTTCGCTTGTTATTTTTTCATTGTTTTCATTTTTTCACGCTTCTACTTTCTTGGATTTTTATATTTTTCTTGTAACCTTTTAGAAGCCGCCAAACATATCTTATTTTGGTTTCCTTTTTCTTGTGTTTTGGTTCGTTCAAGAACAGCTTCCGCAATAATTTCCGCAACATTGCATATTTTACTCTTTTTCTGTGTCTCACTATTTTCCTTTTTCATGCACGCTAACATAAGGTTTTCGAATGAACCAGCAGACATTTCAATTGAATTGTTGTTACATTCGGTTGGTTTTTCCGCTATTTGAAAAGTTGCTAAAATAGCAAAGGGTTATTTTTTTATACTACAATAATAATTTTAAAAAAGAAGCTACCTGATACATTATCTATAGAAGTGGTACTTGTTGATCGAGTTTGAATATCCACTTTAATTTCGGATAATTTCTGTAGTATATCGTCTAAAACTAGCAGATTAAAGTTACCTATTCCATAAAAAATTAGTCAGCTAATAAAAATAACAATTAAAAAATTACCTACAAGTTTATTTTGGGCTCGGACAGAGGCAGCGCTTAACTCAGAGGTAGGAAGTAGTACTTGTCATATGGTTTTTTGGTCCACAAATGTCAATTAAATTGCCTAAAAGTAAAAATTACCAAATAAGATGGATGTCAATTTGATTCATTGTAGGTAGGTAGGTATTACAAACTAATGTCGAGTTACCTTCCATGGGGGCAGAAGTTGCGAGTTGAGCTTAAGTACTATTTTCGTTTGGGTAAGCTAGATGATTTGAGACTTTTAACTGATCCTTCCATCTCCGAAACGCATCTAGATAAAATGTTTCTTCGGAAAATACTTAATCGTTAAAGGAATACATTCCCGCTTTTCTGAAACCATTTGAAATAACTTCACCTGGAAGACTAGCCCATATTTTTTCCAAGCGTACAGAAAATTTGGCTTTCGAAAGTTTTGACCAATATGCAATCTTTGCCATGATACCAGTGAAGGATCCCACCTGTCTTTAACTGCTTTCATTACCGACAAATCAAGCGATTGGAGAATGTGGCTGCTATGCGGTAGTAGTTTTATAATTGCCATTTGGATAAGATTTAGACTAACATGAGTCGCATGCCCATCAAAAACCAAAAGCACTGGCCGTTCAGTACCTATAGTTCTCAAAAAACTGTTTTTACAATTTTTTAAAGATATCGGTTTGCATCCATCTATTGGGTGAGGCAGCATAGGTAGTTCTGGGAAATCCTTTTTTCTCTGGAGGCCTAATATGTGTCCATATTTGCTTTCCTTTACATATAATCAAAGGAGGGGCTTTTTCACATTTTGCATTGCATGCAAAAAGAGCTGATGTGTTTTCTCTACCGGAAGTTCTTGTCCTCCTGGTCGCCTTGGTTCCTTTTTTCCTACTACTTTGGTTTTTGACGGGTCGGAACAAAAACTTGTTTCGTTTAAAATTCTAAATTAAATGTGATTTGTATTCAATACCAAGATTCTTGACAGTCTTTGAAACTTAATCAAAATAATTATTTATTATAAAAGGGTCAATACTCTTTCTTCTTGCTATCTCAACATTTTTCGGCTTTTCAACGTTTTATAAAGGAAATCAGTCAGTATTTTCCAGGATTACCATTCTAAAACGGAGTATTTAGTTGATTCGCTTTAACGTATTTACCCACTAAATCCATTGCTTCCATTTCTGAAAGACTAAACCTATGATTTTTCATAGTGATTAAATAATGAACTTATATATTTTTGTTCTGTGCAGAAAGTGCTACAGCACGGCCATATGAGGCTGACTTCTTACCTCTTCTTCCTTTAATGTGATCGAGTAGAGTATTTAGCGGTATTTTGTGTGATTTGCTTGCCGATTATGCAGAGTACCTTCAACTTTTAACATATTCTATAGTCCGAAGAAGAGTTTTCTTGGAATAATTCTTGCATTTTTCATATTTTCGAACCATAATAATTATTATGAATCTAACCTAAAACACAACACCAAAATTACACTGTTGAGCAAGTGTATACTACTACGCACTTTTCCTCGTATACAGCTACGCTCTTACCCCATAAACTTAAAATATGAGATCATATCAAAATAAACATATTTTACATTTTTCTCTAGTTGTACGAAAAAACTGACTATTCTATTAGATTCTACGTATTTAATAGTGTATACTTACCAACTGTTTTATTTAAAACAACAAAAATTCAGCTTGATTTGTCACGACAAAATCACCGAGTACGTCAAGGTTACAAATAATCAGCCGGTAAGGAAATTTTAAAACAACTCTTATTACTGATTCCCTCTATTTAATAGGCTGACATTTTCAGGCTTACAACGCACTTTCCCCAAAAATGCTCTTGCCCTACCTGACCCTAAATTTTATTTGCGCAAATGTATACCAAAAAAGCGTCACTGGTTCTCTTACTATTTTACTGTTATACATTAGATGAAAAATAATTTATATTTGATTACTTTCACAAGAATGGAAACTGAACTGGAGTCATTTGACAAACTACTGAATGGGATTTGGATGTTATTAATTTTTCAGATAGCTACGTGTACCTAGAATTGAATTACACATTACGATAGTTTATGTGGTGTATTGGATTATTAATAAAATTAGCTTTTAAATGAATTGTCACACTTTACCATAGGTAATCATTTTGTATCTCGCTAGAAAGCGCTAAAATTAAAAGAAGCGCAATGAACACTCATATTGCTGATTTCTCCATAAAATTACCTTTCCGACGATGTGTCATACTTGGTACTTTCCCTATTTAAATTGTAATGATTAGATTGACGTAGGGGAGAGGAATGACATATGACAGTTGAGGATATTATAGAAAAGTGTCCCCCTTGAAATAAAAATCAACCTGTTTTTCCGTTTCTTTAAAAAAAATCTAGTTCAAGGTATTTTTAGATACGGCTGGTCACCACTCTTAATTAATCATTTATAATTTTATTGCGCAATATCTATATTTTGTACGGTTTATTAGGTAATTTCATTTGATTTATGTTTTCCAACCCTTTCATAACTACAACATATACATTTTATTTTGTTTTTTATACTTGATTTGTTTTTTTATTTATAATTTTTAATTAAATGTGGTTAAAACTATTTTCCTTCTTGGCTGAACATATCACATTATTAAGAAGTGGATATCTTCTTAACAAATAAAAAAATGTAATTCCAAGTTGCTACTACCTAATCTGTTAAATTTCAAAATCCAAACCCTCTTAAATACAAAATATTTGGCCTTTTAGTGTATAATATGCCTACGAAAAGATTGTCTTCTTTAATTCCAGAACAACTAAATTTCAATTAAATTCGTCGTTAACGCTCGTTATTTGGAAGCAACTGGCTGGTATTTAAGACATCACTGTATTTTACATAGCTATTAGTGTTAGAACGAACTGTGGGTTTGCAAAATTAATTTTTATGGTAATGACAGTGCGAGAGTCATTGAAAAAATTTAGCTGTGGCACGTTCTGAATGGTTAATTTTTTATATAGGAACCGAAATTGCTAATTCTGAAGCTTGCTAACGCTGAAATCTTTGTAAAATTAACTTTTATGATAATAGCTTACAATATCAAAACAATTTAATCTGTTGCTGTTAAATGTAAAATCTCGATAATAATCTCATAGTTGTTTTAAAATAAAACTATAATATGTTTATTTGTAAGTAAAGTATCAAAAGATTAAAAGATTAAAAAAATGCATTTTTTAAAGTGTTAAAGAGGATAAATAGTCCGTATTGAAAACTGTAAAACTACATGATATTATATTGAAACATATGGTAATTATTAGGATATTTTAATTGTGAACAGGTTATTTTTTTCTGAAAATAAACTAATTTTAAAATTATTTATGTATAATTAATTTTCTTTATTTATATTGATTGGAGTGTAAAAAGCAGATCTGAGTATTGTCAGTTTAAGTGTTCGAGCAATTCTAAAAAGCTTCCTGTAAAAGGGTGGTCACTCTTTGGTGTTAATTAATTATTAAATTGAGTTATTTTGGTTGTACGAATCTGAAACGATTAGAGTTTATGGATATGCTTGTCAAATATACTACGATGAAAAATCTGTTGTGTCGCCTTCTGGCCTTAAAGCGGCGAGAACCTAACACAGAAAAAATTATCATCTACATTCAAGAAAAGCTTTTCACTTGGAAAATTACATTTGTATGAAATAAAGCAGAGTTTGCTTTAAATAATATTTCTCGATAACAATAAGAAAATAAATGTTAAATGAAGTGTAGGCCTAATATTATATTTTAAGATTTATCATAGGTAATCTGAGAATAAATTATTTCGTTCGAGTCTAGAATTGTTAATTAATCCAAAGAAGCTCTTACATTTATTGTAAGTATGATATGCTCTTAAAACCGGCTATCGCGTACTTAATTCAACGTTATAAAAGGATTCGATTCAAAGCATTTAAATTTCAGAACAAGAATTAAACAATTCGAATCAAAAACTTATGTACTTCACAAAAGATTAGAGAGTAAAAATTCACTGCACGGTGTTGCCAGCTAAAACTTATTTTAAAATGCAACCATTGCACTGGTACGGTAGATATATGACTGGTACATGTTGAGATCTGATACTTATTATTCGGAAGTCAGAGACAACGCATTTATAGAGAATTTGGCAAATTTGCATTAGCACATGTTCATCCTATTGTCCATTTTCTAACAAGTTTACGTCGTTTCGTTAGGGTTGCGTTCTACTTTTTGTTAGAAATTCATTGTAATTCAGTTAATAAGTTTATAAATAAATTAAATTGAAATGAAAGATTTGTTAGATGGATGGGGCCTCAGCAACCTGATGCCAGTATTTAAATGTAGGTTTATTTAGTTTACTTCTTGTTACCTAGGTACCTATTATAATAATATAAGTAAGAAAATTTATAATCATAAGAACACGAAACAAACTGGAATAGAAGTAAAAAAATGTATGATGCTGGATGACGACTTTTTGCAAAGACGACTTCTACCTTGCTAAGACAAGAGGTCGTATCTATGAAAATTGTAAGATTTTTACAAAAAAGTGTAGGATTATTAAAAAAATAAAAATTTTAAGAACTGTCTTTAAAAGTTACTGTCTTCACTATAACTACAGGTAGAATTATTATTATTTCTCTGATGTTCTCCATTTACATCTGAAACTGGCTTCAAAAATAAATTTTGCACATCAGATAATTTAAATGTAATATTTCCAGAAATATAACCTTTTAATTGTGACCAGATCAGTTCAACGGGATTTAAGTCTATGTGGTGGGGAGGCAATCTGAGAATTTCAATTCCTTTTTCTCGGGCCATCTCGTCTATATTATATTTTTTGAATTTGTTTTTATGTTGCCTTGCTATGCCGGGTAATTCTGCCTTTAAAGATTGATGAGGACTGAAAATATTTTTAAAATATCATCTATTTTCTATCTTACTGAATTTTCTTTATAATATTCTGAAATCAATTTTCAAACATATAAACATCCATTTTTTCATGGCAGTCTTTTATTTTCTTTGACTCGAATATTAATAAACCATCTGGTAAAAATCCATCAGTGGGTTATTATTAAGCGATTTTCTTTTCCTATTAGATTTTTTTAATCCAGATGAGACCCCTACTACAGGCTTGTTTTTTAGTTTTAATGGAGGTATCTTGTACCAAATTTTTATTACTGTATGTCTAGCACTAACCAATGTTTCATCTTAATAAAATACTTGTTTATGTTGATTCCTTGCGTCCGCTGTTTTCATTAAATAATCATGTCTCCAAGCAATGATTTCATCTTTCTGTTAAAAAGCTATTTATGTCACGGTTTGCTCAACGAAAATTTAATTCATGTAAAATTTTTTGCAGAAGAAAATACGATATATTTGGAAAAGTGTAGGAATTTTATTTTGAAAGAAAACTAATGTAGGATTTGCATTATTACATTATTTACCAAAGTTTCAATACACTGAGAGAAAAAAGTAGTTTATACTTAAAATATTGTAAGTTAGGAAGAAATTCTTTAAATGTTAACTAAGGAAATTTATTAATACCATAATATTATAATTAATAATAAATATCCCACAAATACGAGTTTTTCTTTGACAAAACATTTGTTACAGATAGGTATAGTAGATATTAACAAATATTTTACTCGGTAATATACGTATATTTAAAAATAACTATTATGTTTATCTAAACATTACAAATTTCTTAATATTAAAATACAACACTTTAAATATAACAATTGTGCTTTCTTCCTCTACGAAATAAATAAATTTTAATATACAACTATGATAAGTTAACTATTAGCGAATATATTTTTAATAATACCCAGACTCAACGTCCCCTTAATGCGCCGATCTCAACGTTGCCATTCACGTTTTGTTATTGCGCTATCATAGGAAATGTAAACAATTTAAATTACCTATTAGGTACAATTTTGCAATATTTTTTATATTTATCGTTAACATAAAACTAGCGTAAATTAATTTAAAAGTTGTTTCCTGTATTACTAGGGGCCTATAACTAATTATTGTATTATAAATTTGCATTTTTTTTAAGTGCAGTATGCAGTCCCATTGGGTAGGTAATTTGAGTTTCACAAATTGGCAACATGGAACACCACGTGGTTTCTAATTGCCATTTTGTTAAGCACGTTCTTGTCTGGTTACAGTTCGCAGTGCAGAATCGTTATTTTTGTGAGTGACACCGACCGACATAAGCAGCTAAGTTTATTAAAAGTTTACAGTGATTTTTTATCCTAGTAAGTAATCATATTTATTTATTAAATTCTAATAATAGGTACGTATTATTTTCGTGAATATTGTAATTAATTAAAGTCAAATATTGAAAAACATTCTTCATGGGATATTTGCCATGTTTCAACTCAACTAAGTAAAGCGCCTTTTCCGAAAACTTCTTGTTTTTATAAAATTTAAGTACCTGCAGTCACTACATGTTTCGGAAACACTGTTTCATCTTCTGGTGCCAGTCAATATTTAATAACTGGCACCAGAAGATGGAACAGTATTTCCGAAACATATGTAGTGCTTAAACTTTATAAAAACAATAAACACGACCGAATAAACTTTTTATTTATAAAAAATTCTACTACGGTAAGAAAATTATCCTTAATCAAACAATAGAATAGTTATTTGTGTACCAAGGCCATAAAGTTGATATTTTCTGATCGAACCAGAAGTTTACTGCCGAGACCAATCAACTTCTGGTTAGGTCAAAAAAGATTATACGGTCGAGGTGTACACAACATTTTTTATGCGACTATCTCATCAAGTTGAGCCAATATTTTTTTCACATTCTTGTTTTTAAACAGAGGCTTAAATTCAAGAATTGTTTCAAAAATTCCATCGCTAACTAATTAAATTTGTATAACATACTAACGATAAGTATAATAAACCTATGCTTATAAAAAGCTGCTGTAAAATAAATGCGGCCAAAAAAGTGACACTTTAAAGATGTTATTTTTCATGACAGTCTCCTAAAAAGTATTTTTTTTAATTTTCATAGTTTTTCCAAGAAAAAAATGTATTGGGTTTGACCGAGATTCGATCGTGCGTCACGAAACACGTCCCGTTTGCAGGGGGTTATAAACGAAATCCTTGTAGATAACACTTCCTGATGGACCTGCTACTCACCTTATAAAATTTCAGCCGGAGGTACCATTGTACCACCTATCGGCCGCTACATTTAATATAAGTTTTTTTAATTTGTTCATGTTTGTCGAAATTTATAAGCATGTATTGTTAACTTTTCAATTTAATAAAATATATTTTCTGTATGTATACCTTTGATTTCATATCCCTAAAATATTTATGCTAAATACTAATATATATAAATTACTAGATTCAAAATCATCAATTAACAGATAAAAACAAATTTTAACATTTACAAATAATATGTTTAATAATAACATAAAACATTTGATAACTAAAATTAAAAGATGTCTTGGATATCGAATAGTATTTTAAAAAACAATTAAAGTATAATATTAAACATACACAAGGTTTCTTAAACTATACTGTTCTTAACTGTTAACAAACAAATTTTAACATTTACAATTAATATTTTTAATAATAAAATGTACGATTTGATAACTAAGATACAAAGATGTCTTGAAAATATAGAATACTGCTTTATTAAATAATAAACTATAATACAAAACAAAGGTTTATTAACTGTTAACAATCAGATTTTAACATTTACAAAAAATAACGTTTAATGGTAAAATATCACATTTGATAATTATGATACAAATGTTGTATTGAACAATTAAAATATAACGTTAAAACATATATTTGTTAACATTTAACATATTTGATTTATGTTAATAAATCTATTTTAAACCAGTAAATAAGTTTAATATTAATATATCGGTGTTTATTTTAAACTGATGAGCTTTTAACTTATGACGTGGTTATAGTGAACTTACGTAAGTTCGGCCATATCCAAACCTACCATATGTTAAATATTAATAAGATTTCTTAACATAAACAAACGTTTCTCTCAGTGTAAAGATGTAGTCTCTCTCTGGGGGATTTTTCGGATGTGAGACTTCTCCAATAACTGTATATACTTTAATATTATACTCGGTCTTACATTTACTTGCTATTTCATCCAAAGAAAGTAAAACAAAATAGTGCTTTATATCCACTAGGTCATTTACGCTTGCACTTTTTTCTAATGCACTCGCCTTACTTATATAAGTGTAAAATTAAAATATATTATATACAAAATTCCGAATCAATTAAAATACATACGATATGGCTGTGAATAAATAAAGACTGACTTATCTGTCAAATCACAATAAAATCCATAGAAACATGATTAAATTTAAACAAGAAATTTTATTAGCCTGATCAGATGTATTAAAATTT
Organism: Psylliodes chrysocephalus; assembly: GCA_927349885.1. NCBI lineage: Eukaryota > Metazoa > Arthropoda > Insecta > Coleoptera > Chrysomelidae > Psylliodes > Psylliodes chrysocephalus. The sequence goes on from OV651827.1 coordinate 12,822,932, forward strand.
TTATTTTAGCTACAAATTAGCATTAAAGGATGAGGTATAAATAAAATGCCTATCACTTTAACCTGTACTTCATTTTGCAAATTAAATTATTGCACTCCTTTCTTTTTTAGACTATAGGCTTTGTTTAATCATGTCAAGCATAAGATATTATGTTTTCAATGTCTTTTAACTCCCACTATATAAAAACAAAACGATCACAATAAATTCGCATTTTAACGACATGTCAAACAATAGATGCGGAAGGCCAGGGTTGATATATCTAAAGGCGTTAAGACATATTCTTACATCTTAGCTCTATTTTTATAAGTCAATTTAAGAAAAATATTTTCATGGTGTTGCCACTTTAAATGGACTACTATTTTCTCCCTAACTTCAGTGACTTCTTCATCAATTTATTGCGTTTATATCGCAACCCCTTTCCTTTGGCAGCTATTTTGTTTGTATTGCCTTATAACTTAAAAATAAAGCACACGTAACAAAAATTATAATACAAAGTCACAAACGATATTAACATGATAACAATATGGTGCCTACCAGCTTCAGCGACTCCTCTCCCTACTAACTCCATGGTCTGATTAGACGGTTTGGATAATTCTATTTCTTGTCCTTTTTGCCACCGTTGTTCTCTAAGAAAATTTGTTTAAAAAAACTATTATTGACTATTATTCGGGCTCATCTGCCATACGTCATTCATCTCCGTTACTCTAACGAATACAACTTAAATAGAGAAAGTACCAATTATCACACATCATTGAAAATGTACTAATTAGAAATATTAGTATTCATTGCGTTGCTTTGATTTTAGTCCCTTCTACGAATAAAAAACTGTACGGCATTTATAATTGCGACACTTTTAAAGCCAATTTTCTTAATAATTAGGTGCACAACATCACAACTTATAATTGAATGAAACATGATCCTAAATATTGTAAAATCTTGCAAAGTTCTAACGTTAAGAAATGCAAATTTTATTAGTAATTTAGCAAAATCAGACATTTATGTTACTTAATAATTTATTTTTAAAATTAGCTTTTAAATGAAGTGTCACACTAATTTAAGGTTCATTAATAAAAATTGTTTTTTTTTTTAATGACGAAAACTTCACAAAAAGCGAATATAAAAGTTAAAATGAAAAAGCTAGAAAATGCCGCCAACGAACTAGTTCTGTTGCCGCTCAGATCTTGACTTGGGGTCTTATTTTGGACTTTTGGCGTCGGCATAATTCGAGTTGTACTTGTTACGATTGTGTTGTCATAACTATGAAGACTAGAGAGAAGGAGGCGAATTGGCAATGGTCAAATTTCAAATTTCCGTCCTTTTTTTTATAAAGTTCGCGAAATTGACTGTAGTTGTCATGTCTAATGACCGCGCAGTCAATTTTCTATGAAAGTCAATGTAAAATAAAGTGATTTTTTAAAAAATTGATGAAAAGAATTAAAATAATGTGGAAAGAAGTACCTGAGTGCAAGTAACATGAGTGACAAAAAACACCAAAGCAATATTTACGTCGTTTCAGATTGTAAAACAGGACAAAATCAAATGTATAACTAAAGAAAACACAAGAAGAAATCAATTCAATGTCTTTTTAAAGCTTTTAATGTATGTAAAATAATGTATTCAAGTCTAAATGTAATATTTATTGTAAACTAGTCACAATATGTATCTTACGAAGTGTAGTTTATTTTATTATAAGTTTCTATAATATAAAATTTTACAGTTATAGATGCTGACTTACAAACAACAATAATTATGCTTTAAATATTTTTTATAGAGTTTTAATATTAGATAAAGAGTTGCTACTGTTATTTTTTTTTTTGGCCCTAATTGTGTCATTGTAAATGTTTTTTATAGGATACTAAACGTTTAGAACAGTGGCAGCATATACAGGGTGTTTCAAAAAGATTGGTCCTAAATTATACCAGGTATTCTTGGGTCAAAAATAGGTCGATTAAACCGTACCGTACCTATATACAAAAGTGCACCCAAAAATAGTTTGACATTTTTTTATGAAATTTTATATGACGTATTGGAATACCAAATAACAAAATCGAGGTAAAGGCAATATATTTTTTTATTTTTGTAGGATTTTGGGGGGTGTCACCGCCCCTTTCTCTACTCAACTTTTTTGTAATATAAAATTTTATTAAAAATCGATCGCTACTAAAATGCAACATCTATTTGGAAACTTTTTTGTTTCTTAGAATTTGTTTGTAAAATGCTTGGTTTAGACGATACAGCCACTTAAAATGACATCTTAAAAATATTCAATGTAAATTATACGTATGAAAAAATATCAAAATTCGATTGTTATTGTTAAAGCTATATAGTAAGTGTATACAGGAGGAGAATGTAATTTTAAACACCTGTTAAACATTTTTATTTTGATGACATTAGTTTATAATTTAAAAATAAACTTGATTTTGATATTTGATATATATTTGTGTTTCAGAATTTCCATTGAATATTTTTAAGCTGTCATTTCAAATGGCTTTATCGTCTAAACTAAAGTTTTTACAAACAAATACTAGGAGACAAAAAAGTTTTCAAATGAATGTTGCATTCCAGTGGCGTTTCATTTGTAATTAAATTCTATACTACAAAAAAGTTGAGTGGAGAAAAGAGCGGTGACCCCCTCCAAAAACCTATAGAAATCAAGAAAAAATATTGCCTCTTCCTCGGTATTAATAGTCATGGTATACTAACACGTCATATAAAATTTCAAGAAAAAATACCAAACGGTTTAAGACATGTTAAAAAAATTAATTTACATTTTTATCTTATACACCCTGTAACTATTTTTTGATGCACTTTTGTATATAGGTGGTATAGGAATATGTGGTATAATTTATGAAAAATCTTTTTGAAACACCCTGTATATATCGTTCCTAGTGCCGATAAAGCACTTTCTAGAAATGATGCTGTTCTATACTTTTTAGAAGATATTCAGCCGGTTGCAAGAACGATTGTTAAAATCTCTCGTTAGCTAAAGAACAAATAACTAACTGAATTAAAACTGGCAACGGCGCTTTTCCAACTGACAGTCTGTCGCTTCACAGCTGATCACGGGAGATTTTTAAAATAATGAAGTTAATTTGGTAATATTTTTTCGAAAATTAATTACAAATAAAGTAAAAAATGAAATTGAGGCTCAACCTTTACGACTATGGTTAAATGTTAACACTATCCCTATCTTTTTTCGACATCGGCTCATATTTTTTAATAGACAGAAGCAAGGACAGTCGGTTCAGATAAAAAATGTTTTACACATGAATATAATTTCTTAAAATAAATAGAATGGCTTAAATGAAGAAAAGGTTCCAGTAAGTCACTGGAAAATACTCATTTAACTACCCTTCTAGTAGTGCTCGATTAAAAATCTGTGATTTGTGGTTTAAAGCAACAGTATTTAAATATAGTTTGTCCCTTTTATATAAACTAAAACTATTTTTTCTTGTACTTACTTTACATTTTCTCTTCCCGTTTGTCATGGAAAAGCATATTTCTTTCTACTGTACATTATTTTTTCAAATAGAAATACATAATTAAAAATATGTTTAGTTTTTATCATGTGTGCAAACCCCATTTACTGTGGTAATTTCCAATGTATTTTCTATTTTTAACAGACTTCAAAAAAGAAGTAGGTTCTCAATTCATCGGAATATATTTTTTTATGGATATTCAGCGACAATTCTTTACTATGTTGTCCGATTTCTGATTATTTTTTTGTTAGAAAGGGGGCTCCTGAGAGATGGTTTCTTAATATAAATTTGGTAAAGATCTGATGATGGGATTCATGAGAAAATAATCACTCTTCGTATTTTGTAGTCGTCAGGTTTTTTAAATTAATTTTTTAACTTATACATTTTTCAATGAATCAAAGTAAAAAACTGTTTAAATTGGGAAATTTCTAAAGTTCAGTATCTATTTTTTAGTTAGAAATAGAAAACTGGAGGAGAGATGGTAAAATCTCTGGTATGAGAAATAAATTCACATTTGACCTATTCTTGAAAATCATATACAGTTCCTTTAATCCCTTCAATTTGGATGCTATATTTCTTTGCTAATAAACTAATGCTAGAATTTATTTTTTATTTAAGAACAACTTTCTATTTGTACAATATTGGAATTTCTAGATTGTTGAGAAAATTAAATAATTATATGATAATTAGCTTTTATAGGTTGTGTAATAGTCGAAATTTAGAATATTAAATAATTACTATGTATAAATTACACTTATTTACCTTATTATATTTGCTTTCACATTTATAATTTACAGATTTGTAGGTCATAAATAAAACACCAAATTCATTTTAAAATTTTATTTTTTAGGATTAAATTAATATACACAAAATACATAACATATTAAAAAAATATAATAAATCTACAATAAATAAAAATACATTTAATTTGCCCATCATTATTAAGAATTCTAATTGTAGAAAATAAACATTCAATTCAGGATTTCTTTTTGGTTATGACAGGTTTCAAGTTGACTAGTAATTTTGTGTTAAAATTTACAGTTTGCTTAACGTATTGGATATGTCTACTTAGCCAGTTCCACATATTTAATAAATGTATAAAAAGAAATGGATTATTTCAACATAGGTACAAACAATAAAAATGTTATTACTGATAGTAGTTTACTGCTAAGTATTTACTTTTTCTGAAAATAGGCAGGAAAAAACTATAAAATAATATTAAATATGGTTGAGAATGTATAAATACATAACATTTATACGAATTAAAAAGTGTTTAACAATATAAGTAGAGAAACCAAGCTCCACAGTTATAGGACTTAAAATTATTCATGCTATCATCTCATCAAATATTTTAAAATACTTAGCAAACACCTATATTACTACAAAGTAATGCCTATTTGAAAATAAAAATATATTGCTACAAGGCTATACCTCCGTCATAAGCCAAACCTCCATAACTGACAAATTACAAATATTTGAGGTTATTTGACCATTCTGATACTAACCCATTTTTCTTTTTAAAAAGTAAACAAAATACCAGCAATTTTTATTCTGTATCCTAAAAAGTCAACTTGATTCTACAATGTAACTAACATTTTTCTAGAGAAGTCTTATCAAAAATCAACCCAAAACATTAAATCACACTTATTTATATAACTAGTTAAAAACATTTTTCAAAACTTGTCTTTAATTCAACCAAAGCAGCTATAATGGTAACACATATCAAAATACTGGCACTAATAAATTTCTTTTATTGCATATATCTTCATTCTATAGTTTGTGTAGTTACTGGGGCAGTATAGATATTTTAAAGTTTTATTTGTGAGCCAAGCCTGTCTTGTTTCAAGATTAGTGGTCCATACAACAATATTTTTAATTCTGTTGTGTTACAAAGTTTTCCTTTTTTAACTGTATGGTTTTGCTTGAGAGTCTGTGCAGGGGGACCGGAAGAGTCTACTTGGACCAGGCAAGGGTTTAGTAGATTCCTTGGGAGTGAATAGACTACTAGGAGAAGCAGCTACGGAGACTTCACTGAAAAGAGGCATACTATCAATTATTATTGATTCGTGCACCTACAGAATAATAAATAAATATATATTATTCTAGAGCTCTAGAAGTATGTTCTGAAATCTAATGATATAACAAAATTTATAGGAAATTCATCATTGAAGAAGTTATAACTCGAACATACATAGAGATTCAACGATGATATTTAGCTGCAGTTAACTAGGACTCGTGTAATTATTTATTGCAATGCAAGAACCTAATTAAACCTACAGTTATACTTTACTAAAATATGTAAAAGTTCCATTCAATTCCAAATTTGTCTTCATATTGCACTAATTTTATTACCAACATACAAAGTATTTGTGATAATTTTACAGGATGGTCCAAATTTGACAGGTTTATAAGATATTACTAAATTAGCAGGGGATAAAGCACATTTGATCTCACCTTTTTTTAAAACTAAACATGTTATTTTATATCCCGTTATAAATTCCTCCCCTAAGTAAAATGTAAGCGTGATTTTTAATATATCATTATCTTGTTTGGGTGTTCAAATAAAAAATGGTAAATGGTATTACCTTGAAAATTTGTACCCCTTGAAAAAATAATAAGAGTATGACAATGGATTTTACATATGTAACTATGTCAAATTATTAAATTGTTTTTGAAAATAAGATATTTATTTGAGATAATAAATTAGGATAAAATTAGAAAATCACCATATAGCTTCTAAAATGGATTTATAACATAACTAAGCATTCTATGTTTTATTTCTCAAAAAAGTTGAGAATGGTGGGTTATAAGGTTTCGATATCCAGTTGTATCATGTAAAAGTGTCGAATTTTGACCACCATGTATAATAAAACAGCTAAGTTTAAATAAAATAAATAAAATACTTTCTTACCAAAGAATGCAGCAGTGGAATCAATGGGGACTCTATTTGATTATAAAAAAATGCTTTAATTTGAGCCCATCTCATCAAGTTGAAGATTAACCATGCCTCCTTCTCGTTTTTCATCCTTAAACAAATAAGGAAAGAATTTAAATAAACAAAAATAATACTAAACGTTAGTTATTTCCAATTTTATTTTTTTTTTAACTTTAGTAGTTTGAATAATCTTTAAAATGGGAAAAGACAGATATTGCTAAAATTGTATAAATAATAACACGTACAAAAGAAGTTTTATATTGTATATATAAAAGTGATTTAATTTCTGTTTAAATTAAAATCCTATGAATTAATCTTTTAAAATATAAAATTTCTGTTAAATAACATTATTATAGGTACTTTGCTTAGAAAATTAACTTTAAATATATACTGCATAAATTTTTAATTTGATTTCAAATAAATGTTTTCTTTTATTACTAAGAAGGCACAATATTCTATACTATATAGAAGGTAAGTATATTAATGTTACTGTCCCAGAAGGGTGGGTGTACAAATATGAACATACAAATGTTATGTATAATAAAAGTGTCCTTTGAATGAGACAAAAAAATACGAACCTTGTCCTGTCTCTTCTTCTATTTAACCTCTTGTAAAGTTTAGTTTTCTTTTTGTTGTATCTCACTTTTAGATTTCCTTGTATCAGTTTTATATTTAATAAAAGCTAGTTATTCCTAATTAGTATTTTGGCCAATACAACTTCTTAGCAATTTACCTAAAATTTTAACCCCCAAAATGTAGTTGGAAATACAAATTAAGTATATAATAAAGTGAATGTTTTTGAAGGAATTTTATGTACTTATTATTAGTTTACTTACCAAGTGGTTTTTCTTCTATCTGTAGCAGTAAATTGCTTGCGATTTTTTTTGTCAACCATTATAATACTTCAACTAAACGAACTCAAATTGAACTTTTATAATATATATTCAAAGTACCTCTCGACACTCACATAAATTGGCTGGAAAATTGAAAAATTCTAAAATATTAATCAGTTAAGATTCAATCTGTCAAAGTAAATGACGAGCAGAGCTGACAGAGGAAGCGACGTTGCCAGTTCACGTCGTCGTTAAAAATTAACAGAAGAATGCAACCCGTACTACACCTTTAGTAAAAGATTTAGGTTTAACGAGTCATTAGATATTTAACGATCGTTGTTGCAACCCGCTGATTATCAAATATTATAAGACTATTCTTACTAATGATACTGTTAGCAAAATAAAAAGGGGAAAGCTGAAATTAAAGAATGAGGTAATACCATATACATCTCCCTTTATACTTGTATTACAACAATAAAATATCGGTTAACTGTGTTTTATTTTACTCCTAAAACTATATATGGGTTCAATTAAAAAAAAAAAATTTGCCACAAAATTGTACTTCGAATTTGGTCATACATACCTAATTTGTATTTTACATAGATAAAATTAAATATTTTATCATTTAAAATTTATTTAGAAATAAATACAACAGTATTTTATGTGCCTTATTTAGCTGTAAACAAGTTTATTTTTATTATTTTGACAAAATTATGTATAATTCCCATAAGAAGCCATGTATTTTGAACAACGTGTGCAGTACCAGCGCCCATGCGGTTATTTATAGAAGCTCAATTAGCATGCGTTTTGTGGGACCGTATTTTGAGTATGCCGCTTCGTCTCCATATATCTAGTCTTCATAATCATAACTCACTTTACAATACGTAACAGTTTTGTCTCGCTGAAGGGCGCTAACATAAAAAACAACGAGACGATTAGTTATATTACTGAATTTTGCATAAAATTGCCTTTTTTGATGTGTCACACTTAGTGATACTTACCCTATTTTACTTTCAAAAATACTAAGTTAGAGACATATTTCTGAAGCCAATACGGGTTTACATTCTAAACGTCTTTGGCAGAAATACAATATTCTGACTGAACATTGATGCCAGGTTTACGATGTTTTTAGCAGTAGTAATGTATTTCATTATGTTTGTTATCAAGCAAATGCGAAATCTGACAACAGCGCATTAAGAAAGAATGGATATTTATAAGAGGGTCGTAAAACTTATAAATCTGTTCCATTCATAAATCCTATCGAGCTTTATTGGTTGCAGTTATTTTTTGTGTACCTATAGTGTTTTTTTCCGTTGGTTGATTATTTAAAAGTGAATAAATAGGACACAGCTCTATCAACATGGTTCAACATTGTTATGTTTGTAAAAAATTGACTATTTACATTTTATCATTCCATTTTACAGTTAGTATGTGGATTTTTTAGGTTATGTAATAAATGCACTTTAAATGTTATAATAGACATCATAAGAGTATAAAAATTTGATTGAAATACCAAAAACGTATTCACGTAAATTATGTTTAGATTATTTATAGTTAACGATTTACTATAAAAATGTTTATATTTCACTAGAATTGTAAAAAATCCATTCCATTTATTTTAAAGTAAATTTATTTCCACCTATTAGGTAAATACAAATATTTATGTCTGGCCCAGAATATCTTCCTACTACCCATCCAATTTTTGGTTGTAGAAAATTTCGCGCCTTGTAACTGCTTTCTATTTTATCTCCCACCTAACTCCAAAGTTATACCATTCAATTGGAGATGCTGGTTGTTATAACATAACGTAAACTTTTATTTAAACTCACTGTGCCCAAAGACTATTTTCTTTCAGCATAACAAACGGTAATATATTTTTATTGGTTCTACACTGTAATTATAATTAAAATACAATTTATTTCTTAATTTATAATGGAATCGTAACATCGGTATAAAGCGATGATTCTTCTCGTTGTAGTAAACACTTGTAATTTGTTAATTCGTTAAGATTCAGCCGTTTCGTTGTTAATTGGAAAATGCTCATTAAACCTTACACGCAAGGGTTCTGTTCCAGTTTTTTAAGGTATTAAAACATTTTGATGAAGAAAATATGGCGTCATAACTGAACCGATATTTTTATTGTATATCACTATTCTTATTTAATAAAAATCGAATATATTTTTTATTTATTGTTGTACAATTAAAAAAAATATAACATCCGGTGTAGCATTTTATAAAGTGTCAAGGTATATTATTATTAAAAAAATAAGGGGGCGATCAACATGTACTATGTCCCGGTGGTATAAGCTCTCATGTAACCTGACAAATTCAAAATAACGTTTCTTATTGATGGATTTTTTCTTATTTTTTTCTAGCAATGAAATAGTTTGTTTTTAGAGGTCTATAACAAAAAAAATAGCTTTGCAAACATTTTCTGTCGTTTGGTATTGCTACTATAGATGTAGGAAAAATTCTACACGTACACCGAAAGTAGCAAAACCAGGTGACAAAAAAATGCTTTCAAATCATTTTTTTATCCTAAAAGCAAATGATTTTATTGTGAACAAATAATGAAAGAATCCATCGATAAGAAACATTTTTTTGAATTTGATAGGTTACTAGACAGCTCCTACCACCGGGATAAAGTACATGTTGTTCAATATCTGATAGACCATTAAGTGCAACTAATTTTCCAATTTATAAATAATATTTTTGCAGATTTTTAGTTAAATGTAACACAATGAGCCAAGGGTCGAAAAAGAGGCTAAAGCAAGGCCCAGTGAAGAATCCTCTACAGACAAAATGGCAGAAAAAATTCTGAAATAATCCCCTTTGCACTTTCAGAGGGACATATAGTCGAATAAATAACCAACTTGCTGTCCAAATTTTAACGGTGGATCAGAAAATAATTAAAGAGGTGACAATCATACAATGCAACTTGCAGCACTATAGAGTGGCTATAGGAATATTAACCCTCCGCCTTGATGAGCTGCAAGATACAATACCACTCATCCAGAAACCCTGGATAATAAAGCCTTAAATTTTATGTTTTAAAAATACAAATGGTTCAATTTTTAGTTTTCCCAGCACCCAACATCCTAGGACAGCCATTTACATTCTTAGAAAATACAAATCTCACTCAATCGCGTACCTTTCCACCTCCGATTTAAATGAGGTCAGAATTCTTCGTAGAGAACGAGGTTTCAGAAAGCTCTCTAAAGAGATTTACACTGCAGCATTAGTGCGATAATAAAAAAGGATGACATGAAAGCTGCAAACAACCTCGAAGATAGCATCAGACTTCTGCTGTCAACAGACTTCCCTCACTCGGTTATCACATACGTGGTCGACTAGGCAGAAGAAGAATACAACCCATCTATCTACAATTGTCAAACTGCCAAGCACATTGTAAACCATTATTGCTTTCCTTTGCTGTGTCTTTGGCCTTCACACCAATGCTGCGTATGTTATTATCGGTCTCACCACCATGTTAAAAAGCCAATATACCATGTCTGGTTTTAACTCTCATTTTTTTCCAAAGGATCGCCTTGCCATCATTAACGAGGTTTCCACTCTCATTTTGGTTTTTTCTATATGCTGGTTCCAGGTAAGTCTCGAGTCAATCATAACCCCGAGATATTTTACCTCCCCATTAAGCTGGATGCTTTTAGGTTTAGAGGCCCTAGTCCCTTCAATTTCCTCCTGTGGGTGAATGCAATTATGTCAGATTTGTTTGTCGTTTGGGCTAATGTTTAGTCCTTCCGCCTCTGTCCATTTTGTTACTATATTTAGAGCCTCTTGCATTCGATCTCTTACTATAGTGTTGTATTTTCCCTGTGCCATGATCACTAGATCATCGGTATATCCTAGGGTTCTATGTGCCCTTATCTTTGAGAGGTATCACAGGAGGTTCATATAGTACAATTAAGTATTCATTTATTTAAATTGCCTTCATAATAGGAATGACGGGTGCTTGTCTTGCTAATGAGATGTATATTATGAAAATTAGTGATATGCAAGACCTTAAATCAACTTTTTAATACGCATTAGACAATAACATTCTATTGATTATTGGTTTTTATCATATATTACAATTATTTATTTATTTATTCATTTCTTAAAGTATTTAATAATTGGCATAATGGAAGCTTTTCCGGCTAATGAGGTGCATTGCATGAAAATTAGTGATTCACAGGACCGATTAGCATTTTTTAGTAAATTTTCCAAAAACCAATACAAAATCAACTTTTTAATTACCAATAAGTTTTAAAAAATATCTAAAGGATACATCAGTTGTCGTCCAACATTACTATTTTTAAACTATCAGAACGATAAATGCACTACCCAAAGAATTGGTATTAATAAATTTATCAAAATAAAAAAAGATGTTGCCGCTTTTTTGAAACTATTTTAAATGGGTGCAAATATTTTTACATGAACAGATCTAAGGGAGTAAAGGGATCATATAATTTTACATGGACATATTTAAAAGGAATAAAATATTTTTATATAAATAGGCGAAGTAAGTAGCTCAAATATTTTATATGAGCAGGCTTAAGAGGTAAAGGGGCCAATTATTATCATATAAATTGCTCGAACAGGTTTGTAAACCTCAATCAAAAGGCGATATAGAATGGTTTTAAAAATCAAAGCTTGTGAAAATGCCAATGCTTCACAAAACAAAAAATTCAACGTCTTAATACTACTATCGGCTTTCGGTATTTGGTTCCAAGTTAAATCCTTTCTTGTTTTTTTACGATGGGAGTTTACCCTTGCGGGCCTCTGTCTCGATAAGGTGGGAACCATCATTTTAGGGTCTCGGAATTACTATTATGTTACTCCCTCGTCTAGGGGGTGAAATTTTATATAAGCTAGCTCAGGTTATATATTTCATCCGGAGAGTTGGGACGTGGAAAATTAAATCAGGTAACTCTATTTACAAAAGTTTTTACTAACGTTCTTACCCAAATGACTGTTATGTCTTACTTTACAGGAAATATTATATATAACGTGTCTTTTTATACAATCTGGTGTATCACTAAGAATATCAATTAATATTTGGTGAAAAGTATATATTTACTACATGGGTCTTAGCCAGAATGATACCCCTCAAGCCCAAGTAGTACTACTTGTTTACAAGGAGAAGGTGAGTACAAATATCCTTTTATTGTAATCTTTATGTAAATTGTTAGATAGTCACTAGAATAAATATTTATGATATATAATAACTCAATATTTGTTTTCCTTTTAAGGTGTGTGTGGTCTTGTGAAAAGCAGCGGGTTTTTGTTAAAACAGTTAGATAGTGAAATGGAAAGATCTTACTTGCTTTCTCGAAGCCTCCTGGATCTATCGATGGGCCACAGGCAGCACTGCGATATTCCAAATAAATGCCAGAAAGCAGCTACTAAGCAGTTGTATTAAGCCTAGAAGAACCTTGCCATGCGGGTGATATCAATGGAAGGGATAGCAATAATAATATGCTTATATAAGTACTATAATTACTGGAAGCACTGTAATTACTATAAGAATTATATGTATTACACGTATTATACGTATTAGGCCTAAAAGCAGAAATAAGCAAGATATAGAGATGCATACAAATTTTAATTATGTCTGGGTGACTTACCGAATAAGGTAGGGCCTTTTTTTATTAAGTATCGCCAATCCACTTTGTGTGTAATAAAAAATCGTCCTGATTTTTAAAAGCAATACTTATTTAAATGATTTTGATGTAATTCTTTTTCAGGGGTGGTAGAAAATCCGAAATATTCGTTTTAAATTAAATTAGACCACATGGCCCAGAAACCAACCTCCAAAAGAAAAAGACAGAGAACCCAGAGAGAGATAAAACCTCAGATACCAATAAAATAGATGTATCTGATTAAGATGACTAAACTGCCAATAAATAGGTTAATTATTGACCTAATTAATTAAGTTACACCTTAATAAAGAAGAGAAGAACTATTACAAGGTCATGGTCAAGATTTGACATTAGCATGTAAATAAACAATATACATATGTATAGGTTAATTTTAATAAATGGAAAAAGAACTATAAATCTTGTTGATTATTATTTACAAATTTAGGTGAGTTTTTATTTATTTAATATTCAGTAAACCCCTATAATTATTTCAGTTAATTATCTGTAAGAATAATTTCTGACCCGTAACACACCCCTCTTTCCAGAAGAAAGTTTTTTTTTTCTAAATGAACAAAAAAAAAACTTGATAACGCAGCAAACTTACTATCTTAGAGTATGGTCACTTGGGTAAATTAAAAAAAAAACAACTTATTGCCAATGTACTATACCAAGAACTAAAAGTAAATCAACCATAGATACAATTAACCGCTCTCTACTCATCGGGTGGTTTAGACTTAAGGTCCTTGATGTGCCAAACACCAGCCGTTTTCCCTATTTCATCATCCAACTCATATGTCCATGGCGACACGATCTTTCGTACCGTGTATGGACCTGCAAATTTAGGTGCTAACTTGGAAGTGAAATTTTTGATGGCATCGGAAAGAACATGATTCCTTTTCCAGACAATATCGCCAACCTGAAGTTTATCTTCCCGACGTCGAAGATTGTAAATCTTTTGGCTGCTAGTGTAAGCCTTTTTAAGCCTATCAGAAACATCCCTAAAAAGATCTTCTAATGGTTTGTTGGGGATTGAAATTTCAGTAGACCTATCGATTTGGATGGGATCAGTGGGAGTTGGACCAAATGAACCATCAATATTGAGCTCTCGCCCAAACATGATGAGATTAGGAGTAACTCCGGTCACCTCATGTTTAGCTGATCTCAATGCCCAAGCGACTTTCGGTAGGAACTTATCCCACGTCCTATGATTGTCTTTGACGTACGACGACAACATAGTCTTAAGGACTCTATGTACCCTTTCGACAGGATTTGCCTGCGGATGGTAGTTAGCTGTAAACGAGTGTTCTATCTCATATTGTGTCGTAAATTTTTTAAATAGGTTACTCTTAAACTGAGTTCCGTTATCGGTAAGAATCTTATTCGGAGCACCAAATAGTAAAATGACACGCTCTTCCAAAATTTTTACTATAGTGGAGGCTACCATATTTCTCATTAAAAAAACAAAGCGAATTTACTAAAACAATCGCTCACTGATAGAATATACGAATTTCCATCAGAGCTTCGGGGAAGTTTTTCCACAATGTCGATACTGAGAAGTTGCCACGGTTTAGAGACAGTGGGTGTCTTACTCAACATAAATCCAGCAGATCTCTTTTGTGATGGTTTTGTCTCCATGCAAATTCTACAGTTATTAATATAACGAGCAATATCCGATTTCATTAACGGCCAATAATATTTAGAAGCTATTCTACTCAGAGTCTTGTGAATACCTAAATGACCACATTCTGGAGGATCATGATTATCCTTGATTACTTGTGATCGTTGGTCCTTTGAAACAACTTTTAGCCAATCTTCCTGTGGACTCCTAAGATCAGGGTACCTCAAGTTTGCTCTTTTATACAAGATGCCCGATTGGATTCGCCACAACGGATATTTCGATGAATTATCTGCGACAGAGGATAACATTCGCAGGTACCATTTGTCTTGAGATTGAGGAGGTAAATCGGAAGGAACGTTTACAACATTAAGGCTTGGAACTGAACGAGAAAGAGTATCAGGTACAACATGCTCTTTGCCTTTTCGATGGATAATTTCAAAATTGTACTGTTGCAAGTGGACCGCCCACCGGGCTATTCTGCCTACCGGATCTTTAATATTATATAGCCATTTGAGGCTGTAGTGGTCCGTTATAACAGTAAATTTGGTCCCCTCGATATAGGGTCTTAATTTCTCAATGGCAAATATGACCGCCAAACACTCTTTTTCGGTAGTACTAAATCGCCTTTCATTTTTAGTGAGAGATCTACTAAGATAGCAGACTACCTTCTCCCCATCTTCATGTTGTTGGCTTAAAACTGCACCCAAACCAAAATCTGAGGCGTCCGTTTGGATGACGAAAGGTAAATCAAAATTTGGACAACAGAGAATTGGAGCAGAAACCAGATGATTTTTCAGGTTATCCAAGGCTTTCTGACAATACTCATCCCACACGAATTTGGAATTCTTTTTAAGAAGATTACACAGAGGAGAGGTTAAATCCGAGAAGTTTGGAACAAATCTTCGGTACCAGGAGGCCAATCCAACTATGCGTCTCACCTCGGAAACATTTTTGGGAGGAAGTATTCTCAGAATTGCCTCAACTTTCTCTGGATCCACCAGCAAGCCCTTTGCATTAACGACATATCCTAAGTACTTTAATTCAGGTTTACAAAAGCAACATTTATCCTGATTCAACGTTAACCCAGCCTGACAAATACGTCTAAGTACTTCTTTCAAAACTTTAATATGTTTTTCAAACGAGTTAGTACAAATAACGACGTCGTCTAAGTACACGAAAACATATTGTTCTAAATCAATACCAATCACCCGATCGATAAATCTTTGCCAGGTCGCAGGGGCATTATGTAACCCAAACAGCATTCTTTTAAATTGATATAGGCCTCTAGTTGGCACTACAAAGGCAGTCATAGGTCTCGAACTTTCGGCCATAGGAATCTGCCAATATGCGCTCTTAATATCAAGTGTTGTTAAGTACCTTGCATCTCGCAATTTATCAAGAGTCGAATTTACAAACGGAAGAGGATATGCGTCAGGCAAACTAACTTCGTTCAGTTTCTTATAATTCACACAAAACCGATAACGACCATCTGGTTTTTTAACTAATACGATGGGTGAAGCCCATGGACTATTACTTGGCTCAACAATGCCATTCTTAAGCATTTGATCGAGCTCTAAATTTACCTCTTTTTGTAATGCAGGACTGAGTGGGTAGTGACGTTGCTTGATTGGGGAAGAGTTGGTTCGGATAACATGTTCAACCATATGTGTACATCCCAGTGTCCCACTCATGCTCTTAAATGTTGATTTTACGAGATTATCTAGAATACGTTTTTGATCCGAGGAAAGATGATCAGCATCCTGAAGAGAACACAATCCTACATCGGACACTTCTCCTTCAGGCCGAAAACACCATTCCCCCGCATGAAGATCTGGAACTATTTCCATACGACACCAGAAGTCGACACCAAGAATGAGCTGATGGGGTAGGGATGGCACAATTAACACATCAAAGACCCTAGTCCTACCTATTAAACTAATTGGGATTGAAACCACTCCCTCGATATTACATTTATCCCCATTCGCGACTGTGCAAGATTTCTGTGAAGAAGACTGAATGTTACAAATAGAACCTAACACATCCCATCCTGGAGCACCCATTACAGTAGTAGTACACCCACTATCTAAGAGACCTAAAAATATTCTTCCAAAAATCTCAACTTTAAGATAAGGACGATTATCATCTTTAGCGTGTGATATAACATAATCAACAACCGCTTTACTCGCAAAATGGGTCGGAGTCAGAGCCGAGAACAGTTTCCGACCTAATTCTGTCCCCTCTTCGCATTTTTTTGACAACATTGTGTCGCTATTACTCCCCCTTTACCACATTTAAAACAAAACCTACGCCTAGGTTCTGAACACTTGTTAAACCGATGCCCAGTGTTTGAGCAGTTCCAACAAACCGGAGCTGCCGTATTACTAACTGGAGCTACCGCAACATTTCTATCTTCGCACATGGCTGAAACATTTAACCCAACAGGTTTTCGGTATGCCAATTCAGGTTCCAATAAATTCTTAATATTAGAAGGTGGGGGTTGAAACTTCTGGATTCGCCAGTCAGTTTCCTCTACAGCACGAGCAAGCCTAATCAATTCAGATAAATTAGCAATTGGATGAAGAGCTAAGTGTGTTTGTATGTTCGGGAGCATATTTCTTCTTATAAGTTCTACTCGATGTGATTCCAAAGGAAGGCTAGAAAGCTTTTTAAATAAACTTTCCATGACGGATACATAATTAATTACGCGTTCGTGTAAACCTTGTGTGCGTCGGCGTATCTCCTCCCAGAGAGAATACTCATAGTCGTGTGGCTGGAATGCGGCCCTTAATTTATTAACAAGTTCGTCCCATGAGGAAAAATTGCTCATTCTAAACCATAATAAAGCATCTTTTGTAAAAAGTTCGGCTGCAGACCTCAAAAGCCTATCTTTCGATACCCCTCGAGATAACCTCAGTTCCTCCACCCTTTCCAAAAAATTTGTAACACTGGACAGGCCATCATACTGAACCTTCCATCTACTTACCTCATAGTAATAGGAATTATTGTCTTGAAATGGAGTTGGAGTAATGAACGTACTAGTTTGTGGTAGCGGATGATTAGGGTTAGATAAAGGCACATTTCGCATCTGTACAGGTAATGTTGAAGCAGAAACAAAATTTGGCAACTGAAAATTTATATGATTTGGCCCAGAAGAGCTAAATTGTTGGATTCTAGAATCTGGTGGGGAGTTCAAAGTTGAATTAGCCCTAACCGAATAGTGCTGGAATAAATCATCAGGAGCTTGCACATCTGATCTCACTGGCAGAGATCTACTCGTAGATGCTTGGTCACGGATTGGATCTTGAGCCACAGATATTCTTTCAAACCTCTCACGCAAACTTGATACTCTATTAGAACTAATTGGGTGAGTTTGCAATTCGTTTCGCTCGAGCATAGTTGAGTTTGGTTCACCATTCCCATTCGTTGAGTGATCAATATTTCCGTCAACATCTACTAGTACTTGTTCAACATCTATACCATTTCTCCCATTTTCAGAATGACTAGATTGAATCCTATCAGGTAGAAGCGTATTGGGTGTATCCAATAACGTCCAGTTTATTGCTGATACATTTTCCTCCATATTTTGAGACCTTTGATATACTTCGTTTAATTTTACCTTAAGCGTTTCACACCAACTTAACATACTGTCCTGCACTGCTTGAAGATCACTATTACAGCAACGAACCCTATTCAAACGTGATTTTAAATGCAACAAGCGACTAGAAATTCGCCTAAATTCCGTTTTAGCATTATTAACATCAAAATTGTTAACACTGTCATCCATATCTGAAAGTTTACCTTCACAAACCGAAAATTCATATCTAGGATCAATATTTACTTCTACAGGAGGGTAAGAATTCCCTAAGCGTTCTTCAGTAAGAATCCCTCTTAGAGTATCCCTCTTCTGTTTGACTGTACCACCTATAGGAAAACCTCTTATCTGTAACTCGTAGGTTAGTTCATCACCTAATAATCGATGTACATCCATTTTTTTTTAAAATGGAATAAACAAAACAATAAACAAAAATATTAATTTTTATTTAAGTCCTTACTAAATGTTACAATACCAAAATCCCACTGGCAGACAAACACCTAAACTAAAAGAATACTTGATAACGAAATATCAGTCTGTATCCTTACTAAATATCCTTATAAATAACAAAAAAAACTATTATCTACTTATATATACTCCTAATTCGAAGATCCGAGTCTTTACTAAGTAAACAAACGAAATGAAAAGAAAATATTTTAAGCAAATTATCGCCTCCCTAAATATTTTCTAAAAAAATAAAAAAAAACTGCAAGTATGTCCAAATATACTACAAAAATACCCAATAATCGACAAGAAATGTTCGACAACGCAATCCAACTATATTTATTTCTTGGATAGACTAAATGAACCACTATCATATACCAACTGACTATTTACAGCTGTCTATACTATATTTATAATATATACAATATGTACAATACCAGTTTAACATGGTATCAAATTTAATATATACAACTCCCAATGAAAACACTAGTTTAATATTCTACAATAGCTTACCAATAGTAATTACTAACATACTATAAGTATATTTAATCTTTTTCTTTCTAATTCTAAGTATTTTGTATACCTATCCACTTAAAAATCACCTTGTATATGTTTACTCCTTAATATTAATATTAAATAACATGCAACTGTCCAATCCTGCGAGCACTGTTTATCTATGTCTATTCAAAGTAAAAGGCCAAGACACAAAAAGAAGAATTCATAATTTGACTTTCGACAGTGTATACGAAAAATTCTAAATTGACAGAATTTGACAGAAGTCAACCAAAAAAATATGAAAATGTTTAATAATTGCAAAGAAAATGCCGAAAATAACCACACACCCTTTAAAAATAAATATACCACGGTTGAAGCAAATTTATTACACGTTGGGCGCCAATTTATTATGTTACTCCCTCGTCTGATAGGGGGTGAAATTTTATATAAGCTAGCTCAGGTTATATATTTCATCCGGAGAGTTGGGACGTGGAAAATTAAATCAGGTAACTCTATTTACAAAAGTTTTTACTAACGTTCTTACCCAAATGACTGTTATGTCTTACTTTACAGGAAATATATATAACGTGTCTTTTTATACAATCTGGTGTATCACTAAGAATATCAATTAATATTTGGTGAAAAGTATATATTTACTACATGGGTCTTAGCCAGAATGATACCCCTCAAGCCCAAGTAGTACTACTTGTTTACAAGGAGAAGGTGAGTACAAATATCCTTTTATTGTAATCTTTATGTAAATTGTTAGATAGTCACTAGAATAAATATTTATGATATATAATAACTCAATATTTGTTTTCCTTTTAAGGTGTGTGTGGTCTTGTGAAAAGCAGCGGGTTTTTGTTAAAACAGTTAGATAGTGAAATGGAAAGATCTTACTTGCTTTCTCGAAGCCTCCTGGATCTATCGATGGGCCACAGGCAGCACTGCGATATTCCAAATAAATGCCAGAAAGCAGCTACTAAGCAGTTGTATTAAGCCTAGAAGAACCTTGCCATGCAGGTGATATCAATGGAAGGGATAGCAATAATAATATGCTTATATAAGTACTATAATTACTGGAAGCACTGTAATTACTATAAGAATTATATGTATTACACGTATTATACGTATTAGGCCTAAAAGCAGAAATAAGCAAGATATAGAGATGCATACAAATTTTAATTGTGTCTGGGTGACTTACCGAATAAGGTAGGGCCTTTTTTTATTAAGTATCGCCAATCCACTTTGTGTGTAATAAAAAATCGTCCTGATTTTTAAAAGCAATACTTATTTAAATGATTTTGATGTAATTCTTTTTCAGGGGTGGTAGAAAATCCGAAATATTCGTTTTAAATTAAATTAGACCACATGGCCCAGAAACCAACCTCCAAAAGAAAAAGACAGAGAACCCAGAGAGAGATAAAACCTCAGATACCAATAAAATAGATGTATCTGATTAAGATGACTAAACTGCCAATAAATAGGTTAATTATTGACCTAATTAATTAAGTTACACCTTAATAAAGAAGAGAAGAACTATTACAAGGTCATGGTCAAGATTTGACATTAGCATGTAAATAAACAATATACATATGTATAGGTTAATTTTAATAAATGGAAAAAGAACTATAAATCTTGTTGATTATTATTTACAAATTTAGGTGAGTTTTTATTTATTTAATATTCAGTAAACCCCTATAATTATTTCAGTTAATTATCTGTAAGAATAATTTCTGACCCGTAACATTACCGTTGAAAATGTGACAGCACTTGTACAAACAATGGTGATTTTAAAACAAATGGTCATCACGCGTGCGTACCCACATTATCTGGTTCGTTCTAGAATCATTCCGATTTGTAAGAAAGATAAAGATCCTACTTAAAATTAGGCAAAAATTAACCAGTAGATCCCTATCAAGTATTCGGACAACCTCACGTATTTAACGATTATTATAAGTAACAAAAAAAAAACATAAAACCATGTTTCTGTTATTAAATACCAACAATCACATAAATCTCTTTAAGCTGAAAATTCGGTGTCTCCACTAATCCATATATGGCAATTATCAAAAATTACATATTATTGTGAACGGCAGCAGCCAAAAACAAAAACTGTAATTAAAAATTTTATTTATCTAATCAAGTATCAGAATCAAGAATCCCGAAACAGGTAGGCGCTCAATTATTACGGTCACTCGTATTTTTCGGACTACTATTTTTTCGCGTTGATAAAAATTATGTTGATAGTATATACGCCATGTTTACATTGCATAACTTTACTGAAAATTGTCGCTTATATTTACGTAGGTTTTTTAATCTAATTTCTAAAGTAACGATTAATATTTTATCTATTTCTATAAGATGGGTTGCCTTACAGTACTTAGGCCTTACTAGGCATCCTCCTGCATCGGTAACGCATCTATTAATTTGTTTGACATCTGACAGATTTTATTTAGTTGACAACGTCGCCGAGAGATGCCTTTCTTATGTTGGCTGGTGTTAGCATATACTCTCCCGAACACACATCCGTTAGTAGGTAAAGTATCAATACTGTCTTCTCCTTGATTCTGTTGAGTTGAGTCCGTACTTTGATAGTGATCAGCCAGATTGTCTTCAGGTGTGTATTATAACAAAAAGGGGTAGTGATTAGCCTTTTAAGAACATTATTTAAAATTATCTGGTAAGTTTTTGTAGTTCAGTTTTTTTAAGTACCTATTTATAGAACATTAAAATATTTAACTTTTATAAAAAAAATAAGCTTTACACTCGAAAAACATTTACTGAAAACTATATTTTGTTATTTTTTTTAATTGGAGTAAATATATTATATATTGCCCTCCATACAAAATTAATTGGTTATAACAATATTCAGGTATTGGACCTCCACTTCTAAATTTAGAAAGTGTAGTTATTCAGTTTTCCACCAAGACTAGAACAAAACACAAACTCGTGTCAAAAATAACAAAACTGTAACTTTTCGTAAACTTTTGGAAGACTGGCGTGTTTAGGGACAGTTGGAGTTTTGTTTTTTGGGTCCCAATCAAAAGCGGTAACATCAAAGGGTTTAGACGTGTTTTGAAACTCGAATCTGTTTACTCGAAACGGTCGTGTTGTGTAGTCTAAATGTTGTACCAAATTGTTACCTACAGGTAAGTAAATAACGTATTTTTTTATGGATAAGTAATAAGTCATAAGTAATTTATTTTTAAATGCTGGATAAATTTATACAGGGTGTTTCAAAAAGATTGGTCATAAATTATACCACGTATTCTTGGGTCAAAAATAGGTCGATTAAACCGTACCTACCTATATACAAAAGTGCACCACCTAAAAATAGTATAAGATAAAAATTTAAATGAATTTTTTTAACGTTGCTCTTAAACCGTTTGACATTTTTTCATGAAATTTTATATGATGTGTTGAAATACCATGACTAACAAAATCGAGGTAGAGGCAATATATTTTTTTTATGTTTGTAGGCTTTTGGAGGGTGTCACCGCCCCTTTCTCTACTCAACTTTTTTGTAATATAAAATTTTATTAAAAAATCTATTTGGATTTTTTTTTGTTTCTTAGTATTTGTTTGTAAAATGTTTGGTTAAGACGATACAGCCACTTAAAATGACATCTTAAAAATATTCAATGTAAATTATACGTATGGAAAAATATCAAAATTCGATTTTCATTGTTAAAACTATGTAGTAGGTGAATACAGAAGGAGAATGTAATTTTAACACCTGTTAAATTAATTTTTTTTATTATGATGACATTAGTTTGTAATTTGAAAATAAACTTGATTTTGATATTTTTCCTACGTAGAATTTCCTTTGGATATTTTTAAGTTGTCATTTCAAATGGCTGTATCGTCTTAACTAAACTTTTTACAAACAAATACTAGGAGACAAAAAAGTTTTCAAATGGATGTTGCATTCCAGTGGCGTTTTATTTGTAATTAAATTTTATACTACAAAAAAGTTGAGTGGAGAAAAGAGCGGTGTCCCCCTCCAAAAACCTATAAAAATCAAGAAAAAAATATTGCCTCCTTCTCCGTATTATTAGTCATGGTATTTTAACACGTCATATAAAATTTCATGAAATAATGCCAAACGGTTTGAGCAACGTTAAAAAAATAAATTTAAATTTTTATCTTACACACCCTGTAACTATTTTTGGGTGCACTTTTATATGTACGTAAGTACGGTTTAATCGACCTATTTTTGCCCCAAGAATATGTGGTATAATTTATGAGCAATCTTTTTGAAACACCCTGTATAAGTATGTTTATTAGTAGAGTATACAGGGTGTTTTTTTATTATTGCGAAAAAATTCAGAGGCGTGTCCCTTGGACGAAATGAAGCAAAGAAGTTCCTACATATGTCCTACGCCTCTTAGATTTTGAACTACAGGGTGGTAAATTTATAAGAAAAAAATTTATTTTTTGCGATACATTTAACGCCCCTGTAGATATTTTCCTGAAAAATGGTACGCAGTTTCTATGCATCCAAAGCCATGAATTATGTCGACTCCTATACATGGCCCTTATGGAAGAATGCTGACATTGTAAAACTCTTTGTTCTGATATATTCATTTTTATCTTATTTTGCATTTTTTATTGTTAGACGTTTTTATTTTCTTTTAGAGTAGTCAGTCAGTTGCTAGATTCCATATTGTTAAGTTGTAATTAAAAGTATAATTGTTGTATTAAGTAATAAAAGTATTTTTTTAAAAAACGAACTTTGAGTTAGTAGGAGTTAATTGGCGCAGTCAGTAGGATATCGGGATTGATTTGTATCGAACATATCGATTTTCGTTTCTACGATTTACCGTATATCGAACTTAAGTGACTTTCGTTTGTGACATTGTTCCGGAGTGGCTCCTTGAACTTCAGGAAACCCAGTCTATCGCAGACCCGACAAGAATAGTGGATCCAAAGCGGAAGAGAGAATTGAAACCCAAATAGTTCAATTCTGCAGAGATATTTTCTGGGAACGACAAAAATTGCTGACCTGGATTTATTTCTATAGAGGGATGTTCAAAGTTATATTTTTATTGTAAGTACATTTCACATGTCCGTAATTGACGATTTGTCAAATATTCTTTCTAATTTATATTTAGACCCTTCAACTGACTCGAATCTCGAAAATAATTTAGAAATAATAATGCCTGATTTTAAACCAGAATACTTAACTTGTGTACCCAACTTTGACGGTAACCCGAATGAATTAAATAGATATTTATCCGTATGCTCATCTTTGATTGATAATTTTTATAATATTGCTCAGCCAAATTGTTTTCAAAATGTTTATCTGTTAAATTGTTTAATTTCAAAATTAAGTGGCAATGCCAAATTAGTAGTAAATATACAAAATGTTTCAACTTGGAACGATTTAAAATCAGTATTAACTAGAAACTTTGCAGATCAGAGAGATGAATCTTGTTTAAATAGGGATCTTGTTATGATGAAACAAGGAGCTACTGAAAAACCACAACAATTTTATGATAGAGTTTTAAACATCCTAAATCTTTTGTGCAGTTATGTTGATGCTCACGAACACATCCTTGCATCTAAAGCATTAAAACGCGATTTATATAACGATTTAGCTTTAAATACCTTTTTAACTGGTTTAAGGGAACCTTTAGGGACAACAATTAGATGTATGAAACCTACTTCATTAAGTGAAGCTTTACAATATGTTCTAAAAGAAGACAATGTTCATTATTACCAAAATTTCGGCAATAAAAATAATTTAAATAATGTACGAATTCAACAAAATAGACCATCTGTTTCACCACAAATTCAAAGACAAAATTTTAACCCTAATTTAGCATCTTTTAATTCAAATACGTCGAATAACTCTTTCAACAGACAAATTGCTTTTCCGTCGCAACCTGTCCCAATTCAATCCCAACAACCAAGGCAACCGCAAAGATTTTTCACTAACGCCTCAAAATCAGCAAGAAAGGTAACGCCAAAACTTATATCCTTAAATTTAAATAGCTCAAGTGAATTATGTTATGTTGTATTTCCTGAACATAATCTAAAAATTTTAATCGATTCAGGCTCTACTAAATCTTTTATAGATCCTGAAATTGCTTATAAATATTTTTCCAAAACTATACAAAATGATCCATTTGTTATTAAATCAGTTTTCCAAGAATCAACTCATAAATATAGTACTTTAATTCCCGCTTCAAATATTTTTAACTTACCAAATAATTTAAATTTAAAATTTTATCTTTTTAAATTCCATAACATATTTAATGGTTTAATTGGTTTAGACAACTTAAAATTATTAGAAGCAATAGTAGATTTTTCTAATGGATATTTAGTTACACCTTAGGCTAGAATAGAATTAAAATATTACCGAATTAAAGGTGATCTTAATTTAATAACAGTAACGCCTCGCTCTGAACAAGTTATAAAAATAAAAACTAGTATTAAAAATGGTGAAATTGTTATACCGTATCAAAAATTTCCTAATTGTGAAATACCCCAATCTTTATCTATTGCAAAAAATGGTGAAGCCATTACAACAGTTCTTAATATTAGTACAAACCCGGTAACATTAGATCTATCAGAACCAATTATTGTTGAAAAATTCGATAAAGTTCCGATAGAGAAATTTGAACTTAATAACTTCGACGATACTTTTTCTACTAATTTAGATTTTAATAAAATTCGAACCGATCATTTAAATGACGAAGAAAAAAATAAAATATTAAAACTCTGTTCAGAATATTCTGATATTTTTTATAGGGAAGACACGCCACTGACCTTCACTAATAAAGTTAAACACGAAATTCGTACAACAGACGAAGTTCCAGTTTATGCTAAAACATATCGCTATCCGTATATATATAAACAAGAAGTTGAAAATCAAATTAATAAAATGTTAGACCATAAAATAATTCGCTCATCTCAAGCGCCTGGAACGCCCCACTTTTTGGGTAATTCCAAAAAAATCTGATGCATCTGGTAAAGCTAAATTTCGTATCGTTGTAGATTATAGACGTCTCAACGAAAAAACAATCGATGACAAGTACCCTTTGCCTAACATTACAGATTTGTTGGACAAATTGGGTAAGTGTCAATATTTTTCGACGCTAGACTTAGCGTCAGGGTTCCATCAATTGGAAATGACGGAAAAAGATATAGAAAAAACGGCATTTAGCACTGAAAATGGACACTGGGAGTATTTAAGGATGCCATTTGGCCTTAAAAATGCCCCAGCGACATTTCAAAGAGCAATGGACGGAATCCTCAGGGGCATACAAAACAAAAAGTGTCTTGTATACCTTGATGATATCATTGTTTTCTCAACATCGCTCCAAGAGCACCTTGAGAGGCTTAAAAGTGTGTTTGATCGTTTAAGAGAAGCCAACTTTAAAGTACAGTTGGATAAATCTGAGTTTTTACGAAAGGAAGTAGCTTATTTGGGTCATATAGTGACTCCAGCAGGTGTTAAACCTAACCCAGACAAGATAAAGGCGATAAAAAACTACCCCATACCAAAAACCACAAAACAAATAAAAGGTTTTTTGGGACTTTTAGGATATTACCGACGTTTCATTAACAATTTTTCTAAACTGACAAAACCCTTGACAAAATGTTTAAAAAAAGGTGCAACTATAGAACATAACGACGAATTTAAATCATGTTTCGAATCGTGCAAAAGTATTTTGACTAATGACCCCATATTACAGTATCCGGACTTTTCGAAGCCCTTTAATTTGACAACCGACGCCAGTAACGTTGCACTTGGCGCCGTTCTATCACAAGGACCCATTGGACATGACCTACCCGTAGCATATGCGTCCCGGACTTTAAACAATTCGGAACAAAATTATTCTACCATCGAAAAAGAGCTTTTAGCTATTGTGTGGGCCACAAAATATTTCAGGCCGTACCTGTATGGTAGGAAATTTTCGGTCATTTGTGACCATAAACCATTAGAATGGTTATTTTCACTTAAAGACCCAAATTCAAAATTACTTCGTTGGCGCATTAAACTTGACGAATATGATTATAAAATAATATACAAAAAAGGGAAACTAAATACCAACGCCGACGCTTTATCTCGAATAGAAATTCACACAAAAGAACTTGACGATTTAATTTCTCAAGAAATTGATAACGCTATACAGAACGTGACAGACGATCCAAACGCTAACCGCATAATACAAGACATATTTACTAATCCAGAAACATCTGATAATAATGAGTTAGGTAAAATGTCAATGATTGCACACCCTGACCTTAACAATAGTGATGACTGGTTAGACATTGAGGACGATGACTCCCATACTATTCACTCAAATGCTGAACAAAATCCCGTAGTAGGAATTCCAATTTCAAATTGTGCATTAAATTTAGGTCAAAATCAAATTATAGTAAGTTCCGTGTTGCATTCACCGGCAAAACCAAAATGAACTATTTTATTCGAAACCAAAAAACGATTAATGGCACAACTGTCAAAAAATAATTTTGAACAGGACGTGATAAATCTTGTAAAAAATTATATAGCTCCTGGCATTCCATATCATATTTACTTCGAAAACCCAGAAATTTATGAACCATTCTCAGTAACTCTCCAAAAATATTTTAAATGGCCTTCAATCAAACTAAAGAAATGTAATAAAAAATTATTAGATGTAACCGATAAAGATGAAATTAAAACAATAATTCGAAATTATCACGAGGGGAAGTCAAACCATCGAGGAATAGACGAAACGTTTTTAAGAATAAAAGAAAAATATCATTGGCCACATATTAAAGAATCAGTACAAACTTTTATTAATGAATGCCTTATTTGCCATCAAAGTAAATATGAACGCAATCCAATTAAAACAAAATTAAATATTACACCCACGGCTACGAGGCCGTTTGAAATAATTCATATTGATTCATTTACTGTGGAACAAACAAAATTTTTAACTATTATAGATAGCTTTTCAAAATATGCTCAGGCATATCATATAAACTCTGCTTCCGGTACAGAAGTCGCAGATAACCTTATTCAATTCTTTTCTCACCACGGTGTACCAACACAAATAATAATAGACAATGGTACCGAATTCAAAAACTTTTTATTGACAGAACTATTAAACTTGCATAAAATTAAAGTACATTTTACTTCTCCGAATCACCCCCAATCTAATGGTCAAATAGAAAGATTTCACTCAACCATTTTAGAACATATCCGTATTTTAAATACAAAAGGTTTTTCCAAAACACCGGCAAAAATGAAAATGATATATGCCATTTTAGCATATAACCATTCGATTCACTCGTCCACTAAACTAAAACCTATTGACATCATAAACGGGCATATTAGTAGCAATGACCCCTTTGATTTAGATATTAATCATGTACTCTTAAATGAATATCGAGGGTATACAGCCAAAACCCGATAAGTAGAAAATTCACATTTTGGAGATATTCATCTTTAAAGATTTTGACAAGTTATGATGTTATATTTATAACCAATTTTTAATGCAATTGCAATAAATCAGGAGTACTTTTGTAGACAACTTATTTAGGATTACTCACCATATGTATAACATTTAAAATTGATTATAGGTTTGCTTTAAAAGGTGATTTAGTTAAGTAGGTCCTCACTTATTGGGTTTTGGCATGTTATAAAAATAATGACTTTGGTAACTTATGTTATTATTTTTCTACTTTTCATTCGGAATAAGTTCATTATTACATCCTAATTACGTCATTTTAACACTCAAATTACGTAATTTGGGTCCATAATATCCATCACTATAATTTATAAGTTGGCGTACATTTACATTTTTCAAACATAAAATTGTTAATGTCGACAATTATCAAAAACAAGAAGTATAAAAAATAAAAACGGTTTTCTTTATTATAAGTAAAAAAAAAACAAATATGAAAAGTTAAAAAAAATTATAAGAAACTCTTATCTACTAAACTTCTTCCTCTTCAGACTCATCAATAGCGACGTCGGGTATGCGATCAATCACGCTGGAAGCTGTGGAGAGGCTGTTAATCCAGGCATGAAGTTCTTCTGGAATGATGCCTTTTTTACATAATTTGAGCAAATCTTTTTTTTAATACGCTGATCGGTAGGGGACTCTTGTACAATTTTTCCAGAGAAATTGGAATCGGTCTGTCTATTGGAGATTCATCTTTTAGATTTCCAGCATTTGTCATCTTTTTCTTCTTCAACCTTGTAACCGGTGCAGGTGAATTATTATTGTTTACAATATCAGAGGTTTTCATGAATTTAAAATCTTCCGATAGATCGTAATTAAAAAAAATTTTGGCTGTTTCTCCTTTTACGTACTTAATTCTTTTAATTTTCATCCACTTCACTGCTTCGTTATTATTATCTTTTGTCCTATTGATGGTAACTTCTGTGGCAAGTGCCTTCAAGTTCAACATATCGCTATATTTAAATTCTTTTACTTTGTATGGTTCTATGGTGTGCTTTCTTTCCGTACCTTTCTCTTTCAAAAGTCTTTTTCTTCTAGCAATTTTAAAAACATTTAGCCAGTCATTCATTGAACTTATGGACATGTTCTTACTTGCATGTTCTATACTTGAATGCATGGAGTCTGCCTCCATGTATGAATGACCACTCTCCAAGAATTTTTGTTCAATTACATTCAAATGGTCTATATTTTGAACAGCCCAAAGCAACAAGGATGCTATGAACTGATTTCTGTTTTGTCCCCCACAAGTGTCTGAGAACAATGTGATATGGTTCACATGGGAGGGAACATGATTTTTTAAATAATAATAAAGACAGGTGCCTATTTCACAGCTCCCTTTTTTCCCATTAATTTCATTCCAGGACATACAATATGCGTTATTCGGTAATGCGGATTCATATATAGTAAGATTGTACACAACCAATTTTCTCGTGTAGTACAGTTGGCTTACTTGTCCGCTAGGAATTTGCAGAACGGCCTGAAGATCAAATGACACTGAATTAAAAGTTGGATCTCTGTTTGCCTTATCCTTGTCTTCTTGTTTTGACTTCTGGCTCATTCTGTTTCGTCTCATACTGGGTTTCCATTTCCTCTTTCTTTTCAGAGTCTGCTTTAGCATAGGTGATGCAAATTAGACACTGGTCTTTTTTTGGCTTAAAAAAGCTAAAATTATATTCTTGGCCAAATACAGAGCGATATTTCATTTCAGAAACCGGAATTAACTGGTTTTCTTTACACTGCTCAATATACAATAGGTACATTTTTCTTATATTCAGATTAGGATCAAGGTATTGTCTGGAAGTGTCCTTTCGGGTATAATGTGATTCCATTACGGGGAACGATTCAATATGCTTTTTAACATGTATTAAAACTTCTTGTTTGACTTTGTTGGCTGGTTCATGCTTGCCACGTAGATCTTCAGATCCATAACATCCAACCGAATCAACCTTGTCTATAGCATCTGCTACAACATCGGGGCAAATGCAAAGGGTTTTCGTAAAAAACTTTTGGCAGACTTGAATTCGTTCATTATTTTTCTTAAAAAAGCATTTCTTAGTGAATGATCTATCTCTTTTCTGGGAAGATTTTACCACACGTCGAGTTTTTACTGGCTCTATCGTGATGTTAGATAAAATAAAAATTTTTTTAGATTTGAAATCCATACTCCAATATACTCTGCAAAGATTGCTTCGTTCAGCAATTGAAAATTGTTCACTACATTTAAATTTACAGTTTCCGCAGTCAACAATTTGGGGCATTTTTTCACGTCGAAGTCTTTTATTAGTCACATAAGTCAAACCTGTTGAACGACGTTTTTTAACAATATTTTTCTTCCATTCAGTAGGAGTCGATTTACTCCATCTGTTCTTCTTCCGTACCCTATGCCATACTGCATCTAACACTTCGTCAAGCAATATCGTTACTGTTTCTACTGCATTGTCAAAATTAGTATTGACACCATCAGTGTCTGAAAGATTCTCAATATTCACAAGATTCACGTTTTCGTGATCGTTATCTTCAGGATCATCAAAATCGAGGGGAAGTTCAATGTTAACTTCATTGTCAATTTCAGCAGTAGGATTTTTCATTGTCGGAGGAACATAAGTGGGATCCTCATCAGAGTAATCACTTCCGAATAAATCACTATGTTTCTCCAAGTCGCTCTCTGGCTCAGTTGTGTCTTTCCACATATTACTGCCTGTGGAAAAAATAATTATATTATAAGGCATTACTATTAAAACGTTTCGGAGAAAATGAAAGTTACTTACTGTCCTGAATATCCAAATCTTCTAGATCAAATTTGTTGCCCATAATTTTTTCCATGTCATTGGCAATTTTGATTTGATTTTCATT
Source organism: Psylliodes chrysocephalus (assembly GCA_927349885.1). Lineage (NCBI taxonomy): Eukaryota > Metazoa > Arthropoda > Insecta > Coleoptera > Chrysomelidae > Psylliodes > Psylliodes chrysocephalus. The sequence goes on from OV651827.1 coordinate 12,854,290, forward strand.
CAGTTCAGACGAAGCATTGGAGTAATCATCTTGACTAAAAAGTTCTTGTTCTAGTTGAGAGAAAAAAAAATATTATGTAAAACTGTTGATTATTTAAAAAACTCAAATTTGTAACTATAAATATTCTAAAATAAGGATAAAATTCTATCAACATTTAGTATTTAAATTTTTCGCCCTTATTATATTCTGAACAAAAATCCGAAAGTTTGCAAATATTAAGGGGTTACTAGGGAATATATTTGCGTACAATCCTTAAGCAATTGCCACAAAAATCTAAAGAGTGACGGAAATACAATTAAAACGTAATAATATTTATTCTATGCCCAAACACTAATAAAATATCTTATTACTTAATGATTATAATGTTGCAAATTACAGGCATTCAATTAATTAATGGTCTTAATAAACCAAAAACATAGTTTTGCCACTTGAAAAAAACTGATTTAACACCTCGACACTTTAAAGTTTTAATTTTTTTCTGAAGATGCGAACTTAGCGAAACAAGTATCGAGGAGTAAAAGTATCCGTTTGCGAAGTTTTTGATTTATTCTTAGTTCCAAAGTTTCCATTCTACAATAATACTCCTAATCTCATGAATTTATTATAAAAACCCATAAAAGTCTATATTTATAAAAGGTAGACAGCCAAAACCCAGTAAGTTCTTATGCAATCCAAGTATCCGTGGGTATTTTCTTATCTATTTCAACATAATATTCTAGGTAGAACACAATAACTGTACTTACCGGGATTTGGCATGTAACAAAAAGTATATAAAAAAATTAATTTTGTACTATGGCTGATAATAATTCTTACCTAATTTTGCTTCATGTCTAATGGAAGCGTTGTTCTCATTACCTCTCATTTGTACTACATCTAAAACAGTAATGATAATATTATTATTCAACGAAACGATGCTGTACACAAATTTAATTTGAGGTTATGAACAGAAAACTTATTTACCTGCAATATTTCCGGCTTCTAGGGCTAAACACATTATTTTTTTTGCTCTTTCAGTCATTGTAAGGTTAATGTTAACTATCAGATATTAAACACACTTAACACACAGCGAAAATAACGTTTGTACACTGCGTGATTTTGCCAGTAACAAACTCAAACACTTATTTGGTTCTTATGCATGCATATTACATACGCTACTAACAGTACGGACCTCGCAAAACCCATTAATCTAAGTTACCGGGTTTTCGCTTGAGATGTATATTAGCTAAAGTAAGTATATTTTCGGGCGAAAACCCTTTAAGTAATTTTAATGTTTATTTACTATTGCAATTGTTATTAATATTGAATTAGTTATTCATATCAAAACCACTTAAACACATTTATCTGCTTTTAACTCGCAATAATTCTACAAAATATAATAAAAGTTCCAAAACAAAACCCAATACAGCATTTTAACAGATTGTAGTCTTTACATAATATCAAAAACTTAGTATTTTATGCACATACCTGTTTCATAAAAAATAAAAAACAACATAACTATAAGTTATCAGGTTTTAAAGTTGTTGAATACTATTAATTTAAAAGGAAAACCTGGTAAATATGTTTACCATTAAAAAGAGCACGAAAAGTTATGAATAATGACCATTAAAGGTCGTTTTGAGATTTTATCGACTTATCGGGTTTTGGCTCCATACCCTCGATATGTAAATGACCATAAAGAAAAAGCAAAAATCATGTATTCCAAATTAAACGAAAATTTAATAAAGCGTAAAGAAAATGTTGCTAATAAAACTAATGAAAATCGGGACGACCCCGAAATCTTTAAACCAAAACAACACGTTTTTATAAAGAAACACATTCGACAAAAACATGCAAACAAATTCACCAAACCAGTAAAATTAAAAACTGTAAATTTAACACATAAAACAGTATCTACAGAACAACACGAGAAAGTTAGCATGGATAACTTAAAACGCCCACGGAAAAAACCGTATAAATTTAAAAAATAATTTATATTTTTCAGATTTGCTGGAACTCTCGGACTCCAGGATAAAATAGTAATTCAAAATCTATCTGACAACCCAGGATTATTACCCTTTAAGATAGGAACAGCTAAAATAGAAATTTATTCCCATTCTCTCATTCACTATTACGATTTAAATCCTATAATAATTGAAGTAAATAAATTAAAAGAACAAAGTGACAGTATTAGAATGTTGATAAGCACAGATACAAATTATAGTAACGATTTATTAAACTATTTTAAGTTATTAAATTTTACAGAAAATAAAGTGATGAATAAGTTAATAGAGATCGTGCCATCTCAAAATAGGAAAAAACGAGGTATAATTAATGGTCTAGGATCAATTTTCAAATCGATTACAGGTAATTTAGATGCCAATGATGGGGAACGATTTGAAACTCTTATCAAAGAACTGCAAAATAATCAAATTAATTTAGCTACAAATATTAAGGAACAAAATTCGGTGTCATTTGCATTAATTGAAAAATTTAATAAAACGATTCAACAGATAACAAATAATGAGCATATATTAACTTCTCGAATTAAAATAATAGAATCCTTAATGAATGAAGAAATCACCCTTTCTCGTTTTAATTACATTAAAGACAGTATTGTACAAATAATAAATATTTTTGAAATCACTAATTCTATTCTACAGGATATAGAAAATTCAATTTCCTTTGCTAAAATTCAAGTTATGCACCCTAGTATAATCAAAACAATCGATTTATATAATCAATTAAAATTATTAGAAAAATACTTAAACAAAAATGAACTTCCTCTGGAAATTAATTTAAATAATGTGTTGTTATTCGAAAAATTAATAAAAATTGACTGTTTTATTTTTAATAATAAAATAACATTTATTTTAAAAATCCCTGTCGTTCAATCTGAAAATTTTAATTTATATCATTTATTCGCGGTACCTATTTGGGAAAAGAGTCAGTTTAAGGTCATAATACCTAGAAAGAAATTTTTGGTTAAAAACAAATCCAAATTCGCTTTCACGAGCAATCCATGTACAGAAATAATCCCTCGGCAATTTGTCTGCCCGAGAATTGATCTGCTTGAAATTGAAGAAGACGGCCCCTGTGAAATACAATTGTTGGAAATGAAAATTACTTCCACCTGTGAAAAAACGTCAATTCGCCTATCAAAGCCACTATTAAAGCAATTAGCCAACTCTAATCATTGGATATACACTGTGCCTTATCAAGACACAGCATATCTTAAATGTCCATCAAACGAAGAAACGAAATATTTCACCACTGGGACTTATTTAGTAGAAATTCCAAAGGGATGTCAATTAACCACACATATGGGGACTATAAGTAACCAGAAATCATCAACAACTTTTGGCCAACCAGTGTTAATCCTAGATTTGGATAATAGCACAATCCAATCCACTTCAAGCAATTTTAATTTTCACTTAGAAAATATTGAACTAGATGATCTACAAGCCATAAAGTCACAAATTACTCATAACCAACCCAAGTTATCATTTGAGAAGGTATTGATGGTTCCCAGTCTTTGGACCTTAATAATTTACGGGACTCTTGTATTCCTGGTGATGTTCTTCGTATACAAGAAACTGATGCCCAAAATATGCAGACATAAGAAATTGACCCAGTCTCCAATAGATCCGACAGCTGTTCAACTTCCTTCATCCTAACTTCAGAAGTTGAAACTCAGGGGGGAGGAATTATGTCGACTCCTATACATGGCCCTTATGGAAGAATGCTGACATTGTAAAACTCTTTGTTCTGATATATTCATTTTTATCTTATTTTGCATTTTTTATTGTTAGACGTTTTTATTTTCTTTTAGAGTAGTCAGTCAGTTGCTAGATTCCATATTGTTAAGTTGTAATTAAAAGTATAATTGTTGTATTAAGTAATAAAAGTATTTTTTTAAAAAACGAACTTTGAGTTAGTAGGAGTTAATTCATGTTTCGATATATTATTTAAACTTTTACATTCGCCATTGGCGTTCATGCGGGCTTTGAACTTAAATTTAAAAAAAAAAATGGTACGCCACTGGTTTTTCCTGTAATAAAAAACATTTTTGAATTTTTTATTTCTTCTATAGCATATCTGTTTTCTTGGTCTTTTTTCGCTTGAAAAAAGAAAAAAGATAATTGCTGAAGTAAATTTTCCTCTTAATTATAATTAAAATGTTGCTTTTTTTATGAATTATGAAATGCCAATAAAAATGTAAAATTCTATGACATATAATTATGAGGTGTAAAATAAAGTCCATACAAAGCTTTACATTATTATATTTACTAAAAATTCCCAAGAAAACTAAATCAAATTAATGGCAATACAACAATAATAATAGATTTTCCTACACTTCACCCTACATAAGTTAAACCCCAAGAAGAGGAGCTTGTGAGTGGCAAAAATAGTTATTATTATTTGCTATGGCACTCTGGGCCAACTTAAAAATAACCGATAGAGCCATTTTATTTGCAGGTGAGGAAAACCCGGATAACCCGACCTACCATCATTATTTGTATATATTAGTTTATTTCCATACAAAGTACAATCTATTTTTACAAATGTTTACTAGTTTCTATAAAAAATACTCCTATTTCACGAAAATGTTATTCTCTAAAGATTATCTAATGAGTTTGACTTAAAAACAAATTCTAGTATTATAAATTATCTCCAAATATTTATTATCTTTAAAAAAGTTACTCTAATATAACAAATATTACATTATTATTTAGGTGTACGTTAACTATCTCCGATTAAAATAATGAAAATCCGAAATTGCAAAACAAATAATTCATATACTTGATTTGAAAAACTAATGCCTAATAAATTTTCTAAATAAAAAAATATTCTTGAATCTTGGGAAATAAGATAAAAGGCAACCATCCATATAAACTAAAAAAAAAAAATTAAATGCAGTAACTTCAATCATTTTGTTTATCTTTTTGGTCTTTAAAATATTGCCACAGCCTTCATACTAGGTCTGTCTGAGTTCTTCAAAACTATATTGAGAACTATCAGAGGACTAGTTGACAGTAGACAGTTTAATAATTGTATGCGACAAAAAATTTGGAATTAAACTGTTTCACTGGTTCTCGGACAGTTTGCATCGAGTTTTAAAGAAACCTGAACAAACCTACATTATAATAGTTTTGAATTAAATTGTTGAAATATCTTTGATTCTGAAATTTTGACTGCAGTTTAAACGTTACATTAGGAATCACTTATAGGGCCTTTTTTAATTTGCAAATTTTACTTTTCTGTTTTCTATTAAAAAAACTTAGGTTTTTTCTTTCTATTAACTAGTGTTTTATTAATTTTATTTAAAAATCCATTATCGAAACCTTGTTTCTTATGTAAGATTCAAATTCATTCGATGACTGAGCGTCTTTGAAATTTTGATCTATATTATTAAAATGTAACACAGTAATCTGGAGGTGTGATAACAACATTACTAGGTATTTATCTTTAGTGTCTGGTTTTGAGGGTGCTAAAGGCAAAGCAAATCTTAGCAGTCATAGTCTTGAACGATTTGTGTTTGTAATCGATTTCGTATCAAAATTATCTCCTAATTTAGGATTGGTTTCACGTGGAATGTTTAAAATGTGGCACCATTTCTTTCTTTGATTTGAAAATTATGTATTTATAATAAATTTTCCCTGGTAAAGACTCGTTAAAGCATCAAAATACCTTTACTTAATTTTAAATAATCCTAAATAACATCTAAAACTAAAATAAATAAAAATACTCTCACTCACATGTTTTCGTCGGCAACCATAACCATATTGTTTTTTGTTTACTTTTTGTTGACAGCGCGAGCGTGTCACCGTGGCTGCGGGCACACGGGGGAGCCAGCAGGCATGTAGCGGACATAAATGCAGGTTAACATTGTACAAATAACTAAGTGAAGGCATGATTTTTTAATTTGGTTTAATATACAAATTAAAATTGTTGAAATTATACTTTTCTGTGTTACTGAGCGAGATGTTAATAAATTATTCAGTGTGCTTTGCATTTTAACACAATTTGGTTATTGTAAAATGGACTTCAGAGCACCCAAGCGCCGGGTGGTCTGCGCAGTAAACGGGTTGGCAAATTGTGCATATGATATAAACCCCCGTGCTAAATATTTTAATTGAATCTCGGGCCTGGTTCAACTATCGATTCCCTTTCCATATCAGAGACCCCACCAACGCCAGTCCCACCGCGCATCGAAATCTCGATCGAAGTTGCGCATCGGTCTAAGCTCAGGACCAACATTTTAATCGCGCTTAATATTTATTAAAAATGAAAAATTAAAATAAACTGATTGAGGAAAAATTGACTTCATTACATTTCTGTATTTTTTATTTAGAGAAAAATAATGCATATAAACTGCGAAAAAAAAAGGTGTTTTTCTTATAACTTTACCACCCTGTAGTTCAAAATCTAAGAGGCGTAGGACATATATGTTCATAGGAACTTTTTTGCTTTATTTTGTCCAAGGGACACGCCTCTGAATTTTTTGGCAATATTAAAAAAACACCCTGTATATCTGTATGTCCAAATATTGTACATTTTAGGTTTTTATGATACACATACATCTTTTAAACTAGGTACTTTTATATATGTTTTCAAATTAGACCAATCTTAAAAAATAAATAGGTAACACAAATATAAATAATATATTGAAAAACTGTGTTCTGACTTCCTCGAGACAACCAGTGGAAAAGGACCGAAAACAAAACTGGAACAAAATCTAGTCCGCTTGTTGAAACAAGAGTTTTGAGTTTGTTTCAGTTTTGGTTTTATTTTTAAAGTTCCAGAAAACACAAACAAAACATAAACTCCACTGCCCAATTAGTGGAAAACCATCTTAAGTGTAAAGATTTTTAGGCAAAAACATTATTTTGTTACAGTCACAAAATTAAATAAAACTAACCCTTTTTTATACATGATATAAGCTAAAAGGTAGTGGAAGTTGATTTGTGAATATTACATTTTTTAAAAATTTTTTTGTAATATGATGTTATACATATTTTGTAAATTATTCCAATATTTATAACCTAGTAACATAAACCTTTAAAATTTCGCTTTTTTGGACTAAGACCAACACTAAGTAAGGAATTTCTTAAACTAATGTACTTCTTTTCAAAATTGAAAATTAATTCTGATATTATATAGTTAGGTTAACAACAATTTAATTTTCCAAAAAAAAACAAACTATTAAAAAATGTACAAAAATGAATCTTTAATAACTTTAAATAACTATGTATAACAATGTTTATCGTGATACGATTAAAATAAAAATAACAATAATTCCCACGTTGACAACGTATTTATAACCTCGGGTTCTTTGTCATGAAGGTGCAAAGCGCTGACTTTGCTGATGAGCCACTCCGGGCAATGAACGGTGGGTTTCTATTACATTTCTCCTTCCTCCTTTGGTCCTAACTTCATCTTTGAAGTCTGTACGAGTAACTACTGGAGAACCTGGATTTGTGCTGGTTGTAGTTTGGGCCCAAAAAGAATTTTTGATATTCTGTTCTTTTTCTTTACTATGATCGTAAACAGGATGGCTGAAACAGAAATTATAAGGACAAGGGCGATAGTGCTGAGTCTTGTTGAAATTTGTGGCATCAGTGCTATTGGCTCTATTGGTTGGAGTTGTCCGTGGCTTTCTGGAATATTCAATTTTTTTATTTTTAATTTATGTTCAGGAGTTTTCCTAATTGGGATCACTTGTGGAATAACTATTTCTTGAATAGTTTTCCTATCATAGTGAATTCCTTCTATGTCGATAGGTTCATCTGACAACAGGATGCTGCTTTTTCGAATTTCTTGTTGATTTATTATTATTGGGTGGACTATTCCCAATAAAATTACTTTTCGGTTTTCCTGTAAAAAATTCTCTGTGATCAGTGTTTTGGTGCAATTTTGGACATTAGGGATGAAGCATCTGGACTTCACGGGCCTGGCACATATAGTGTAATCTGCTTGGTACATGTTTCATACCATTTGAATAATAGGGCGCAGGAGGAAAAACCATTATGTGATCATTATTAGGGATAGGATAAATTCTAAAGGTAGGATAAGCGTTAACGTGGAAGATTGGGATTTTGAGAATTATGAGCATTGTATTGGGTGTGACGCAAGCTAGAGATTTAGATGATTCGATAAGTTCATATGGGTATTCGTCATCGGCGAATAGGTTACTTCTTGAGTAAATTTTTATAAGGTTGTCTTTTAAGTCCTCGAGTTCTTTAAGAGTAAATCACAAGCGCAAAGCCATAATTTATAATAATATGGAGGCCATCACAACAATTCATTTTGAAGGTAAAATATCTAAAACCTTACCTTAACTGCATTTCACTAAAAAAGAAGTTACGAAATTAATTTTTTTACAACTTATGTGGGTCTATTCTGAAAAAAATTGGTTAAAAGTAACCTTGGATTATAAAAATAGCCGGATGTCATTTACAATTTTGTATACTAGACCATAGGCACCGGAATTCAAAAATTGCTTTGGGTGCCTGTCTTCTATGCGGAAAATGGGGGCTATCCCCCCCCCACCCTCCACACCTTACTTAAAGGCACCACCGGTTTTTAAAAAAAGCTATTTTAAAGTTGATTTTAGGAAAATTTTCTTGAAAAAAAAAGGTATTGTTAACTGTTCAATTGCTGGATAGGCTGGAGGCTTCCACCTAAAACGGGATATCTGGCAACCCTATATGGTCAGTGCAGCCACCACTGGTATTCTGAAGGTATTTTTACATAGATTATAACCCTCGATTTTTAAATCGCTACTGTCTTCCTAGCCATGATCTTTTAAAGATTTTTATTTTCTGTAAAACCTTACCAGTTACTTGAGAAAATGCTAGAAATGCTGACCCTGGGCCTTTATGCAATAGTAGAGGTTTTGCTCAAAATGATCTCGGACATTTTGAAGCATCTGTGGGGTGATTTGATGAGATTAATCAATTATCCGTTGTCGCAGATTTTCCAATAATGTTGGCTGGGTGGCATAAATTTTAGATTTTAAGTGGTCCCATAAAAAAATCTAACGGGCTTAGATCCGGAGACTGTGGGGACCACTCAATACTTCCTCTTCTTCCGATACTGGAAACATGGTAACGTTTTATCAAAATACTGACGAAAAGCGGCGCTCCGTCATGCTGGAATATTAAGTTGTTTGCTCTGTGCTGATCGTCATTCTCAAATCAACTCTAGTAACGCTGGATAAATACGATTTACCGTACCATTCAGGAAAAAAGTGCAATCATCTGAATAACACACGTTGAAAGGAAATTACTGGTCATTTAATGCCCTTTTAATCATAATTTTACAAAATTGTAATCGCCTATCAAAATCGTCTTCGTTAAATTCTTTTACTAGATGTATTTTGTAGGGATCAAACTTCTGTTTTTTTAATAACTTCTAAATACTACCTACGTCTCTTAATACCAGATGTGTTTGCCAATTGTCTTGTACAATATGGGTTATTGAACAACATGTCCTAAAATTGCCACCTCTATAGCTTCATTTACTACATAATTTTCCATTTCACGTTATTTGTTAGCTACTGACCCCGTTTTCCAAAATTTTTGGACTACTCCAAAATGTAGTTTCGATGTAGTTTTGATGTTGGTTGTTAAACAGTTGGGCAGTTCTATTAGCAGATTCATTGTTTGCAAAAAAGGGAAATTATTTGCACCCTCTCAGCAATAGAGTAAACCATTATCACTGATATGCCACTTTTATGACGACTCTACAATGAAATAATCTAAATCTTACTACTTTACGGCGACCAATCTGATAACAATAATTGAAAACCGCAGGAATAAAAGTAGAATTGTTGCAAAGAATTCCTTTTTTTTAATAACAATGTAAAAATGATGTTAAACCGGTTTTGTGCTTTTGGTGAGCAACTGTATGGGCTACATAGATGGTAGCGATGTAAAATTTGGAGGTTATTATCTAGGTAAAAAAACCTTTAAAATAACATATCATTCGACCAATCTTTCCATTTAAGATGTGAGTCTCACCTCCCCGATAGAGGGTTTCCGTTCAGGAAGTGAAACTGCCAAAACAATGTTTCCCCTTAAACTCCAAAATTGACGGGTCCAAGCGTTTTTTAGTGGATGAACTGGTTTCTCGCCAGCAATACTAGAGAGCTGTTTCTTACTCTAAATGAACGTTCTTTTCTAACGGTGCTTGATCGAGTGCAACTTTTAAATGTTCTTCCTGTTCCCCTCAAGCATTTGCTTAATGTCATATGTACAAAGATCTTGTCTTGATAATTGTAGACCATTATAAATCTTTCTTTTTTGACGTCATAGGGTTTTATACACCAAGAATAATAAACCCTTAAGTACAAGTTCAACGCGCTGTCTATGACAAGTCACGGCAACTTTTTAATCATAAAAAGTACAGCTCCAAACGATATTTTATTGAGGCATCTGTCGCTATACCAACTTGAGCCACGACAGCTTCTTCGGTTCACTTATTGACACTTTTTGTCCTCGTTGTGCTATGGGTGCTCCGCACCCTGTTTACAACTGCTCTGGGTGCTTGCCCACCCAGAGCACCCTGGGGATTCGGCGCCTATGTACTAGACTGCTCATAAAATTATTCTATTTAATCACTTGAGCACCCTTCTACTAAACACATTTAAGGGGTAACTACTCAGTTCTTTAAGGTTGTATTTAAAGTTTTCCCCCTTATTTAAATTATTTAAAGAAATGAAGATATTTGCATTGTTGCCAAATTGACTGGTTTTTGATAATATGGGTGACTTTGGACACAACACCCTGTATAAAATGTTGTTTTGCTCTTTAAACCCAGTTTAAAGCCTATATGTTATTTTTTATGTTGTGTCTCGAAATAACCAATATATTGAAAAAACTGTACATTTGGGAAAAAGCATATTATAAAAAAAAAACAAAAAGTCATGTTCTTAAATCCCATATCCCAAATTTTGTACGATAAAATAAGTCTCTTTGAGGTTCTCATTCCTCTCTGTATATTCTTAATAAAGTAATAGTAATTTAAATTAATTTATCATCGTTCGATCGTTTCTTAGTAAATATCGACTTGAATCTGTTTATATTTTTTAGTAGACATTCTTGCCCGGATATACTGCAAGACTTATGGCAATTACAGTTTTTACATCATATTATCATTTCAAGCTCATAAGCTTCAGTAGTTGCTCAAGGCATTTAAAGAATTTTAATGAAATAAAAAATTGATAAGTATAAATACTATGCTACAAGAACGCATCTAGAGATTGGATAGGGGGTTCATCAGAGTGGAAAATATTATAATTGATTTGCTATGTAAAAAGAAATATCATATCAATGTAAAATTAGTATTTTAAACAATTTGAATTGGGAAATGTTGAATAATGTTCAGTTATTTGTAATGGAGAAAAAATTATAATTTTTAGATAATAGGAACTGGAAAGAGTGTGTAGAAAATAGTGTTGGGATACCACATGTAGCGTTAGGCTGTCAATAACAATAATTAGAAATAATATTATTCGCGAAATACAATATAAACAATACCATCATTATCACTAATTTTAAATGTGATATAGTTGTCTTAAACCTAATAAGCAAATGCTATATTAAAATGCTGTTTAAACAATAGTACGCTGCATTAGTGTTAGTAATTTATATGCAAAAACACCGTTCATTCATTGATTGAATTAAAAATGTATGGCGAACTCGTAGATAAAATATTTTTACAATAAGAACGCAGTGAGGTCACCTGATAAAAAACCTGCGGTGTTGTATATTTGGTTATTTCTAAATTGAGGTAGTATTGCACGGGATAAGTATGAACGTTCTGTTCTCTCGAAGCAGATTATTCTGGACTGCTCAATAATCTTCTAGGGCAGAGATTCCCAACAAACCTTTTTTTGAGGACCCTCTCGTCTAGTCGCTATAATGACAAGGACCCCACTAATTAATTCTTAAAAGCAAGAGTTAGAAATGTTCTCGTTCCCTACGCCTTCCCTTAATGTGGTAAGAAGCTAAGCAGCTTAGCTAATTTAATAAAAATACATTGTTGGTACCTTGTCATTTCACAGTACCAAGTACCTGAAAAGAATAAAATTAGTAGATTTTATTTTCTAATTGTTTTAGACATTAAGGTTGACATTTTGAGAAAAAAGATTAAGCTTATCAGTATTGTTTGTTGTAATTTTTAGTTCTTAATGAGATGAGTTGAATCTGACCTATTTCTGAAAAGTTTGGTTCCAAACTTGACACTTTCAATTTGATATCCGACCGCATGTCTAGCTAATTTCTGTACTTGTTTTTTATAAAGCACATGAAGGAAAATGCTTGTTCAGACAGATAGGTAGTTGAAAATAAAAGGATCTTTTTTAATGCCTTATTTCCAAATTCTTTGTAGTCCTTGCGTGCTGTTACCCAGAAGTCTGCCATTTTTTCACCTTTAAAAATGTTTTTCGTTGTACCACAACTAGACAAATCCACAAGTTAATCTTGTTCTTTTTCTGTGAGACCTGTGATTTTTTATATTTCTTGACAGCTGAAGGGATTTCGATTCAATTATCGTCAGGGTCGGGTTCAGAGAAGTATTCCATAAAGGTGGTGACTAGGCTGCGTAGATGCTCGGATACGTTGCTCTTTATCTGGTCAGGCAAACTTTTTTCTAAAGACTCCAAGAATTGTTTTAAAGTAGCGAAAGTAATAAATGAATCCTTTTCAATCCGTGCTACCCAGATCTGACACTTATTTACCATAGCACTAATCTTATCTTCAAATTTAAATATGTCTACATTGTTCCCTTGCAAACTTTAGTTTAAAACATTTAGTTGTTAAACACATTAGCTATGTGGGCAGTTGAACAAAGCCAAAAAAAGTCAGTGAGAAAGTCTGCGTACTTGGTGTCAAGAAGAAAAACAGGAACCTCATCTTTAAGTTTAAAAAATCTTGTCAAGATCCTACTTGGAGAGAGCCATCTTACTTCTGTATAAATAAGAAGCAGTTCGTGCTCACTACCAATCTCTTTGCACAACAAAGAAAAAAATCTAGATTGCAGAGGTCGAGCTTTAATGTAGTTAATGACTTGAACTACTTCGTTCGGTATCTACTGCAAAAGTTTAGGCAATATTTTGGCTACTAAAGCTTCATGATGAATACAGCAGTGTGTCCATTTTAACTCAGAGGCTACTGCTTTTATACGAGCTTGAAATCTGGTTATGTTGCCAGCCATTGATTGTGCTTCATCCGATTTTGCTCCATCCGTAGACAAGCCTACACATTTTGTTCAGGCGACATTACGTTTATTAAAAAAATCATTTAATGCAGTAAAGATGTCTTCTGCCGTTGTGTGAAATAGTTCGCATGAAAAAAGAAAATCTTCGTATATCTGATCCTTCCACAAACGTCTGTGCTTTCATCCAATTGTAGAGCATATACGAACAGCAATGTCTTTTCAGTGTTATTTATCATTTCTGTAATTATTCTTCTTTGGAGAGTATTGTTGGAGAGTTAAACAGAACCTGTTAGCTTGGCAACTGCATCACCTAACATTCTCTTGCATAGAATTATTGATGATGGTAGTATAAATTCTTCAGCAATTGTATGATTTTTTTCACTTTTAGCGACAAGCCGAGATATCTCATAAGATGCATGGGTTGCAATTTCATGTGCATTTGCACCAGAGTATTTAATAATGTTTTTACGAGATCTTTTAGGCTCTTCTAATTTATTTTTGCTTTGTTTTAAGATGCCGACGGAGTTTTGCTGGCTTTTGTAGTAAATTACACATTAAGATGTAGGCTGCTGCTCAGGTCCAGTGAACGTGAAACCGATTTCCAAGTAATCAGAGTTGTATTTTCTAATTTTTTCAGTAGACTTATTACTGATCTTGGACGAGTTAGGTTTAAAAGATGCCGACGAGTTGGGTTTGAGAGTCACTGACTTATTAATATGAGTTATTATTTGTCATGTGGTTAATCCTTAGTAAACCCAAAACAAAATTTTTGTTGTTTGTTTTTTCTTAAATAATGGCTTTTTTTGTAAAAAAACACTCATTTTGTAGGGGTGAAGACGGATATCATGATTAGAGACATTACAAAAATAAAATGGGAATTTCTTTCATGAAGTACACTAAAGAAAACTTGATGATATTAAAACAGGCAAGAAAAGTTTAAGGCTGTAGAGCATTATAGAGTGCTAAAATCTACATTACATAGGATAAATGGAAATAAAAGTAAGAAACATGGCGGACAATGCGCAATTTCAGTTAAAGAAGAAAGAATTTTTGCCGAATAAATGAATTCGCGACTGGAGTTTTCCTCTTACAAGATAAGATATGAGATTCCTAGTTAAAGATTATTTAAACAGAAAAGAAGAAAAGATAAAATAATTTAAAAATAATTATTCTGGAATAGATTGGTTTTATAAATTTCTCTGACGCAATATTTTAACTAATCGATTTTCCCGAAATATTAAACGCTCAATAGCAAATATTATAAAGGAAATAATACAGACTTGTTTTGAAAATTTGGGACAATCAAAAATATTCCATCATCATACATTATAAACTACGACGAAAGCAATCTCACTGATGATTCATTTAAAATAAAAGTTCTATGTAGACGAGGATCAAAGATAGTAGAAACGGTAGTAGATTCCAGCAAATCTATTACTTCGATCATGATGGCCATTAGTCGATCAGGTGTACTTCTACTCCCATATGTAGTTTACAAGTCTGTATATTTCTATCCAACCTAGGTAGAAGGTGGTCCTGATGGTGCTCTGTATATAAGCGCACCAATTCCGGTGTGATGATTGATTTGATAAGATTCTTCTAGGGAGGAAGGTCTTAATTGGGGACAATTTGGCAGCTCACATTTCGATACACGTTATACGGTGTTGCGAGCAAAATCAAATTCATTTTGTGTTACTGTCTCCAAATGGAACACATATCCCACAACCATTTAAAAAATTTGGCGATCTGTGCTTGCTTAATGGAAAAATAAAAAGCAGAGGTTGTATTCTCAAATCGGAATTCCTTGCCCTTTTAATAAAAGAAATCGAAAAAATCGAAAATATAGAAACGAACATTAAGTCTGGCTTTCGAGACTGTGGAATTATTCCACTGTCACTAGATGCTGTTTGCAAGAAAATACCTAATCCCGAGAGAATAGAAAACGAAGGCGTAAATGAGGAACATTGAACTAACATCCATAAGACAGTTCTTCAGGAAAATAGATTAACTGTTACTTAATTTTAAGAAGGGACGTGAAAAACATTGCAAGTGCCTGCTGGCAAAGGCATTTACTTAAGAGATATGGAGACAGCTGATAGTGAGGCGATGATAACCCTAGAAGATAGCGATTAATAAGAAACTGTAAAAATGCAAGATAAAGACAAAGAAAATATGTTCCTTCAAAACCAAAGCGATACTATTGATGCTGACTCTGCAATATAAGTAGAAATTTTCGTAGTAGGTAATTTCTGTTGTCCAGAAACCAAAACTAATAAATACTATGTTGGCTGTGTTACTGAAGTTATTATTTTACATATCCAACAGTTGAGGATAAAATAATTATAGGGCAAAATCAAATCGTGAAAGTATTTAGAAAATTTAAAGATTTAAGGCGCCAAACTTATCATTTCGTGCTTTTGTCTTCATTGAATACTATTAAAATGGAGCAGATAAGAGAAAAAAATATTTTTGACAATAATGTTACTAGTTATTTAAATATTATCACCAGAATTATTTCTTGTTTATGTTGCTTTATTAGTCAAAAACAGATGACGTTTTTTTGTGAATAAAAACTTTAATATGCCTCCTTATTTTTTTATACCTAAAATTTATAATACTTCGCAATAAAATATATGTTTCTAATTTTTTTCTCCGAATTCGACCCATACTAGGGTCTAAGATATTTTTTAACGCTTAATATATGGCCGTTCGCCTTTAACCCATACATAGGGGTGGAGGCGGACACTTTTTAACAACAAAAAAGTAGTGGGAGGAGTGAAAATTTATTTTCTATATTTTTGGTTATGGACGCACTATACATGATATATTTAATTAAATGCTGCATTGATTATACATTTATATATTTTCTTGGAAATAATGCTTATGTTAAGCAAAATATATGCTTATTAAGTATAAATAAATTAGTTTGTTTAGTAATAAAACAGAGTTTTAATGTTTATATTATATTAACTAGAATGTTTTAATTAAATAAAGTCCATAATATAAATAAATATAAAAATATAGATAAATAAAATGGTAGGACTGTATCCTCTGTAGAACGTCACATTTAATCCACTAATTCGATTTTATTTTATGAGCAATATGATAACGTCTATAAGAACTAAAAACAGAAATGTCACATTTGGTTTGTTATAGGAACATTATTTTATATCTTTTCAAGATAGGGCTATAATATTACCGAAATGTCTACAATGTTTCATAACAAAAGCAAACGTTGGCGTTAGATAAAATTAGGAGAAAAATTAGTTTATAATATAACAATGTGATGTAGAGATTTTATTAATTACTCAGGCAGCACACATTAGTATAACTTACGTATTTTATACGTAATACTCGTTAAATTTTGGTTTTGGTTGATTCCGTATACGTTTACAGTTTACTATTATTATACATACCGTATTTTAAACGATATGTTATACGTTTTTTACATACATCCTATGGTATATAAGTGTAAATTTTTCTACGTTTAAATATAGTTAACAACATACGACTAATTTTAGTTTGCGATGAACTATTTATATACAGTGGGCCTAAATATACGTTTAGGTTTATTTAAATTAAATTCGTATAAATTTACATAATATTACAATATGTGTTCTTCGTTTATAATTCCCGTTTAAATTTCGTCTTGGTTGACTTTTTAAACGTTTACCATCTACCATTTTTATACTTAACGTTTTTTAACATAAATTAAACGCTTTTGTTTGTCGACACTAGTTAATATACCTATATTATTCTACGTTTAAATGTAAGTCACCTTAAACGAATATTACCAGTTTACGATGAACTAGTAGACATAAGAAAATAATATGTATATATTTAGGTTCATTTAAATTAAAAGCTTATAGATATATTTATTTACGTTATATCCATATTATATTACCTGTAATATTTATAACAAATTCCCCATACACACGGAACTATTTTTAGTTGGCGGATGGAGGATGACGTTCTAGAGGTACGGTCTTTTCTCATTTCTACTCATGCGTATGTGTTGTATTATTGTTCAGTATAGGGAATGGTTTGTGGCAGCACCAGGTTCGTCCATTTTCATTTGTGTACACGTTTTGTTGCATTGCATGCTGCTTTGGCATCCTGGCTTTTACGATATTGATTAGAAGCATAGGTGAGTTGCTATTAATGTTTTAATTTAGCTACTCTTTTAATAATTGTTGCATTTTACAACAACTACTGTTTTATAGCTAGGTACATTATGTAAATGTTTATAGAAACTCCAAAACATAACCTCACTTTTGTTTCTCTTATTTTTATACGTATTTTTCAGGCTACTTATTTTCCCTTGTTTTTGGCCAGTTGTTTTTTATTTAATAAAATGTCTAAAATAACCCTGTTTTGGCGTCATCTACGTAAAAAAATAGCACAAAATGTTCAAAATGCTTTAAAATCAAATCAATTTTTTTAATTCCCAATGAAGATAACATTAATGAAGCTTCGGACATTAATATATCCTCTGATTCTATTATTTATAATAATGTCCAAGAAAATATTACAAATTCATCTTCGGAGCTTTTAGAAAATATTTCACCTGAAATTGAGTTACATTTTGGTTATAGGAATGGGGGTGTACCAAGCGACTTAACCGACCGAACGATTAGGTGTACCATGCAAGATTGGCTTGTTAGCTAAGGCCCATCTAGGACGCAACACATCCAAAATGTTAAGCTAAAATTTTATTTTTTATATATATTTTTTGTTATTTAAAGAAAAGTTCCGTTCAGTTTATTATTCAGTATTTTAGTGTAGTACCTATTTATTTTTTAGTATTTTATTGTTTTTTTTTTTTAATAAAATATTGTTTTGTACATATAACAAGTGATCAAAAAATTTACTAAATATTTAGGCCAATTACAACTAAAATAGAAACACGAGTAATGCCTATTTCTGGTATACACCTGCTATGGAAGAAATCCAAACTGTCATTTAAGAAATATTAACATTTTTCCATGGCCTCTTTTATAAATTTTGTTTTGATCACTTTATTTAATTTGTGTGTGAAAAACATTTAAAACAATGTCAGATATATAAGAAAAATCTAATATAGACGTATAGTAAAACAGGATAATTAAAGGTAAATAAAGTAGTACGTCTAACAAGACGTATAAAAATTAAAAAAAATATACGTTTATAGGGCGCACATTTTCACGTATATATTGGGTAGCATATCAACGGTATCCATACGTATATTGTAGTACATAAAAAACGTCTTTTATACCAAATTGGATTCGTATAAATATACTACAACTATAAATCTAATATACACGTATAGTAAAAACGTTTAATTATAGGTGGATAAATTCTTAGTAAAATCGACGTTTATATATGACAAATAATATATTATGTTTATAAGGCAGACATTTTCACGAATATATTTGGTAGTACATCAACCGTATTCATACGTATGGTAATAGCTAAAAAAATACATAATTTATACCAAAGTGTGCTGCCTGGGTAATATTAATTCATATTGTCATACCACATAAAAAGTTAGTTTCAACAGTAACCGGAGAAACAGGATACTGCACTTTAGTCTACTGCGGAGAATCCTGATTGTTAATAATTGTTTTTTGAACAAAATATACTGTTATTTATTAAAACCTAAATTATGTCAACATAAAAAATCCAATCAGTATCAAATGAAATAAGAGAAATAATGATACCTTCTGCAAAAAAGTTTTGTGCGCGCTCTTGTATAAATGAACACAATGCAAAACCATATTGTTCCCGGAGTAATCTCCCGGTAACAAGCTGATGAATAGTAATTATCAAATTATAAAAATGAGCATTATTGCCTGAAAGCGACACAGACCAATCTCGTACATCATAATGACAGATGTCGGATGAAGAAATGACGTTCATGAATCGTATTTCTTGTAATGTATCCGTAAATTGTTGCTCTCACCTTTTGTACGAATTTCATTAGCCGTTTAACATTTTGAAATGGTGTATAATTAAATTTGGTTCGTAGCCCAGAAGGTCAAACGCCTACACATTAAAAAAAAAAAATACGTATTTTAAGGATTGAGTTTTTATTTTTTTATATAGAATAATCTAATTATTGTAATGAAACAGATTTTAAACAAAAGTTGCCCATAGAGATGATATTATTGATTTATCGTGTTTCTAATATTACTGTGACAAGGTAAATTAAGGGGTGACAATTTAAATATTTCTCGCTGTGTGCACGTAGTTTAGATTCAAAAGGAAAGACTTGTATTTCGTGCAAAACTTTTTAATTAATAAATGCGTTTCGGAATTTTGCCATCATCAGTGCTTATCTACAAAAATTGTGGATGTAAACTTACAATTTAAAAAATATATATTTTATTTTTTATTTTATTTAAAATACATATTTATAAAAGTCTCACTTAGATTTTATATTTTAAATAAAATAAAAATTAAATATATATTTTTTAAATTGTAAGTTTACATCCACAATTTTTGTAGATAAGCACTGATGATGGCAAAATTCCGAAACGCATTTATTAATTAAACAGTTTTGCACGAAATACAAGTCTTTCCTTTTGTATTTTTTATTAGCTTTTCAATGACATAGGACAACTTGAGGAAGCTGACTTATAGAGTGTTGATCTAGATAAGTTCTGTATTCTAAAATAGTGATGACATAATTTTGATTTCACTGCCAATTACAGTAACAGTAGACCTATTTATTATTAATAATATTCTTGGGTGTGTTGTTAACCTAAATTAAATATTTTTTGAACTTTAAGAAATATATTCATAAAGTAAATAGATAACATGCATCGCTTGGTTATCATTTTTTCTATACATAAAATTTACATAAAATCTACAACCTTTTACATATTTCAAAAGTTTTATAATAAACCAGTTTTTTTATTAACTTTGAAATATTTAAAAATTTATCAATATCAAATATTAAATCCAGTTATGTACAAAGTAATTAATTTTACAATTTTAATCTAAACATAATGTCGCTGATTGTTTTTCAAACTAAAATAAAAATTAATTAAATATTACATTTATTCTTTATTGTGTCCCATGTTAAAATTCTGGCGTTCTCATTGGTAAATCCCTTAATTTTTGGATATATTTAGGGATAAATTGCACCATTATTTAACACGTAATAAGTTTTGATAAAGACGTTCACAATCATCAAGATTAGAGACTGAGCCAAAAAGTTTTAGGTCATCTGCGTAAAGAAGGTAATGACAATCAGTGACATCCACAATGTCATTGATAAACACAAGGGGCCAAGAACTGACCCTTGAGAGACTCCTGATAATGTAGGTTATTCGGCAGACTTAAACCCATTAAGAAAAACGTATTGCTTTCTGTCTTGAAGTGTGTTGTGTGTGTAGGTATCGTAGGTATTTACTTGAATAAATAATGGATGTACTCAGATTTATATATATATATAATTCATTCATACATTTTGAATAACGGAAAATGGAATGGACATTGACAGATGACATCTTGCAATGACAAATGACATATAGAGTGTTCGTTTTACTTCTAGGAGCAGATATGACAACTCTCCCCTTCCTTATGAAAAACAAGATCCTAAAGTTCACAAATCTAATTTATTTGGAGGCCTAATCTGACATTTAGAACGACGTAAGGCCTCACCTGAAAAAGGAGTGAATGCAGCAGGATCTGTATTGGAGGTCCCTGGTTGATTATAAGATAATGTTAAGTCTGATGAATCGGTTTCAGTTTGTACTGTTGTTTCTAATGCTGATTCATCAGGTAGAAGTTTAGTATCAGTTTAAATTAGGCCTGGGGATTCAGTTACCTTTTCTTTACTTGCACTCTCAAAAAGACTAGGCATGATAGATGGTTCAGGTTGGACCAACATATGAGGTGTATTCTCGCCAATTGACCTTAACTGATCGATGTGTCTTTTCCAACAACGACTATCATCTAAATAAATTAAATAATGTAACTTACCCAGCTTTTCTGTAACTACCAAATTGCCATTTATTTGTATGTATATATTCTCTAGCTTCAACTCTCTCCCCTTCTTTTAAGGTTTTAATTATTGTCTTACCCTCGTATAACTCTGACTTGACCATTTTTGGTTTAAAAATATCAAGTCTTGACCTAATTTTTTTGCCGAACATAAGAGTTAAATGACTTAGACCTGTAACTGTATTAGGAGTTATTCTATATTGAAATAAAAATTTACTTAATTACAATTCTCTATCAGAAATGCTATTTTTCAAACTACGAAGGGATTGTTTCACCGTCTGTACATATCTCTTAGCTAAACCGTTTGTAGCAGGGTGATATGGCGCGCTCAATTTGTGAAATATACCATTCTATTTAAGGAACCGTTTAAATTCATATGAAACAAAGACCTGTGCATTATCGGAAACTAAATAATGAGGAATACCAAATGTAGTGAAAATTTTTCTCAAAATCTCTATTGTTTTTTTATTAGTCATATCCTTAACTAAATGTATTTCAGGCCAACGAGTATATGCATCCACTAAGATAAAATAATTGTTATCCATAAATGGACCGGCAAAATCAATGTGTACTCTTTCAAAAGGTGCCATTGGCATTTCCCAGGGGTGTGTAATAACTTTAGTTGGGTCATTTCTATGTGAATTGCATTCTGCACAGTTTTTACATATATATTTTCAATGTCAGTAGATATCCCCGGCCACCAACAATGACCTCTCGCAAGTGATTTCATTTTGACAACTCCAAAATGTGCAGCATGCAGTTCTAGCATCACCCTGTGTCTCAAACTTTCTGGAATGACTACACTATCATTCCTTAGAATACAATTATTCTGTAATGCAAACTCAATTTGAGGCACGTTGAATCTATCTTTTGCTGCTACATCTATACCTTTTTGTAAACCCTGTAATAGTTTTTTTAATTCCCCATCTTTAAGCGTTTCTTTTTCCAATTTACTTGATGTAATTGGCAAAGTTTCTATTTGAAAAATTTCAAATTTATCTGTAACATCATAACTAAAATTTGAAAAAGTATCTAGAGGTAACCTAGACATTGGAGCAGATATGACAATAAGATTAAAACAGTTTAAGAAGAGAGTTAGACATTCCAAAAGTTCTTATTTTACGAGGCATTATGCCATAGTCAAGTCTGTCGAAAGCCTTTAAAAAAGTCAGTGCTCTTTCTGTTAATATACTCCGTTTTGTGAAATTTCGTATCTAAGTATTGTTAACTGATATTCCGAAAAAGTTGGCCCAGCCCCACGAAACATGATATTTGTAAATTTATCTTAGGGCAAATTAAAATTTTGTTTAAAATATAATATTTTTGGTTTTTTAAATGTTTATGAAAATATAGTAAGACCAGCGTGGCTATTTTTAAAGAGTTTTTTTTTCAGAAATTGTTTTATTTGTAAAATGATTTGTATGTTTGGAGACAACTAAAATTGAATAGACGGTTTATCTGCTTCAATAAAATCAAGGCAGGATTTGTAAAACAAATGGAAATATTTGACGTTGCTAAGAAGCCGATTTTGACGTTTTAAGTACCTTTAGTACTGGTGTTGCTGTGTTGCTCTTAACAAATAAAAATGGCTCGTGGTAAAGTTATTTCTGACGAAATAAAAAAGTGATCATTCACTTGCCTTTGAAGGACCAAAATGCTTCTTAAATCGCTGACATTGTTAATAAATCGAGATATACAGTTTAAAACAATATTAACCTTTCAGTAGTGGCGCGGAGTCAGAGAGACGCAACGATTACATTTTTAGCTGCCAAATGTGAGTGGTGGGAGAAAAAGCGCTGTATGCCTGTGTAGCAGGGTTGCCAATCTGTGAGTAATTCCTCACATTTGTGAGTAATTTACTAGTCTGTGAGTAATTTTGTGAGTAAAGGGCAATTGTGAGTAATATGTGAGTAATCGGGAAGTCAGCGTGGGTATATTCATGGTAGTTAGGCAAAATCCTGATCAGATAATTTATTAAAACCGTGTTCTTTTTAAAAATTTTAATATAAGCCTTATTTTACCCCCTAGCACTTTTAGCGGTCATTACAATTTTATAGTTTTAAAATTGCAACGTCCTCTATTGCTTGGTCAATGTAATAGAGTAAAAGTAATTTTGATATTTTACACCACTAGGGGTCGTTTCGATAGTGAGAGTCCCATTGGGACTGTCCCAACCACAAAGCACAGAGGTTCCACGTGAATGACCAAGGTCAAAACCGACAACTGACATTTTTTATGCTATTTGCTCCAAACTCTAGATGGGGCTACTGGTGAAATTATGATTTCTTACTCCATTTTTAAGCCTTATGGGAGAAAAACTTAACCAAAGACTCCAAAGATGTGACGTGTATTTATTTATGTTCTTGGTTAGTTTCATTTTTCCGTCTGATTTTAGAGATTTTTTGTTGGCTTTGGCTTTTGGTTTCTGTTTATAGTTTCGTCTTAGTTATTTGCAAAATTGTGATGTTTCGCTTTTTTATTTCCTACTGTGTTTTGCAATAGTTTTGGTGCTACGTTGAAAACTTCGAGAAAAACTTCATTGATTCACCATATATTCACCATGCATCTGCATCATAAAAAGACAAACGGGGACAACAACTAATTGATAATCAATTTATCACTGGACTAGATTCCGAAATCATTTTTCACATAAGAGAGTAATGCCACCATCTGTATTTGGAAGGAAAATACCTATTTATCATTGAATGAATAGTTAAAAGGATTCACCTTTTAATACAATACCTATATTACATTTGTCCTCAGTTAAAAGACATTTATAAAATATATAACTTTAGTGTTAATAAAATGTAATATCCTAGTCTCTACTTCACATTTAAATTATTGATAGGTATTTTAAAGATTTGAGATTATATATCTATTTGCTCCAAGTAAGTATTCGTTAAATATGTATTATTATTTGTATTTATTTTTATCTAATAATATTTAAGTTATTAATAAACATATTTTAAGAATGTTCTATTTTATTATTTATAGATATATCTTATATTTATTTAATAAAAATATGCAGAACCAACTCTCCACATTAGACCCCTTATAACAAATTAATTCTTCAAATTTGGTATAATCGACCTAAATTATTTTGTAAAACAAAAGTTTCGAACTTACTAGTTCCATACTTTATTTTATAAAATAATTTATGTGGAAATCATTTAAAATTTAATTTAAAACTACTACCTACTCCTAAAAATTACAATTTGAATTTACCGCCATCTGTCAATTGTCATTTTAGTTCCAGCTCCAAACACAAGGTGGCGCTAATTTGGTTTAAAAGTTTAACATTGGCGTGGGGTCTCTAGAAGATACATGCTTTGTGGTCCCAACCGTCGATTAATATCTTTTTTTTTGTTCATTTTAAAAGTATATTTTTTTATTAGTAGATTTTTTTTAAGTATTAGAATTAATGGTTTATTATGATTTGGTCCGTTAATAAAGAAGCTACTCTGATTCTCCAATCCTTTTTATCTGTGTTTTTTGTTCAGCTGATGACAAAGATGTTTTATATACAGGGTGATTCATAACTATTGGGACATAGGCTAAGGGCAGGTTATTTGTATCAAAATATGGCGATAGGGCCAAATATAACTTAATAAAATATTGCTGTGGAATAAGATACAGGGCGTTAAATAATAATAATAATAGTAATAATAATAAACTATAATCTAACAGCAAATTATTTGACACTGCAAAGCAAACTTTTCATAAATGAAATATTTTGTGAGTTGTTCAATTGCGTTTTTCTCGAAAACGGGTGAAATTTTCTAATCAAAAATACTAAAAAGTTTCGTAAAAAAAGTTACCACTTAATATCATCATCAGGATTCATTCACGTGGCGCCTCCTGTAACAAAAGATGAAATAATATATAAAATATTATTCCTTGTCGAAAAATATGCCTTTGTGCCAATTTTGATATCAATTCATAAATATACAGTGACATCAGAAAAAACAAATTCCACAGCAATATTTTATTAAGGTATATTTGGTCCTATCGCCATATTTTTGTCCAAATAACCTGCCTTAGCCTATGTCCCAATAGTTATTAATCAACCTGTATATTACTTTGTTATTAAAATAGTGAATGCACAGAAAAAAGGTGCATCTGTTTTGACTCTTGTATGTTCTGAAAATTTATCTTTTAATGTTTGGCAACATTGCACAGTAGTAAAATAAATTCAAACCAAAGTGCAAGAGTACAAAATATAAGATTTATATAAAAAATTTAGTAATATTAATATTTTGAAGTTGTGAGTAATTGTGAGTAATCCGGAAAAGTTTTTGAGAGTAAATCGGTAAAGACCGGTTGGCAACCCTGCTGTGTAGCTTCATGAATTATGCTCTAGTGTATTGTGTCAATTTGTTGAGTACGGTAGACTAACTGTTTATAAAATACGTCTCTCAGACTACCTGCCACCGCTAGTGTTACAGTAAATTTGGTTGGCGAATCCACCATTTTTGGTAAGTTTTTATTTTATTTTACATAAATGAGGGAAAACCTATTTTTTTTTTAGTACCTAACAATGTGTGACTATGAAAAAGAACAGGAGAGGCTTCGCCGTCTTTTGGCAGAAGTTGAGGAACTAGAGGAACCCGACGATGAAGATAGTCAAAGTGAGCTGGATATAAATGAAGAACGGCCATCAGATAGCGAATCCGAACAAGACGCAGATGAAAAAGAAGAAGCTAGCAATACTGTAAATAATTATAAAGGTAAATATCTTGCCAAAGATGGATGTACGATCTGGAATAAGCATTGCAATTTTAATTCTAAAACACGTACTAAGCGACAAAATATCATTACCCGATTACCCGGGGTAAGACAAAAAGCTAAAAGTGCGAAATCTGTCATCGAGTGTTGGGAATTATTCTTTACAGCAGATATGTTACAACACATTGTAAAATGTACCAATTTGTACATCGCTTCTATCGCAGATAATTTTCGGAGAGAACGCTCTACCCGACCAACGGATATTACAGAAATAAAAGCACTTTTAGGTTTATTGTATTTAGCTGGGTGCCTGAAAGATAGCCGTTTAAATACAAGTGATATGTGGGACAGGAATGGTTTAGGTGTAGAAAGATTTTGGCTGACAATGTCCCAATATCGATTTAAATTTCTGCTTAGATGTGTACGATTTGACAATATTGAAACCAGGTCACAACGAAAAGAAATCGACAAACTAGCTCCAATCCGTGAGATATTTGATGAATTTGTTGACAGATGTAAATCTTGTTATACCATAGGACAGTACTGCACCATAGACGAAAAACTTGAAGCTTTTCGAGGCCGTTGTAGCTTCAAACAATATATACCCAAAAAACCTAACAAATATGGTATCAAGATATTTGCTTTGGTTGATTCCAGAGTTAGCTATACTCAAAATTTAGAGGTATACGTAGGTGTACAGCCGGCAGGTCCGTATTCTCTACCAACAGATACAAAAAGTGTTGTCGAAAGACTGATAGTTCCCATATCTGGTACTGGAAGAAACGTTACATGCGACAATTGGTTTACGAGCTTTCCGTTAGTCGAAAGTTTACTTTCTGAACATCGACTTACTTTCGTAGGAACCGTGAAAAAAAATAAAAGAGAATTACCGCCAGAATTTGTACAGACTAAGCAACGACGTCTTTATTCATCTATGTTTGCATTCCAAAAGAACATGACAATAGTTTCCTACATTCCAAAAAAATATAAAAATGTTTTGTTGGTGTCTAGCATGCATTTTACGGACGAAATTGATGAAATCAGTGAAGAAAAACACAAACCTGCAATAATTACATTTTATAATTTGACAAAGGGCGGTGTAGATAATGTTGATAAAATGTGTGCTGCATATGACGTTTCGAGAAATTCTAGAATATGGCCTATGGTTGTTTTTTATGCTCTCCTGAATGTTGCTGGCATAAATAGCCAAATCATATATGCTGCTAATAATCCAAATGTGACATTTAATAGAAGGCATTTTTTGAAAACATTGGCAATACATCTTACGGAAGACCAACTTCGACGTCGTTCCTTTGAAACCAACGTACCCGTAGCTGTACGTGAAAGGAGACAGGATGCTGCTGGTACTTCATCCAAAGAAAATGACGCTATTCAAGAAGGAACTCGGAAGAAATGTGTATTTTGTAAAAACAAAAATAAATCAAGGTTTTACTGTATTAAATGTCACAAATTTATTTGTTTGTCACATGCCAAATATTTGTGTGAGCCTTGTTTAAGATCCTATAAATAAATACCTTTTAATGTTCATTTGTATCTTTTTCATTTTTTACAATAAAATGTATTTTTTCAACGCAATCATATTTATCCTAATGGTTTACACCAGTATAACAATAAACCATCAAAAAACACACATAACCTAAGGCATATGCCTAGAACGTCTCTCAGACTCTGCGCCACTACTCATGCGACAACACGGTGCGCCACTGCTGAAAGGTTAAACTGTAAAAAACAATTGAATCTGAGGCTCAAAAACCGAGAACTCGAAGTCATCCGCAATATTCCAATGCCCACTTAAGAGCAAAATCGACGTGCTAATTATAACGAATTAAGAATATTATGGAATCAGGCAACGGGAAAAAAAATCCAAAAGCAACTTGTACCGAGCTGACAAAAAACTGGAATTTAAAACTTACAAGGCATACTTGAATAATTTTTTGTTTTTTCTTTGTTTTTTTTTTTGTGTTTAATTCAATATTTCATAGGCAAAAGAGAAGCCATTATTGACAATGATTCAAAAGAAAAATAGACTAGCGTGGGCAAAGGAACATCAGTTATGGTCTCCGAACCAATGGTACTCCATTATTTGTAGTGATGATACCAAATTTGAAGTATGTACCCAGACAGCAGACTATATCCCTGACATATGCTACCAATCTGCCTATTTGCCAAAATATATTGCAATATTTATGAAATATTTACAGACTATATTTCATATTCTATATTCTAGAAAGATATTCCAAGCATATGTATTTTTTGATATGCTTAGCATATTTATTTTTCATATTTTATAAATATTTCTGTAGAATATTATGTTATATTTAACCATTTTATTTTATTATCTTTAGGTACAAATAAAGACATAGTTAACAGGATCATCCAAAAACGTGAACTTAGAACTCCGGAATGTAACTTTAAATCATTATCATGCACACTTATTTTTAAATAATGAAAGAAATTAAACCTCTGAGATCAAATTATCATTCTCTTCATAGACAAAATAAGTATGTAGTGTTCCAATAATGTAGACAAGAAAGAACAAAAAAATTATTCTAACAATCAAAAATATACGCCTAGTATTGGTAGTCAGATTTGCGAGAGACGTGATGGAGTTTTTAGTTTTTGTTTTTTTATAGTCTCACGATATACCCACCCAAGTGGTAAGTCTGAATAACTATAACAATATGGTCCTTCTGTGGTGCTTAAAATTATAAATATAAATAAATATTTTTAAAGAAGTGTAAAACAATTGGTAGACGAGTCTCTTTTGTTCTTAAATAATGATAGAGAATTAGATTCAGATGAATGTAAAATGTAAGCTTCTTACTGAATCTTACGAAGAAATACCATCATTCTTTTCCCCAGGAAAAAAACTCTTGTAAAATTCAAGAACCTGAATATATTTTAACACATCGCTTTGTAAAGGATAATATTAGTTCAAAGACATCTAATGCTAATGAATTACCTATTGCTAGTAATAAAGTAACTGATCATTATAAAAGTTTTTAGAGGAAATCAAAATATTCGTAATAAAATTGCAGACAAGGCGCTATGTAATCCTATTTTTGTTTTTTAGAGAAGTGTAGGAAAATCCACAGTAAACAAATGGCAACGGAAAATGTAGAGGAAGCCATTACTATAAATAAAGTGATCCAAAGATGCTATAGAAGTAAATATTACTGTAATATTTGTCCCAAGATTCTGAAATATTTCTATTTTACTGATATTTTCATCTCAATTCTAAAACTTCTTATTAAAAGCATCAAAATGTAAATAAATTATAAATATCTCATATTAGATATACATATCTTATATATTATTTTATTAGGAGAAAAGTACATGAATAACCTCAGAAAATAAATTTAAATTTAGTTTTTTGTATATGTATGCATTGTTTTTATTTTTTAAAAATTTGCATTATTTTTCAAATAAAATTTATTTTGTATTTAAGTATGGGATTTATTTTCTAAACTATGGTACTGCATTAAAATAAATTGAATATACCATAAATATATAAAATACCATGAATATAGGCATACATAGATATCCTCAGTAAATTCAGAAAATATTTTTGAAGATAAAAACATATCATAGGTATATGTTTCATGGTAACCTTGATAATCCTGCAATCTTCCAGTCATAAGCCATGACGGATATGGGATATCCATGGAATATAGGATTATGCAGTTGAGATATGCACTGAATATTCATGCAAAATTTTTGTGCTATCTGGGTATTGGTGATACTAGGAATCGTGTCATAAGAACAAAAAAAGAAGTGTTTCAGAATGACTGTCTTAGAATTAAAGTTAAGTTTACAGCTTCTGTCATGATTTGGGGAGCCATGTCAACTAAAGGAGTAGAAAACTTACACTGTACTATGAATGCTGATAAGTACATTAATGTGCTTCAAAATAATTTGAAACCCCAAATTGAACACATGCGTTTAAATAATATCGAATGTATCTTTCAACAAGATGGTGTCGCTTGTCACACGGCTAAAAAAAGTAAAAGACTGGATGTCAGAAAACAAAAAAGCTCTGACTAGAATTGCAAACCTGTCTTTAAGAAAAAAATTAACATCAGATGACTGCCAAACATTAATTGACATGTTAAGGTGTATCGAATCAGTTATTTGGTTTTCGTTAAGTTTTTAATCGACAGTTTTTTGAATTTATTTATTGAATAAGTATTTTTTTCTGTTACAATTGTATATTAGGCTAAAATTATATAAATATGTTATCAGAAATATTATAGTTTTTAATAGGTTTTTCGTTAATATAGCAAATTTATTTAAAAAACATGATTTCGATAGTTGGACCAACTTCACTGAGACAGGGCTCGTATGAGTAAAGATCATTTTTTTTTCAAAATTCTTTATTAATCAATAAAGCGATAATTTGATAATTTTATATCATATTGTCTTTATTTGAGTACATCTATAGCAAACGTCAATTTAAAAAAAAAATAATCCATTTATTCGTTATAATATGTACTAAAAACTGACGCAGGCACACCGTCAAAAGGATTTACCTGTAATTAAAAAATTTACTTAAGCGACAATATCTTCATAACTAAATTTTATTACTTAACGGGTTTTCGCTCTGGACCTTCGGTATATTTTTTATTATTAGAGTATCTAATCCCTTGAAACGGTAAATTCGGCAGCATTTGACAACCTTGCCTAAGCTCATTATATTATATTCCGTATCGTATCGTATTACACGATAGCGGATAGCGACTATAAATCCCTACATTTGTGTAGTTTGTTTTAAAGAATTCACAATTTTGCATTCTTGCCCCCCCCCCACTGGAAAAAGTTCTGGCGACGCCCATGCTCTAAAGGCTGCTTCATTATATTTTTTGTATATTGAGTGAAACTTTGCCTCTCTCTTTATTTTGAAAATAACCGAAAAATCAAACCAAAGGGGATACTGATTCTTAGACTTCACCGTGTACAACGATCAAATATATTATATAGATTACCACAAAAATAAGAACATGCATCATCAGCGTTGTTTTATTATGCAAACGGTAGTGCGTAAGCGAATGTGAACTCCTATAACTACCTGGGACTCATTGTTAATTCATCAATAACCTGGGCAGAGCACATATCAGCGGTGTATAAACGTTTGATCTCAATGCTTTACCTATTAAAAAAGTCCTTCACGCGTGTGAACTTTCAAACATTTTCTAAACTTTAGACGGTTAATTCAACATGTCGTACCTGCGTGGTGCCCTGATCTGGTTTCTATTCAAAACAGATTGGAAAATGTTCAAAGATACGCTACTCGGGAAAAATCAGATTATCATATAAAGTAAGGCTTATAATGGCGAATTTGTGTTCTTTTGTCCACATAAGATTAGGAAGTTATTTAATTGTTTGTATTGTTATTATTAACTAATTGTCCTTATTATTGAAGTTTGTAAGTTTGTGCCTAATATGATTTATTCCTCAACCCGAATAGGTTTGTAATAATATTGTTTATAATAATAATTTTAACCAATCAGAATAATTGAGTTTTAATTTCGGTGTACCCACAGTAAATTTAATTATTGTTGTTATTATTAGTTATAATTGAATTATGTTATTCTTTAATGTAGGTTTGCATTGGACCACCAGTCAATTAAACATCTTTAACAATGCCCAGCTACAAAAAAAATATATTACACTGATTTCGAAATAAGAATATAAGAGGCCGCCAACCTCATAAAGTCTACCTCTTGGCGCTTAAATTTCTACCACTATAATAATTAATCGATTGTATGAATTTGAATATCCGTATGGTCCCGAGATTTTCCATTATAGTAAGGCGACTTTAACCTTTTTTAAGTTTGATCACAAGGTATTTATTTTAAAAGTTCATGAAATGTTTGGTATGGAAAATTTAATTCAATAAATATGTGGCCAGGACATTGATGGATACGAAGAAAAAGAAAACAACCACAAAAATATATAAATAAATAAAGACAACAATATTATGCTATTCCGGTTTCAATTATGTTTTGTTATGTTCTGCATCAAATTACCAAATAGAAAAATTAGCTTTTAAATGGAGTGTCATATTTTCATGTCTCAATATGCAACAGTTTTTATCCCAAAAGAGGCTCCTCAAATTACATTTTTCATGATCTGTCTAATCCTAGATAGCAAACTTACTTCGAATCAACACATACAAAACGTAAAATGACTCTTATTGTAGGGAGACGAGGATTTTGAATGACAAGGGGTTTAAAATAGAAAATGGTCCACTAGATATATTTGGCAATAAAAAGACTCATGATTACTTATAAAGCGGTTGTTTGATGGCCAAAAATAAACCAGAAAACAGTCCTCAATTCCCTCTCAGAAGATCATAGGCTGACATGCCTTTGTATTATAGGAGCACCGAGAAGTACACCGACAGCCTCTATTGAAATCATTCTATATCTCCCACCCCTTCACTTAGTTATAAAGAGGAAGGCCAGAATGATGCATACATCTCCAACAACTGGAACCCAGTGGAACACACCAGAATAACATATGAAGTAAATGATCCTATATTAAACATGGGATCAGATCATATGACACCCCGTCTAACCATCAACAAACTCTTCCAGGTCAACTGCCACTGGACCGAGGTAGATAAGGAAGTAGAGAAATACTTACTTAGCGGTTTTTTATGATATACGGATGGATATAAAAACAGCAAGGGAACAGGCTATGGCTTACATGGAGTTAAACATAATTGCGACATCATCGTCTTACTGGGAAACCATACTACTGTATTTTAAGCTAAAATACATGCAATCGAATCATATGTACTAGAGAATTTATGGAGAAAGTACAAAAACAGATTTGAAATTTGCTTCATTAATTCTCGACTAATTGTTGTTTCAGAATAACGGAAATTAACGTAGCGCACTCATCTTTAGAATTAAAATTCGGCCCTGCATGACTTCGGTTTTGGTTCAGACGTGAAGTAAGACTTTTTGCCATTAGAAGGTCACTGTTAGTCTAGTTGCTTTCCTATTTTGTGAGGTTTTCTTTTTTTTAAACATTAATAAATCAACATGTAATGATGCAAATTTCAAAATTTTTTTACACGGTTGAATAGAGAATAAAACCCCCTTTCAAATGAGCTATCACTCACCACCCCATGCTATTTAAATTTTTCGAAAGGGTTTTTACCCTCCAGTAAGGGATGAAATTAATCATGCAAAAATGTACATTGTAGAAATTAAAAATCGACCTGTCTCGGCGATTTTCCTAACAAGACCCCAGTAACGAGTTAGTTAGGGGGGTAAGACTTAAGATGCTCACTGTATATATTGTAATGATTTCATCATCACTCTGTATAAATGTTTTGTATAATTTAGATGGTTATTTATAAATATTGTTCAGGTCAACTATTAGAAACATTTTACGCTCCATGGTAGTTAAATCTACATCATTCAATGTCAATTTGATAATTTATAAATGTTTATTAAGAAATCGTCGATCGTAGTTTGCAAAATCACACTGTGTATTTAAAGCATGAACCACTTTGTATATAAAATAGTCACAAAACAAAGAGACATATGAAATGTCATAAAATTACGTTAGCAACAAATCAGATTCTGCATTCTGAAATCTTTTTGACAACCAATCAAAATTACAGGTATACATTGAAATTTGAATTATGAGAAACACGTAAATTAGAATTTACACAACCATTAATAATTTTGTACATACTATCGCTGTAAAATATTTATTTATACGTAAAAATAACATTCACGTCAATAAAATAATAATATCTAAGAAAAATACGTTTGACAGAAAAATATCATAACCGTGATTGGTTAGTTATAAAAAAAGTGAGAGATTGAAAAAAAAACGGTTGCTAGGAGGTTGTTGACCGGCGGATTGGACCGGATGACAAAAAAAAAAGGTTTTGGTAGAAAATTTTGCGAATTAATTAAATTAAAGCATATTGGAGCAATTAAAAGGTGCTTAAAAAAGTTGAATCTAATGTACTGGAAGCACTAGTACAAATAACACAGTCAGAAGCTATAATTTGGTGAGATAAATCTATTAACTATTTACCTTGTGAGGGTCCCGTATGTGTTATCGCATACCGTTATAATAGTCACATCTTTCCACTGTGCACATAAAGCCGACTTTCGTGTGCATGAAAATACATTGCTGCATCCTATAAGAAAAATAATATTTGATCTTTAGACGTTATATTCTATTCACGTGAATTTATGGTAGGAATTTAGAAGTTAATTCAGAAGGCGTTTTTCAGGCTGAACGCATCTAGCGTTCAGTTGAAATTAGTAAATCTCCAAAATAAAACAGAGACTGTCTATAATTTGGTATCATCATTCGAATTAGGGTGATATAAGTTCATTGAATATATTTTAAAATAATATACCCGCATATTAGTAAATAAATATACTGTATGTTAAAATTAATACTTACCAATTACATAAAATTATTCGAATAATTTTCACAAGTGCACTCACGGTGTTAAAAGGTCTCCATTTCGTAATAGTTATTTAACACGTAATATACATTGATACCAACATTCGAACGGAATTAGAATCTACCGTGAGTGAAACTGATTTGGTAATAGATTTAAGGTGGTAGTTAATTTTTTTTTTTTTGCATTTTATGATAATATTATATGTCCATTTACATCCAAATCATTATTATAGTTGTTGTGTTCTGATTCGTGTTTCATTATATAAAAAGATTTACAACTAAATAACAATTTAAAAAAAAATTTGGTTAAGACATCTATTGGTGGGTAGTAAAAGTTCATCACAGAAGAATAAGATAGATTTGCAGAATATAGCAGAACACCTGTCTGAGATTAGAATCTCTACTCTTCGACTAGCTACAGACCAGGCATAATAATAATAAAAAAAAAAAAATATTGAATAATAGTCCAGTCAAAGAAATTTAAAAAAAAAAATAAAAAAAAAATAAATTCATATAAAACTCAGGACAAACTAACAATTGAAACCAAATAAATTAATTCCCATATATTATTAAATAAATCATTACAATTGGCGTACCCAACGTAGGGCAAAGCTATATTAAAGCTAGGGCAAAGCTATATTAAAGCTATAGCAAAGCTATAAAAAAAAAATATTTAAATTATAACGTAAATACAATTTGTGACTATAATCTAGCTATAAAAAAAAAAAAAAAACAAGTAAAATGGAAGGACAAGGTAAGACAATTTATGAATTGAAACTGGTAGAACTTAAGGAAGAGTTAGCTGCTAGAAATTTAGACACTAGTGGAAATAAGATTATTTTATTGAAGAGACTACAAGAGGAAATGGAAGCAGAAGGTTTGAACATAGAGACATACAGATTTAAAACAGATGTAGAGGAAAATGACAGTGAAGAGAAGAAAGAAGAACGGGAGATCGAGAACAAAGGAGAAGGAGATAAAAGTAAAGAAATGCCAGAATATATGAGTATTTTATTTGCGAAATTAGAGAGCATGGATCAAAATATAGAAAAACAAAATCAGAATATAGAAAAACAAAATCAGAACATGGAGAAACAAAATCAGAATATAGAAAAACAGAAACAAGAAAGAAGACAAGAAATGGAAAAACTAAATCAGAATATAGAAAAACAGAATCAAGAAAGAAGACAAGAAACACAAAGAATGCTGGATGAAATTAAAATGATCAGAGAAGATGTCAGAAAAGAAATAAAGACAGAAATTTCAAGACTGGAAAAAGATGTACAAGTTACAAACACAAGAATAGACAAACAAGAAAAACAATTAAATGAGAAGATAGGAAAAACAGAAACTGCAATACAAAAATGTGAGAAAAATATCAAAGATCTAGAAAGAAATATGATGAGCAACCATAAAGAGATAGAATTTGTTCGAAATGAAGTTAAAGAGGGAATTCAATTAAATTTGGGAATAGCAGAGGAAGAAATGAAGATATGTGAAAAGAAACTACTAATGGACATGGAAAATAAATTGAAGAAAACCGAAGAAAAGTGGAAAGAGTGGGAAACAAGGCATAGAAATCAAAAACGATTAAATAATGAAAAATTTATAGATGGCGACATGACAGAAGAGATTGAAGGAATGAAACAAAAAGGAGAAAGGTTAACGAAAGAAATTGAAGAGATTAGAAGAAAGACAGAAGAAGAACTAATGGAAATAAAACGCAGAAAGGAGAAAGAATTTGAACAAATTAATTTAGAGAACAGGGGGCAGGTAATAGTCACACATTGTAGAAATGAGAGTAATAGTAATATAAAATTTGACGGGGATATTAAAAAAGTACATCCCATAGTTTTTTGTAAGATAATAAAGGATAGAGTAAATGTAAATATAGAAAGGGAAGATTTCAAAGAAATAATACGAAACAAGTTAACTGGTATAGCTTTAATTTGGTTTTCTAGCAATGAAATCAACATAAACAATTTTGACGATTTTGAAAGAATGTTCTTAAGTTATTTTTGGGGTAGTGTAAAACAGTCAGAAATAAGAGAGAAATTACATTTTGGCAAATTTGACGAAAATAGAAATTATAGTGCACATTTGTATGCTATGCAAATTTACACACCGGTACAATATTTAGAACCGAAAATTATGGAAGAGGAAGTAGTTACTCTCTTATCTCGGCATTTCAGACATGAAATAAATGATGCAATTGCTATACAAGGTATTAGAACTATGGACAATTTTATTAAATATCTTATGAGGGTTGAAAGAAGTACCAATAAAGCAAAATTTATTAACAATAACAAAAATACTACAACTTATGCAAACAAAAATACACAAAATCATAATAACTGGTCTAATAATAACAATAGTAACTACAATAACTTGCTAAATAGACAAAATAACTCTTATTATCAAAATAGAAATCAAAATTATACTAATTATAGAGGTAATCAAAATAATTATCAAAATCAAAGTAGATACAATAATAACTACAATCAAAACTACAATCCCAATTATAGTAACCAAAACAATAATAATAGGAATAACACAAACAGTTATTATAATCGTAATGTCCAAAATAACAATTTTTCTCAAAATAGACCACAAAACGAAACAAGTCTGCCACAAAGAAGAGTTTATTTTCAAAGTATAAGCAGGGAAAACTCTAGTGACAGTTCAGACACTAGAAACAGATCAGAACAAGTGACAAATAATACTGATTTGAGTGGAAATCAGGAACCTAATGTAATTTCTTCAGATTCCCATTTTTAGATAGGCACTTTCCGAATAATAAAAATTTCAATGTATGCAAGTATGAACACTACAGAGAATTTATAAAAGTTGATGATAAATCAGATTTATCTGAAACATCAGAATTAATAAATATTAAAGCTAATTTGGGTAAAAATGTAATTAATATAATAGTAGATACGGGAAGTGAAGCCAGTTTAATAAATCAACATATTATTAATAAATTTCCAGAACTATGTAAAAATATTTTCAAAATTCCAAAGGTTAATATTCTTGGCGTTAATAACAGAAAACTTTGTGAAGTCAATCAAATTGTAAACATAGATATTTATTTAAATAATGAAATAATATCACTAGACTTATTAATTTTACCTAATTTACAATGCGACATAATAATAGGTTATGATCAACTTAATAAATATCAAGCTGTCATAGATTTTGAAAATAAAAAGTTTAAAATTAATAACATATGTGTAAGTTTTGAATTAAATAATAACCTTAACAAAGATGAATCTATAAAAAGACAATTGTGTATAACCAATCAAATCGAGAATGATTTAATGTACAATGAAAATATTAATGAATTTAATGATGCACATAAAGAAAATATGGCATATTATGATTATGAAGAGTTTAATTATGAAGAAATAGAATTGAAATGTCCTAAAAATAAGGAAAATTTAATAAGAATGTTAGTAAAAGAGTATATAGAACTTTTTAATAATGATTCTCGAGTTGCCAAAGATTATACACATAGTTTTGAAGTAAAAAACATTGAAGGTTTCAAAAATAAAACATACCCTGTACCATATCATCTTAAAAATGATATTAAACTTGAACTTAAAAATTTATTACAACAAAA
The DNA here is from genome assembly GCA_927349885.1 of Psylliodes chrysocephalus. Taxonomy (NCBI): domain Eukaryota; kingdom Metazoa; phylum Arthropoda; class Insecta; order Coleoptera; family Chrysomelidae; genus Psylliodes; species Psylliodes chrysocephalus. The sequence goes on from OV651827.1 coordinate 12,892,286, forward strand.
TATAATACAATATTCAGATACACCATACATTAATTCATTAGTAATTGTTAAAAAGAAAAATGGTCAGATTAGAATTTGTCTAGATAGTCGTACTATAAATAAATATTCGATTAAACAATATGAACAACCTATAAATTCAAACAACTTATTAGGAAGAATAAGCAATGCAAAAATATTTTCTAAACTAGATCTTAAACATAGTTTTTGGCTAATTCCACTTCATGTAGATTGTCAAAAATACACAGGATTCTCTGTAGATGGTCAAATCTTTTCTTTTAAAGTAGTCCCATTCGGATTACAAAGTGCTTCTGCTGCGTTAGTTCGTTGTTTAAACAAAATCTTGGGACAATATCAAAACTTTGCGATAAACTATATTGACGATATTCTTATCTTCAGTGAAAACGAGGAACTGCACCTGGAACATATTAGAATAATTTTAAAAGCGTTAGATAATGCAGGATTAAAGTTAAACATAGATAAGTCAGAATTTTATCAATCAGAAACAATTTTTCTTGGTTTTAAGATAGATAAACATGGTATAACTATGGATCCTAAGAGATTAGATGTTATTGAATCTTATAAAACACCTAATAATTTAAAGAGTTTGAGAAGTTTCTTAGGAATGATTAACTATTTTAAAAGATTGTTGCCAAATCTGACAGAATTAGAGTTACCATTATTAAATTTGTTAAAGAAAGGTGTAAAATGGTGTTGGAATAGTGAACATGAACTTGCTTTTAAAAAGGTAAAACATGCTTTTTTACAAAATATTAAAACATTTCATGCTGATTTTAATTTAACATTTATACTGAGATGTGATGCTAGTATGTACAGATTAGCTGGTACATTATTACAAGTACAAGAAGGGATAGAAGTACCTATTTCTTTTGTATCGAGGAAAACAAAACCACATGAACAAAAATATGGTAGTAGTGAGTTAGAGATATCCGCAATAATATATTCGATTGAGAAATTAAAATTTTATTTAGTAGGTAGAAAATTCATTTTAGAAACGGATAATAGTGGTCTAATATCTTTATTAAATAATAAATTCAATAATAGCAGAATATTTCGTTGGAGTATTTTGTTACAAGAGTATGATTTTGAAATTAGACATGTTAAGGGAATTTTAAATGTTGTGTCCGATGCAATCTCTCGAATGGATGGGTACAATAAGACACTAAAACAGGTTAAAACTGGTCTGAACATATTATATAATGATAATTCAGTATTTTCTCTTAATAGCATAATACAAGATCAAAATTTACTTGATATTAAAACAAAACAAAAATCATTATATAATGGACAAACATATTTTAGAAAGTCACAAGAAAATGAGTTATACGTAATCACAAAAACACTTGCTTTAGAAATTTTACATCAATTACATATCATGTATCATCATCCAGGAAGTAGAAAACTTTGGCTATTATTTAGGGAAACATTCATTACTTCAAATGATTATAAACTTGCGAAAAACATAACGACTACTTGTTCATTATGTCAAGTTTCAAAAGATAAAAACCGACATAACGAAAATATTGCAAAAACAATATTACCAGTTGCTCCTTTACACATTATCTCTATAGATTTTATTTCAAATTCAGTTAAAACAGATAATGGTAACAAACACATTTTTGTCATACTAGATATTTTTTCAAAATATGTACAATTATACGCTTGCAAACACACAAACACAAACACAGTCAAAACATGCATAAATAAATTTATAAATGAAGTAGGCTTACCATCATATTGTATCCTGGACAATGCATCGTACTTTTCAAATCAACGTATCATATCATTTTTCAATAGTCAAAACATCATTCCAAATTTCATTAGTTTTAGAAATCCTAGAGCAAATCCAACAGAAAGGTACATAAAGGAAATAATTCGGTATCTTCGTATATTAGTTGAAAACGAACATTTCTTGTGGGACACAAAATTAATGGAAATATCAGAATTCTTGAACCATACTCCAAATACTGTAACGGAAATTAGTCCACATCTACTAATTAATTCTTCACCAATTAACAGACCATGGATTTGTGAAAATATTCTCGATTATCAAAATCTTATTTTCAAAGTAGGACAGAAACTTCAACGTAATGCACACAGATACCTAAAAAGGAAAAATAAAAGTATTAAAAATAAAGTTAAATTTAATAAAGGGGACATGGTTATTGTAAAGTCTCTGCGTGTTCCTAATCCACGGAAAAGAATATCTAAAAAATTACTATTTCCATTAGAAGGACCTTACATAATTGAAAATGAACACGCAGTCAACTCATACATTTTAAAAGATCCTTTAACTAACCGAATTAGGGGAATTTTTAACATTACACAGATTTATTTGTTTAAAGATCCAAACATATTACATGATAACTAGCAATAAGTAAAGAGAACAAGATTTTATTTGTAAATTATTTTAGCAAAATAATTTAAAAATAAAATGGGGCAATTGTAATGATTTCATCATCACTCTGTATAAATGTTTTGTATAATTTAGATGGTTATTTATAAATATTGTTCAGGTCAACTATTAGAAACATTTTACGCTCCATGGTAGTTAAATCTACATCATTCAATGTCAATTTGATAATTTATAAATGTTTATTAAGAAATCGTCGATCGTAGTTTGCAAAATCACACTGTGTATTTAAAGCATGAACCACTTTGTATATAAAATAGTCACAAAACAAAGAGACATATGAAATGTCATAAAATTACGTTAGCAACAAATCAGATTCTGCATTCTGAAATCTTTTTGACAACCAATCAAAATTACAGGTATACATTGAAATTTGAATTATGAGAAACACGTAAATTAGAATTTACACAACCATTAATAATTTTGTACATACTATCGCTGTAAAATATTTATTTATACGTAAAAATAACATTCACGTCAATAAAATAATAATATCTAAGAAAAATACGTTTGACAGAAAAATATCATAACCGTGATTGGTTAGTTATAAAAAAAGTGAGAGATTGAAAAAAAAACGGTTGCTAGGAGGTTGTTGACCGGCGGATTGGACCGGATGACAAAAAAAAAAGGTTTTGGTAGAAAATTTTGCGAATTAATTAAATTAAAGCATATTGGAGCAATTAAAAGGTGCTTAAAAAAGTTGAATCTAATGTACTGGAAGCACTAGTACAAATAACACAGTCAGAAGCTATAATTTGGTGAGATAAATCTATTAACTATTTACCTTGTGAGGGTCCCGTATGTGTTATCGCATACCGTTATAATAGTCACATCTTTCCACTGTGCACATAAAGCCGACTTTCGTGTGCATGAAAATACATTGCTGCATCCTATAAGAAAAATAATATTTGATCTTTAGACGTTATATTCTATTCACGTGAATTTATGGTAGGAATTTAGAAGTTAATTCAGAAGGCGTTTTTCAGGCTGAACGCATCTAGCGTTCAGTTGAAATTAGTAAATCTCCAAAATAAAACAGAGACTGTCTATAATTTGGTATCATCATTCGAATTAGGGTGATATAAGTTCATTGAATATATTTTAAAATAATATACCCGCATATTAGTAAATAAATATACTGTATGTTAAAATTAATACTTACCAATTACATAAAATTATTCGAATAATTTTCACAAGTGCACTCACGGTGTTAAAAGGTCTCCATTTCGTAATAGTTATTTAACACGTAATATACATTGATACCAACATTCGAACGGAATTAGAATCTACCGTGAGTGAAACTGATTTGGTAATAGATTTAAGGTGGTAGTTACTTTTTTTTTTTTGCATTTTATGATAATATTATATGTCCATTTACATCCAAATCATTATTATAGTTGTTGTGTTCTGATTCGTGTTTCATTATATAAAAAGATTTACAACTAAATAACAATTTAAAAAAAAATTTGGTTAAGACATCTATTGGTGGGTAGTAAAAGTTCATCACAGAAGAATAAGATAGATTTGCAGAATATAGCAGAACACCTGTCTGAGATTAGAATCTCTACTCTTCGACTAGCTACAGACCAGGCATAATAATAATAATAATAAAAAAAAAAATATTGAATAATAGTCCAGTCAAAGAAATTTAAAAAAAAAATAAAAAAAAAATAAATTCATATAAAACTCAGGACAAACTAACAATTGAAACCAAATAAATTAATTCCCATATATTATTAAATAAATCATTACAATATTTACAAACGATTAGTAGGTTACTAACAACTGATATTCACTATCTAAATTTGTAGACAGACAGTGTATTAACTGGATGGTCTGAATGAAGATTACCCGGGATGTATTGTGGGCCTAATAATATGGGAAGGTCCTACCTTAGTATTCCTGAAGGATATTCGGTAAGTCTGGTGTTCCTTATTTGATTAAATAACTGGTAACTATGGTATTTCTTCCAGGATCATCCAGGTGTACTGGAAACTGGTACTGGCCGCTGTAGTGAAGTTACCAAGAGATTTATATCAATCTATTTAATCCCAAATCACAAAGTTGGTATATATGTTCTAGAAAACTAGTTATCGATAAGTTAAATGTAAAAGTTAGCGAGGAGTCGATGTGAAGTTGAGTGGAATTTGTAGTTAACAATAAGTTAACGTGAAACTTGCAGGCCTAAAAGGGTGAAAACTATCTAAGTTTCTGAATATCTAACAATTTCGTGTAAGTGGATAAATTAATTAAATATTTAATAAGAAAATAGCATAACAAAAGTTATCGAAGATTTTAATATTAATCTTACAATTTCAAAGAGACTTACCTAAGATGGTGGGTGGCCTTATTGTAATATCTAATATTATTTGGGCAATCAGTATCCCTAATTTTTAGGTTTATCCCCTATTTAACAAATTGGACAAGAATAAATAACCTCCAAATAGTATTTTTGGATTTTAAATGGACTTGCAGAATCCTTTTCAAAAAAGTAGTTACAGAGCCTTCTGCAGCCTAGCAAGTCGTGTTAGAAAGTGAGCCAAATCAACCCCCAAAAAAGGTTGAAAGTCAGAGTCCAAGTTCTCTTTAAAAATGTTGAACAAAGGTACCTATCATCTCTTTCTATTTGTAAACAATAAATAGTATATGCCCATTGTCTAGCTTTGTCTAATAAGTTTTAACTGTACTTTAGTTCACCCAAAACCAAATCTTGTCAATCTGGTGGATTAAATGACAATGACACAAGAACAAGTGACACAATAATAAACAAACCCTATCTATTATTAAAATAACTAGAATTATTATTACTTATTTTAGGATAGAAAATATCAACGACAAGAGGAAAAATGAACAAAAGAATATAATAATATAATTAATAGAATATTAACATGGAAAATCTAATTAAAGAAGATCAGTAACTTCAGGACTTAGATTTTGGTTCTCCGATTATTAAAGGTATGTTTTATTTTAAATTTCAGGTAACCAGAATCAGCTGGGGAGAGAAACTACTCTATTAATCTATTAAATGTCATCAGGCTTTAGATTTATTTTCTTTACAGGATATATTACCATGTAATCTTTGAATGCGAAGCTCTTACTAGGCGTCGTTTTATCCTTTTCGGCCTAGACTAGGAAATAATACCCCAGGAACACTTGGTATTTAAACTAACCAGAGCCACAGGACTATTACAAAGATAGTACCCGAATACGGGGAAAAAAGGGAATACCCAAGAAGACCCAAGAGGCCGCAGTGTTTTGAACCAAACTTAACCCTTCCTGCTTATAACCAACCGATAGGGATAAAGATAAACTCACATCAAATTCATAACTTATTTATTTTATCAATTTAAAAACAAAGTTCTAGTAGTATCAAGTGCCAACTGACTCACAACAAAATTCATTAATTTCTTTTATCCATCTACTATTCTACACAATTATTTTTAACCGATTTACAAAGAATCAAGCGATTTGTCAATGCTGCCATATTTTAATACCTTAACTGCGGGACGAGGTGTTTTTGGCACCGTCAGAATATTGCGAACAATTTTTATAAATCTTTATATATGGCGATACGAGGTCTAATAGACCTCGTCAGAAACTTTCCTGTTATGCGGTGCTAGGCATATATGACCCAATATTTTTTTGGTCATTTTTAAAACATGTTAATGAGTAGGTTTCTGTATCTGTAACGTGTGGAGGGTGGGTTACCCCCACGACACTTAGGATTCACTAGGCCCATTGGGCATCCTCCCAAGATGATAAGCACCTTCTAGCTCGTGAACCAGCCTACAGATTCAATGTAGGTGCTTCTCTTATATCGGCCGGTGTTAGCCGATACTCGCAAAACACAAATCTTCTAATAAATAAGAGCGTCGAAAAATAGTAAAGGATATGCTCGATGGTCTCATCTTCTTGTTTGCACCCTCTAAAGAGTGCGGATTCTGACAACCCCATGCTATGGAGATGCTTTCGTACTTGGCAATGACCAGTCGGAATGCCTATGACTAGGCGCAGATTCTGTCTAGTTATAGTCAAGTATTTGTTTGCTGCAGTGTTGTCAGGATAACTTAAGAGCTACCTGGCAACTCTGAAGTTTCTTGTTTTATTTCATCTTTCCTTGAATTTCACAAGGAAATGTTCTTTAATTAGGTCTGTCATTACTTATTTTGTCAGGCCAATAGAAGGGCCAAGTCCAAAAAATATTTGGTGGGCTGCTTTCTTGGCTAGTGAATCAGCATGACAGTTACCTTCCGATGTAGCGTGACGTTTGATCTATCTTAAGGTGACCACATTGATGATGGATACTTCAGTAGACTTGCCTTCCTTCACATTCTTTGCAAAATATAATTACTTTTATCTCTCTTTAATTCTTTTTTGATTTTTCTTTAGCTTGTTTTTACTTTGAGGACATGAGGGTGTAGTTTTTATGATTTCGTAGGGGCATTAGGGATTTTTTGTTTTTATAATTTCCAAATTTATATTTCGAATCTAAACAGATTTTCTCGCTTCTCTTTTCTTTATAATTACTTTTTTTAAATAGTTTATGACTTGCACTTCATGCCTTATTTTTGGGATCACTTTTCACAAGAGTGTGTACCTGTCTGCTTTGGTGTTTTTCGCTTTGAAAATGCGAGGCTTTATACGAACTCGTTGTTGTCAAGTGAGTAAAATTCGTACTTTACGGTGGTACGGGGTCAAAGCGACCTTGTATATTTTTTAATAAAAGATGGATTAGAGTACGGATTTGATTGCTACCAATAACATTAAAAACCGTAAAAATATAAAGAATTTGTTATCCTAGCAGGTAGAGAAGTTTTATAGGTTTTAAATAATTTATATAGGAAATTTTATGACAGGGACATTAAGACCTAGTTCCGTTAAAAAAAAAATGTTCCCACGGATAAGGTCAATAAATAAATATACATTTCATCTTTCGTTCAGACTCTTAATAATTAGACCTACATTCTGAATAGAATGTATGAAATCCAAGTTGGGGAACATTTAAATCGCTTGTTCTTCTATTTATCAACGAATACCTCAAATAAATTCATCGGTAAAGAGGGTATAAAGTGCGGGTCTAAAGTCCCTCCACCTCCATTTATTTTTTAAACCGTAAAAGTTAAAAATTTTAAATTTTGGGAAACTGAACTAAGGAATGTATACTACCTCTTTAATGATATTAGGTGACGTAATCAATAAAAATGGCGAACTGGAGCCGTTTTGGGAGATAATTTTAAATGGAATCATATGGCAAGTAATGCATCATTTAAAAGCTTTTTCCAAACCCTTTCCAATGACATCCATAAAAATAAAATATTTATTCATAAAGAAAATTTTGCTTCAAATTTTCAATGCTATCAACTGGCGTACTACAAATTTTTAACTTTCGCACTGTACTATTCTCGTTTAAAATCAAAGTTTTTTATGAGTTCACATTTCTAACTTTTACGATTCAAAAAATAAATGTGGGAGAGGGTCTTTAGACCTGCATTGTATAAAGGTGTTGCCGCATGTATTGCTTAAAATTTTGGCAGGTTTTTTATTTATTGTGTATTTTATTGTTCTTAAAATTTAATTATTGATACTTACTGGCATCAAAAAATGATCTGGTTTATTTTAAAAATGTTAACCAAATCTTTTTTCTTTAACTGTTACTGTTTTCAAATTTATTTGGAAATTAAATTAAATGAAATTAAACTTTTGCCATAAATGTCAAAAAATGCAAAAAAAATAATCAATTTAAATATTTTTTTCATTTTTGTTCAAAAATATATTTTAAATTCGCAAAAGAGATAATATAAAAATTGGTTCATTATAATTATTGTTTTTTCTTTGTTAGAATACGTTTTTATTTTATAATCCGTATTTAAAAAAAAAAAATACTGACGCAATTCATTTTGCATGTTTTCAATTATTGCACCTTTTGTATCAGCAGATAACGTTTAATATGTTATCAACTAAGCTTTGAAACAATGCCAACATAAAGTATTTATAACACAAACTAAATAAATATTGTTCAAAAAGTTAAGCGATCAATAACTGCCAAAAAATGTAAAACCAACAATCTTACAAATTATCACTGATAGATATAGTGCGAGTAAGTTTAAAAATTAGCAACATTTCTATCTAGCACTAGTAATTTTATTTTAAACCATTGAAAAGCACTCAAATTTTCTTAACTAAAACCAAATACATTTAAAAGAAGACGCTTGTTCTATTAGTGCTTATATTGGGAAAAAATGTACTCCAGAATTATACTAATTAAAATCGATTTACACTGCAAAAACAGTTCTGTAAATTTACAGAATCTAATGTAGACACTTTTGTAACCAACGTTAAATTATGTAATTTTTGAAATAATAATATTTAATATGTAAATATTTTGATTATTTGTAATGTGGACTAACGCAACAAATTAGGTAGTTTTATTTAATATACCACGTAAGTCAACTTAATATATTGTAAAAATTACTTTATCTTTAATGTAAACTAGCATACTAAGTCATGTAAAAAAGCTTATCTAATTGTGAAAATATACCGATTATATTATGTAAGTTTATTATATGTATAACCTCTGTATATTATGTAAAGAAACTTATTAACTTGTGTAATGGTACTTAATAAATTGTTTATATTTACAAAATATTTTACTTTATATTGTAAAAATTACATTTTACAAAATGTGTGTAAAAATTTTAATGTGGCATATACCTACTAGAAAAGAACATTTAAAATGTATTATGCAGACTTTCACGGCATCTAACAGTGACTTATATCCTTCTTCTTTAACAAATACTTTGTAAACTGTATTTTCATCAAACCATAAGAAAACAGGACATATTTTATTACTGTCAATTTAAATTCCAAAAATTATGTTGAATAATTTGTATGGTTATGATTTCTGTGTCACTTTTTTAAACGAAAAAATTTTACAGGAAATATTGTTCATGGAACACATGCCCTCACTTCTATATTAAAACTGCTGCACATTTTAAGACAGTTTTCATACATATGCAAAACTTAAAAGACACACAAAACACTGCATTTTATAAGCTTTGTTTGAATAAAAAACCTAATGATGCTTTTTAAAATTATTATATTTAGAAAACGTTATCATCCGTTTTTGTTTACATACAAATTTTTGTGAAAAAACACTCGAAAAAGGGCGTTTATTAATATTACAATATGATCAAGAGTTGATCAATGAGTCATTTTGTTATAACCTAACTTAACTAGGGTTGCAGTCATAAAAACTAAAGTTCTACTCGCTAGTATACCTTAGGGTCTGATAACTTAATTACACTAAACTAACGTGTAACACTAAACCGCACAATACTTTGCTTTGATGTTAACACAATCGTTCGTGTTGTCAAGAAGCTCGATCGCCTCAACGTTCACATGTTGGTGGAGCCGTTCTTCGTGACTCCTAGCGAATCTGGTGATAGTCTGGTCAACAATGTCCATCTGAAGGTCTCGATGAAGGTCGATGTTTCTAATGTACCAAGGACCATCGACAATGTTCCTCAATACTTTGTTCTGGAATCCCTGGATTATTTGAATATTACTGTAGCTAGCACAACCCCAGAGCTGAATGCCATAGGTCCTAATTGGTTTGATAACTTGTTTATATAATAGAATTTTGTTATATGTAGTTAGGCTGGAATGCCTACCAAGTAACCAGTACAGTTTTTTGAGTTTTATATCTAATTCTTGTTCTACTTCTTCATCTAGCTGTGCTTTTGTTCTTAACAAAACTGAAAGATTGATTTTATTTTCAAGGTCCAGTCTGAAGCTTTGCTAGTCTGTTCTCCTATTTATTAGTCTAGGAGCGCTTCCCTTTTGGATAATGGTGTCACTAAGAGTAAGAAGAATGGGCGAATGATCTGAGTTAATGTCCCATGCCTCATCAACTTGGATGTAGTTTGCTGGAATATTTCGTACAACAAAAAATTCTATTAGGTCGGGTATTTTGTTTCTATCTGTGGGCCAATAAGTTGGTTTGCCAGTTGAATGCGACTCATATTTTAACTGTGTTAGGGCTTTCTTTAGGTTTTTACCCTGATTTGTTAGTCTAGAGTCCCAATGGGTGTGTTTTGCATTAAAGTAGCCTCCAATAATAAATCTAGGTTCTTGAATAATGAGGAAATCTAGGTATTGTTCTTTTTAAATTGTATATCTTGGAGGACAATATGCAGAAGTGACCATAAGTTTTATATTTTATCACTAAAGTAGCCTGAAATTCTTTAGTCCTGTATCTTGCTTTTTGATGATGCTTAATGGCTTCTCTAATTATTACTGCGCTACCCCTTCTTGCTGCATTTTGTGGATGAATGGCATAATAAACCTTGTATCCCTTAAATTTAATAAAAGACTCATTGGTAAAGTGAGTCTCTGAAATTAAGCATATGTCTATACTTTCTATATCTAGGATTGCTTGCAATTATTGTTGGTGCTGCAGCAGTCCATTAGCATTCCATTACATTATTATTAGGCTATTACTCATTATATTGTTTCTTAGGTATAGCTCTTTTGCTACTATATTCTAACCTAGTAAATCGTTCATCCATTTTGTTCAGCTTTTCCAGTATTTGGTGGAGAGTATTGGTAATGGATAAATCTTGATTGTTATCTATTTTTTCTTTTTTACCAGATACCGTCAGGCTGAATAATCTAGATTTGTCTATTGAATTGTTTCTATTAACAGGCTTATGTTGGATTATTCGCTGTGGCTGTTTAGGTAAGTTTGGTTTTTTGCTGTGCTATTATTTTTGATTTTTTGCATTTTCTTGACTACTTCACATCCCCTGGAGCTAGCAGGATGTCTTTTGCCGCAGTGAACGCATTTAGGAAGAGCATCTTTCGGTTTTGCACAATTTACAGTTAAATGTTCTTCTGTGTATCTTAGACATGGCTCTTTAGCACAGCACCTTTTAGTGTGTCCAAATGTATGACACTTTTTGCATTGAGGTACTAGCTTGGATTTTCTAAATTATACAATTTCTACATATACTCCCATAATTTCTCTGATTCCATATATGTTCTCAACACTTCGTATTAGTTTTGGAGTAGCAAAAATAATGTTAAAGCCACGACATTTTAAATCATTAATTATATTTTCTTGTTCGCAAGAATGGTGCAGTTTATATGCCATTATTTTAATTGGTCTATTCTGTTTATACTTATACGATTACCAAGTGTACTCATGTTCTGTTAATGCTCCAGAAATCATTCTATATTCTCGTCCTTCCGGGACGTTAATTTTAACATTATTATCGTTGATTACTTTAATTTGGGAGTTTGGGATTTGTCTCACCATACTATAGAGTTTATTAAAGTTTTGGACGTTATCCACTATGATAGGTGGTGGTGCATTGATTTTTACAGGCTTTTCTATTGTAGTGCTGTTATTTTGTTGTTGTGACTGTGATGGCAGAGGTGTCAATGCAGTATCCATTTTTATGTATTTTTTTTTATTATTCACGTGGATCCACTCACTCCCTTTTGCCAGATCTTCTTCACCAGTAAAGTATTCAGTGGGCTTAGTTGTAATATTTATATTGCTAGCCATACTTCCTTCTATTTCTGTATATTTTTTGATTAGTTCATCATTTGATTTCATGATTTTATCTATCATACAAATATGATCAATTTATATGTATAAAAATACTGATGTAAATCTTACTTTCTCACTGTTGCACAATGAACAAGTTACAATTAAACACATTAAGAGTAGAGGACTTACCTCTTAACACAACAAACAAATACCTACTGATCACCATATCACCAAGTTTAATTACCATATAAAAGGACAGCGTGATGACTGCTCTGGTAATCATTGTAAAGTGGCATCATTTTTGGTTAAGACAGCCTTGATGTTTCTGCACAATCGCATTTTTAACACAGCACCTATTAAGTCTACTTACAGCATATTATCTGGTAATTTATTTTGCTATTGTACTGATGTAATAATTAAACTACATTTCTAATTAGAAAATTGAACCGATTAAAGAATTACCATAGCAACATATTTGTTTCATTACAGAATATATTATGTTAAGATATTTATATCTATGTAAAGTTCCAATGTAACTGTAAATTTACCAGAATATGTTTTTTTTTTGTTTTAGTTTAATATTTTCATTTCATTGTTCATATTTATTTAACTTTTTCATAAGTTTTTAGATTTAAAAAAGTCAATATTAAAAAAAAAGAAAAAACATTGTGGTAAATTTACAGTGTTACATTGGAAGTTTACATAGACATAAATATCCTATATAATATATATTTTGTAATGAAACATGTTGCTATGGTAATTATTTAATCGGTTCAATTATCTAATTAGACAAGCTGCTTAATTATTTCATCAGTACAATAGCAAAATAAATTACCATATATTATGCTGCAAGTAGACTTAATAGGTGCTGTGTTAAAAGTGCGATTGCGCAGACATATCAAGGCTGCCTCGACCTCGGCCTTTTATATGTTTTTTTAAGTTTACCATGTAAATAGTATTTACATTATTAGATGTTTGTTTAATATATTTACCTAATATATTTGGTGTTTACATAATAAATATAAAACAGTTAGTCAGGCCCGACGAGAGGGAGGGACAGAGGGGCAAAATCCATGAGGACCCGGCAGCTTTAAAATAATAGGTTATTATATGAGGGGAGCGGGCCCGGTGTAACCTACCAAAAGTTCTTAGCAACTTCTAAAAGGGAATTGCTTAAAATTATACTTTAAAAATAAAAAAAAAACTATCAATAAAATCCTGTCTACTCGGTTATACAAGTTTCTGTTGTTCCTGGTGTCAACCTTCGGGCCTTCGACGTCGCTCAGATGGCAGCTAGGGGGTGGATAGCTATACAAAAATTCCGGAAATAGTAGACAAATAATAGGCGCCAACTGGGTCTATATAGTGGCCAAACTATGCTTCTGTTTCCCCACAAACCCAGTAAATGAGAATAGAAATAAAAGACAAACCTCAACTTGGGCCCCTTTATAAAAAAAATTACCAATTTGACCAAATAATTTACAACAATCTTTAAATTGTTTACCTAATGGTTTTGATGATTACATAAATAGACAAACATAGCTAAATATGGTAAGAAATTAAAAATAATAACATATGTAATATGCATGACCCAAAAGAAAATAAATTCACCAACAGGTGGCACGGTTGTAAGTTAGCTTGGTACCAGGCGAAGGACGCTTGCGCAAGATGGCATACAAAAATATTGAGATCACAATTTCTACCTATATAAACAGTGAATTAAAAAAAATATATAAAAAATCATGTACATATTCGCACCTAAACATCAATGTTTAATGTTAAAACACAATAAACATTTAACACTCTCCAAGTTAGAAGAAGTTTCCTACTTAACTTTTTGTTAAGTACAAATTATTAATGTGAAAAATATTAAACGATAAAATTTTATAAATAAATGTAAATCATAAAACGAAATAAAAAGAAAATTGTATTGAACAAAAAAAATATTAATAACACACAAAGACTTTAGACACAGTGGTGTTTAGTAAAACTCCCAGATTGGAAGGGGTTATTTTACTTAATCTAATATCTGCCCACTCATGGTTCTTATGACTGCTTAATTTACGTAAAGTCTTGTTTTATTATAAAGAAGAAATATAAAAATTAAAATAGTAAACGTAAAATAATAATATTGATATCTGTAGGCGAACAATACTTGCAGCCGGTTTACGATAAAAATAATGGCTTTATAAGCTTATCATTAATAAAATACGGTTTACCTTTTTTCCGTATATTTAAACAAGGTGAGTCAAATTTTTCCTTAGTTATTTGAGAGGCTAAAAATGAACGTTACATCGTGCTCTCGGCGGGTCTGGACTCTCGGCGGCCCTGCAATTAGGACAGGTTGTACAAAGAATGCTGTAAACTTAGTTTAATTAACAGAATTTTAAATTATAACTGGTTATATTAAAAGTACAAATGTCATATAAAAGTATGTTTAACAATAACCGATAATTAAATACCTTTACATTTTAACTATTGTACAACCCACCCTTAAAGATTTATTTTTTACTGTAGGGCTGTTCATTCTGTATAAATATCAATATATAAGAATGAGGTATAAACAAAGAAGAAGTTATATAACTAATATTTCTCCAATATAAACACGTATGTTATAAGCTCCTTGCGCCTTTACTAAAATCTCTAAATTATAGTCACTGCTCTAAATAAATGCCAACGCTTAACGGATTTATACCCACTCGGGTTGCAATTTAAATCAGAATCAGTTCGATGTAACTGCAGTGATTGGACATAAACAAAGGCTACTTGATTAGGAAATAAACATTTCGCTCCGGATGCTCACCCTGGTGGTCCAAACTCCGTTGACGAGACAATTCAATTAAATGTGTATTATTTTTGCTGGAGATCTTTATTTAGTACCCATGGGAAAGAAATAAGGTTATTTATGAGGTTCCGAACTGTTTTGGTCCCAGTATGTCATTCGAATGATATATTGATTGATTAGCTGTATTAACAATCGAAAATTAATTTCAAATAAATCAACTAGTGGGCTATTGCTAGAAACATAAATTATATAATTTGCAATTAAGTAAACAAAACAAATTTACAAACGCAAATATTTAAGTGATTATTATTTTCTAATACAAAAAATTATGTGGTTATGTCATTAAAATAACAATACAGTTACTTGGTAATACGCATACAGTACGTCCAATCGACGCATCAAGTAGTTAGATGAGACACCTAATCATATTTGGAACTCTTTTAAAAAACTTTTAATTTATTTAAGTATTTATTTAAAATCCGCACAGGCTTTTCAGCCTTATTACATGGATAGTAAGATTTACAAAATAATCACCAATTTATTATGATAAATAAGTTAGAAAACTGCTTAACCTTCCGATGATCAACCTTTTTTTTTATACACGAATACCCAACGGGGGTTAAAAATTACCCCATTTTTTAGAAAATAAAATCATTCATAATTTAATGTTTGTATTAAATGATGAAATAAACAGTAAAACAAATCTCTATTTACAATTAACCTGTAAAAATAAAGTAAAAATATTAGTCCACTGAAAAAATAAATTTGAAAAATCACTAATTTAAGTTGCCACAGGTGTTGCAAACTAGTTTTTTTATATTTAAGTGTTCTTTCCGGACAGAATGTTTGCATTTATCGCATTTTGATATAAATTTTCTGTCGGAAGATAGACTGCAAATTTTACATCGCCCTCATTTCCTGTTGGTTCTACATCTTCAGAATCTTCTGAACATTTTAGTAGTACTATATATATGGCTGTTAGAATATATCCATGTAAACCTTGACGCGGTCGGGATTGTACAATGGGCGTAACTAGCTCAAGGCCCAAATCTTGAAGAAAGAGCCTCCTTCGAAAATATTTTCCATTTTCGTAGTCGTTGTATTTATCAACGTACAACGCAAATATATTTATTCCACCTATGTCAATGAAATTGAAAAATGTAACTAGATGCCACCGATTTGTATTACGACTGCATGTATATTCCTTGACCATTTTATCCAAACTCTATAATATACCTTTGTGTTTATTATAGTCCAAAATAATTTGGAGCTTGTAGGCTGTTTCTTCACCGGACACATTTAGGTCAGAATGTTGCGTGCTTAGCAGCAAAACTCTCTTATTTTTTTTTGGTATATAGGAAACTAAAAAGAGCATCTTAAGTATACAAAATTTCATTTGAATGTTACGCTCGGTTTTAGTTGGGAATAAGATGTTCGGAAACTCTTTATGTTTTTTCTAATTGTCCCTGTAAGAGTTTTGAATTGTTGTGGAAGTTCCTTTGACAACATATGCGAGTTAAAAAAGTTGTACGTGACTACACCAGATCCAGATCCTAATTTATTTACTAAATCCAAAGCGACACGCTTATCTATATTTATTACCTTGCTCTCTTTCTGGTTAAGTTATTTATCATTCCTGTATAGACTTGTATATTCCAGCAATACGAATTAGTCGTATCACACAAGCCCAAATTTTTATTCCATATTTATCTAGCTTTGACTTCATGTAGACTCTGAATGGACATCTTCCACGAAAAGACACAAGTTGTTGATCGATACAAACATCAGACTTGGGAGTATAGGACTTTTCACAGTTTGAGGAAAAAAGGTCATGTATCTCTTATATTGGAGTTAACTTGTCCGAAGCGCGTCTTTCTTGGCGTGTTGCGAGATAACTAAACCTTAAATATAAATAAAGACTACATTTTACATTGTTGACGGAAAATAGGCCTCTGAAACGCTGTATTTTTTGTACTCCACAGTGCTAAAATTGGTTTATAAGTTGCCTTGAAGAATCCAGCAATAAGTAATAATTCGATAAAGGCATACAGCTCTTCTTTATTGACGGGATTCCAGCTATCGCCTAAAAATTGATGATGCGCGATTATTAGTTTCGCGAATGGCATCTATAATTTCACCGGAAAAAATTGTTTGAAAGCTTCTGCCTTAGGCTAAAGTCACACACGGCTGTTTCCGCCGAGTCGGCCGCCGACTCGGCTGGCCACCTCTGCCAAAACATAAAAAAAGTAATGCATTTGAGTCGAACGACGGTACGCGCGACGGTGTAGCGTCGCTTTCTCGCAGCGCAGTATAGTGTGAACAACTCCATTGATTTACATTTACAGTATCCGCCGAGGCGGCGGCCGACTGGGCGAAAACAGCCGTGTGTGTCTTTAGCCTTAGTTGTAAAATTTGAGCTATAACTAGTTCTACCAGGCCTTTTAGTATGGATGTTCCTTGCTAAACTTTTGGACCTTTTAGATTTTTGTTTTACACAATCTACCATCTTTTGCCAAAATATATTTCCCTTGATTTGTATCGTCGTCACTTTCTTGTGCGGTGTCTGCTGAACAGTTTTTAGCATTTGAATCATCCTCTAACAATACATCCTCGTTTTCTGATATTATTTCATCTTCTATATTATCATAAAAATTACTTGCATTAGCTATCCGCTCTAACTCAACCGTGGTAAGATATTTGCGGGCCACATTTCATAAACAAAACACTGAGGAAATTCTATGTCACCAGCAAATAAAGAAAAAACTAACTAAAGCAGGTCCTAACGTCGCAAAAACTGTACGTATAGACACGGTATGAAAATAGATTTTTATTATGCGCAGTTAATTACTCGGAATTCCACATATAGACGGTATTTACCTAATATAAAGTTAAAACATAGAACGCCACGTTGGCGAGGGGTCGTTTTTGACCCCAAATTCAGAAAATATTTTTATTTGTAAAATATTGGGAATTTTGTTATTATAAAATTTGAGGATACAAAAAATAATCAGTTAAAATTAGAAAATATATTTGAACCTATTGGAGAAAAACACACATTTGGGTCAAAATTGACCCCTTGGTAATCCGAAGATTAACTATAATACTATAGGTGACAAGAGGTACTTATATAATAAATAATAAAAAGTATATAATAAATGATAAATAAATAAAAGGGAAAAAGATGGAAACAACAAATAATATCAGATCATATGCTCAAAAATTTAAAATAGTGTGAAATTGTTTTTCGATATTCTTAATATGATATAATCCAGTCTAAATTCTGCGGCATATTGTTGGCTAAACGTAAGATCGCATAGAATGGAGAATTAATAGAGGTTGTTTGTAAGTTGAACATCAAAGGACAACGAGTGTATTTTGGAGGAACATTGAAAGGAACAAGAGATAATAACATGCTAGATGGGACCTGATTACTCATAAATTAAACAGAAATTTCATCATTGCTGGTTTACATCTAAGACATTAAAGAAGGAATTTTAAATTGTTGTCTTAATATTTAAGTTCTTATTTGATTGTAATCTGGTCAACGACGATATTTTCTTTAATAGAAGTATCGAAGAAACTTATTTTGCACCTTTTCAAGGGGTTGTTGAGGTTGTTTTTCCCAAATGATAGGTGAAAAATCATCTAATTTTGAAAGAACAAGTGTATTGTATAGCAATTTTATAGTTTCTTAGCTAATAAATAATAAAGTTTGTCTTATAATAAACCCGATTAGAACTTTTAACTGCGTTTTCTATACAAGTCGCATATGATAACAGGTTATTGTGAGTAACTCCGATCTTTCATTTCTGAGATTATATTTAAGGATAAATCATTCATATTATAATTAAAAATAATCAGCTACCATTTGCGAATAATTAACATTACATAGCATTAGTTTAGACTAAAACTTAATTTGTTATTTAAACTCCATTTATATATTGAGTTGATATCTTTCTGGAACGCTAGACAGTCTCTAACTGTTTGTACCTTCTAAAACACCTTTAAATCATATGCAAATATTAAACAATCAGACAAAAAGTAGGTAGATCATTTATAAATATTAAAAAGTAAAGGTCCAAGGTTGGATCCTTGCGGGACTCCAGATGTTTTTAAAGATGTAACATTTTAATTGTATTTTACAACAAAGTGTCTACTTTGTAAGTAACTTTTGAGAAGCTCCAGTAATTGTCCTGTGATGCCTAAACTATTTAACTTTGCTGAGATAATATCATGATTAACTTGGTTCTTACTAAAATCTGTATAAATTACATCGAGTTGTAATTTTTCATTTACAGCTCTTGTGGCTTGTTCCATAAATATAAGACGCTTTAACAAAACGATGCTGTTTTTCTACTAAAATATTTTGAATATGATTATTTATATATTTTAATATAAATAATGTGTTCAAAGAATTTTGAATAAGCACCCAAGATAGCAACACCCCTGTAATTTTCAATGTCCTTTTTACTTTTTAATTTATATATTGGTACAAATGTTGATAGTTTCCACTATATAGGTTACAATGAGTCTCTAGTAATTAAATTAAAAATATGCAATAAAGGCATCTTTAACCATTCTTGATATTCTTTTAAAATATAAGGTGGTATTATATCACAACCAGCACTTTCTTTTGGTTTTAATCGCTTAATCGCTTCATCGCAATCATCCGAATAAATTGCATTTAAATGGCATTGATTATATTGATTTAAAGTAACGTTCAGATGGTCTAAATTATATACAAATATTTCAGATGAATGCACGGAACTAAAATGTTTGGCAAATTTTTCGACAGTTTCTTTGTCAGGTACATGTTGACATTCAAAGTAAAATGTTTGTAATTGACGTCCATCAATCTTTTTTTATTAACATAGTTTTAAAAGTTGTTCACATCCATATTAACTTTATTTCTCAATATTCAAGGGATTACAAATCAATAGACAGACTTTATTTCACTGCCGACCGTCGACCACGAGATAAGGTGGCCCTCTTTCAGTCAATGTATCAATTGTATTATACCTCTTTGAAAATAATCTTTGAAATGGAAACCGTCAATTAAAATAGTGAAATAGTTAATTTTTCAGAAAATCCGAGCATAATCCCTAGGCTATCACAATTTAGCTGGCGGCGTTTTTTTAATTTATCATGGGAAATATTGTTTCTTGTTGGGATTGCCCATCGAAAAAATTGATTTAAGGATGACAACGTTAGTTTCCAGTTGTAAATAATTCACGTCACATTAAATATATTAATATAATTTACTTTTAGAAGGAAACCTACTATTACATTTTCATTTTATATATTGTCAAAAATTATTTAAAATTACTGATTTAATTCTTCTTATTTTAATATTTTATTCCCACATTTTTCACTAGGTTAATTCGGTTAATTATACTGTTAATTAACCTAGAGGTTACAGTGCTGATTAAAAATAATGTGGTTATATTAGTATTGGTAATTAATTGCTTTTTATTTGTATTTACTGCTACGAAGTTTTAATTTGGTGAATATATTTTTTTAGGCAAAGTGTACTGTTTATTAATTTGAAGCTTCCACCGCTCATTAAGAATATCCGTTTTAACCAATTTATATGTATTTTCTTTCTTCTTTTATAAATACTTTTCATTAGAATATTGTAAATTTAATAAATTGAAAATCGCAAATGAAAATCCGAAAAGTTAGAAATATTTGAAATAAGTGGCTGAATAATTTGAAAATTCGAAAACAAATTTCAATTACCCCCTTGAAGGTATAAACAAATACTTCGAAATTATTCATTTTTAATACGGTTAATTATACTGTTAAGTAACTTAGAATATCCGTCTTTATTGATTTATATTTATTTTCCTATATTTTATTTTTTGATAATTGATTGTATATAATGACTAAAATTATTTGGGTTTCGTATTGGTCCACCGTGGTAACCGTTTTAAATATATTATTTTGTATTAACTTCCTGTTTCTCCTAACTATACCCCTCTCTGTATCTTGCTCTTTTATGGTAAAACCTACAAGGTACTTACACATTTGCAAGTGACAGCCTGAAATTTATATACTCCACTTTGAGTGTACTCGAGGGTCATCAAAACTGGTGCCCAAGCAACCCGGGCAACCCGGGCACCCACGACTTTCACTTTACCACAGGTCAGAAGACACGTCACAACTCTTTAAATGTGTATATATTTATAGTGTACAGCTTTGGGATTGTGCTAAACCAACTATTGTGGATAATATTCAGGGATTTCGAAATATTGTGGATTGTTCCTAGTATATTTAAAATGCTGACTTACATTAAGAAACCCAAGATAGATACCGTTAAAAACAAATCAAAGGATATCCATTAAAGTTACTCTAGATGTCATATTAATAGTAGATGAGACCGTGGAAGATTGACCTACACTCATCTAATAACCAGAAAAACTTTTTACGAAATTTTATTGATTTATTAACATGCCTTTGGGAACTTGCCACTCGAATAGTGTTCATGGCTATTTTTAATTAAATAAATTTCATTCAATTTTTTTTATACTCTTCACTTTTCTGATAATCGAACAAATTTAATTTTAACAGAAAATTCTTAACAAGAACCATATACCTCGGTAGGCTTGTTTACTTATTTCTGTTCATAGCTACCGGGCAAGCAGGTATTAACAGGTAAGTTAACATAGGTAACTACACCGATATATCAATCAATACAAATCGATATCAGAAGAGAGATATTTTATTTATGAAATTATTCAAACAGGCTTGCCTGCAAAAAACTGTTCATGGAATACTAATGCCATGCATTGAAGTTTTAAAATCGGAGCAATTGAATATGTAACCCAATGCGCATTCTCTTTTACATGCAGAGTATTATTTGTAATTGGGAAATTTAAAAAGTAGTAAAACATGAGTAAAAAGTGTTTTTATGTGGTTCAAAATATCTCTTCTTGATTTTGATTATAATTCATTTACACTTTTAAGTAATAAATATAAAGAAGAATTTGAAAATTTTATAAAAAAATCATGAAGTAAGTAAAAATATTTGTTTAAATCAAAATATTTTAAATAAAGAAAAAAAATTGTACGTTGATTTTCAAACATTTTATGTTTGTAAATATATTTTTTTTATAATCATTATGTTGATTATTTAAAAATAAAAAAAAAAATTATCTGTAAATTTGTATAAAATTGCACCCTGAAAACTGCGGTTGACTTTTAGAAAATAATTATTTAAAACCAATTGGATTTGTTGGGGACCAAACACCTTTAAAGATAAATGACATCGTGCAAATGACGGAAAATGTAAATGAAGAAAAATTATCAGAGTCTGAAGATCTTAATCTAGCTTCAGATGATTCAGATTTTGAATAATAATTACGAATATATTATTATTATTTTTCTATGTATTCCATTTGCTTTGAAATAAACGTTTTTGATACCATAAACGTATTGAATATTACTTTTCTACATTTTTTTTTTTTTCGTTATTATACATTTTTTATAAGAAATATGTATTTTTTTATTTATTAAATTATTTAATTATGTAGTTTTTATGATTATTATATACCTATAAGTATAAGTATTTTATAGTAATATAATAATGTCAATCGCATGTATAAGAGGATGCGCATTGGGTTACATTTAACTGACATGTCGCGCGCAGCTGCTATGTTGTGTCCTGTTCTATCACACGGACTTCGCACATATTTAATTGCTCTGATTTTAAAACTTTATATCAGGCAAGCTTATACGATTATTTTCGTAATTAAATTATCTCTTTTCTGATATCAATTTTTTTTGGTTGACATATCGGTGAAGTTATCTATATTGACTTATTTGTTCATATCTGATTGCCAGGTCTCCATGAACAGAAATAAGTAAACAAGTATACCGAGGCATATTCTCCATGTTAAAAACTATCTGTTAAAAATGAAGGTTATGAAAAAAAAAAAAAGAATAATACTTATTTAATTACACTTTTCGAATAGCATGTTCCCATAGGCTTGTTATTATTTCAATAAAATTTAATAAAAAATATGCCTCATCTGGTTATCAGATAGGTGAAGGTCGATCTCCGACGGTCTCTTAGATTATATCAGAAATTATATTAATGTCAATACATCACCCATGAAATCCTACAACCATGCAAATTAATGAAAACTTTTACATTGATTTGAACATAACATGCGTAAGTAATTTAATACACAAGCGCTCAACGCACTGAGCTACCAAGCCGATTAAGCTACTGGGCCGAGTCATTATTGATTTCGATGAAAAATATTTGCAAAATAAATAATTGAAAATCATTTATTCAATCCTAGAATTTTATGCCGAAGTAATATTTTTTCAATTCGTTAAAAATCTGTACATTTCCAATTTGTTTTAAATTAATTTTTTGGCCGATTTTTGAATTTTAATGCAAAAAAGTAATTAAGCAAATAATTTAATTTAAACTGGCCACTGGTTAATACAAAAACACTGTGTTTGTTAACTTGTTAATATACACAATTAATTTAATAAGATTTTTGTTTTCCAAGAAATTTGAATGAGATAGTAAACATTTTCTTTATTCTATTTTGCGGACCATTACTCAATCCATTAACAATTTTAAAACTCTTTTTCGATGACAAAACTATTCAAAACCTACCGAATTTGTATCTGTAACGTACGGTATATAGGCCTCAATAGGCGCTTTGTAAATCCTCTTAAATTGATAGGCCCCTCTTAGTTCGTCAGCCTGCCTACATATTTATTGTAGTTGACAACGTGTTATATAATAATAAATAAGAGCGTCAGGTAATCGTAGAGAATATGATCGATGACCTCATGTACTTGTTCGCACCTCCTATAGTCTATTTTTATGTATGAGAGAGTATTAAAATAATAAAGCGTTCGTAATCCAAAGGCGTATCACTTCTTTTAGTAGACAGTTAAAATATTTTTTGAAGTTATTCCTCGAGTATACACTTATATTTTCACCTAATTAACCTGTTTATAACTTCTAAACAGCTGAAGGTAAAAAAGTGCAATTTTTTCTAAAATGTTTTATGTTTTATTTTTCCACAAGGTATGTTTAGAACATTGTGTCAAACGGGTTAAGTAGGTATAAGGGTTTAAATTTTGACTTTTAAACAACGTTACGTTCATAAATAATAATTTTAATATAAAAACTACTTCTTACCTACAAATCCAAATCAGAATCGAAATCAGAAGATGAACTATCGCAACCAATATTTACAATGAGTGGCTCGATCATTTCATCAGTAATATTGTCCAACTTCCACATTTTCTCTTCTTCTTTAATCATATGATTTACTGCCTTGTCCCAGTTTTCAGGCTTCACATTATATACAGCCTTCAAAAACAACTGTTTAACATCACTCATTTTAAAAGAATTATTTTTTCTTGAAACTTCTCCCTTTATCTGTGCCCATATCGGTTTAATCGGGTTTACTTCGCAATAATATGGTGGTGATCTAACCACCGGCATCCCACGATTTCTCTTTATAAGGGGAACACAAATGATACAGTTCTTTTCTCACAGAACCGGGATGGAACTTAATATTCTTTGAATTTAGCCAATTCTGTAAATCTTTTTTTAACCACTTGGTTGTGGGCATTTTTTTTATAAGTCTTGAGTGATAACTTGCATTATCCATTACAGTTCTGAGAAAGAAGATCTATAATTTGTTCGAACCACTCTTTAAAGACATCAGCATTCATGTCCTCATGGTAGTCACCGGTACGAGTAGATTCAAAAGTCAATAAACCACCTTTACAAAACCGTTTGAACTACCGATGTGTACTATTATTAGTCTGCGCCCCTTTCCTGATGGTGGATTTAAAGCAGTAGATAAATTATTTAAAAAAGCCTGTCTTCGACTTGTAACAGTTTCATCTTGCCAAAATTTATTTGGTTTATGTCCCTCGTTGATCCATGTTTCATCTAAATATAATATATTTCTGCTTTGGTTTCTCATTTCTTTTATAGTGTTTAGGTAATTTCTTCTCCATACTACAATATCGCTTCTTTCTATTAAATAGACTTTCTGGAATGCTTTTTCCATAGAAAACGTATTTCTTTTAAAGTTTCCATAGTGTGATTCGACTCATTTCAGGGTAATCCTTAGCATCTCGAACCGTGGCAAGAACATTATCTACTGTCGGAAATTCTTTTCTAAAGAAGAACGCATGCACTTTTCTTCGAAGTCTTTCTTTCGAAAGGATTTTCTAATTGTAATTTTGGTTTTCCTGGAGCTTTACGTGCTGTTTGAAACTCGCCACATTTATCTTCTTTAACAACTCTGTAAATCGTAGATTTTCCAACACCAAGCATACTACTAACTAATTCCACTGTGTCATCAACACTTTTACATAAATGTTTGTATGTAAATGATTTTAAACAATTAAATGTTAATGTTTTTTCATTAACTGTTAAAGGACCGATTTTTTGTCGTTTACGCGGCCCTTCTAAATTTTCCATGATCACACAAGAATTCACACTGCACCTTGCAAGTTGCAACTAAACAACATTTAGTAAACTGTCAAGAATACACAACTTGGACCTCCTTACTAAAAGGAAAACCTATAATCGCATTTTTGGTGAAATTTGTTGCGAAGGTATTTATCTACTTATAATTCGATTACTGTAAGAAATTCTTGGAATTAAAATAAAACAAAATTGGCAAATAGGTACTTATTGAAAATAATCTTAATATACGGCTATGTAATCTTTAATACACATGACTTTTGGCCTGTCCAAACCTTTTTCTATTGTTCTGTAAAGCTTATGTTTATAAAGGACCAATAAAAGACCCAAAACTTGTAACAGCTCAGGTACATTTATTACAATTTTAGGAAATATTTAGATTATTCTGTAAAAATATTTAAAATCACCGTACTAAGTTTTGCATTAGAAATGCTGTTTTATTACTCTCTCATACCTGAAAATAGACTATAGTGAGTGCGAATTCTGACACCCCATGATATGGAGATTTTTTTCATAATTGGTAATGACCACTCAGAATGACTGTGATTAGGAGCAGATTATGTCTAGTTAGTCAATTTTTTTTTTCTGTAGTATTGTCGGATTACTTTAAAAGCAGGCAACTCTGCAGCTTCTTGTTTGGTCCCATCTTTCCTTGAATTTCGTATGGGAATATTCTTTAATTAGGTTTGCCACTACCGATAGAGTCCGTCTAATAGAAACGTTACCCTATAATATAAATTAAGATAAACCAAAGCTAAAAGACTACGTTTATTGTGAATTCAAATACAGAACACATCAAATATAAAAACAGCCTTAAAATTACATTTTTTAATTAATTAATATTCAGTACCGAATATTTCATCGACACAATTTGCATAATTTCTAGCAAACGAAATTATTTCTTTATCAACCTCAGGTATTTGATTTTTGAGGCAGTTAAGGCACGAATTGTAACCGTTTTCCAAAAGAAGGCTGGACAGTTGCTCAACAACAGACATTCTTAATTCTATTTCACTAATATTTTTATCCACACAGGGATGTCTGCCATCTATAACAGTTGTACCAAAAGTGACCTGCTCCTCATTTTCAATACAAGTAGCAACCATGTCACTAAACGTATTATATTGATCCATAAAATAATTCAATTCTTTTTGTAAAAAATCTAAACTCGGTTGCATATGACAGGTTTCCAGTTTTTCAATATTACTTGACAGCTTGTTAATTATGTCCTCGTCTGTGATACAGTGACTTATGTCTTTAGATTCTCTTTCTGCTTTAATTGTAGTTTCCTTAATATACTGATTAAGTTGTTCTATTTCTTTTTCCAACGACTGTTCTGCTGTTGTTACTAAAAATTTTTGTCGCTCTTGAGCTAACACTAAATCTTCGGTGTATTCCTTGACAACTGTTTGAATTTGGTTTTTCACTTGCAAGTATTTTAACTCGTACTCTTCTTCGATGTTATATGGAAATGCCTGGTATATCTGGAACAAAATATTTAAATTATTGTTATTTATAAAATTTAGTGCTGTATTTGAACTGTTGATTATTTGAGGAGTATGTAAATAATCATTGAAAGAGAGCAACACAGTTGTTAGGCATATAATAATTTTATTATTCGTTTGTAATTAACATTCTTACTTGTATAAAAAAAATTCTGATATACTTTTAAAATGATGGGGTGACAATTTTGTCACATAAAATTATCTAGTATAGAAATGAATAATATAAGTTCAGCAGAGTGAGCTTGTTTGTATAAATTAGAGTAAGAACAGCATGAAACTACAATACCTTTATTACTAAAAATAAAAAAAAACTTATGTGACGAACTAAGGTAAAACTTTTATGTTATGCAAAATAGTTTTTTAACTTTGTTATTTAAAATTATAAAAATTAATAGCAGACAAAAAACAGAATAGCCATAAAATATACAAACAAATTATGAGATCAAAGTTATGAACAATCAAAACTAGTTTGTGTTTAGATTAGGACTTTAGTTTTTTGTTTTGATTTGTTTACCTAACGCCAATTTGTTTTAATTTGTTGTCTACCTTGGTTTTATCATATAATTGTCATATGCATTGTTTTTTGGACGTTATATTTTAATATTATAGTTATTAATAACAACTGAGTCTTTAGTTATATCAAAAATTGTTTTTGGATTCAACCGAAACATTCATTGCTCTATAGGTTCTTTTTAAATTTCGACTGCTTTTTAAAGCGGAAAATGTGTCAATAAGATTTGTAAATAAAATTACCAAAAAAAAAAGATAATTAACAACTTGAATTAAATTGAAAAAATTTCAATTAATTAAAAAAGTACTGTCGTGTACTCTTATAAAACTGGGACTAATAAAGCTAAACTTTCTAAAAAATCATCATCTAAATTAGTAAAAGTCCTAATAACAATTTATTTTAAATAATAGTAGCAGTTATATGTTTTTCATGGTTTTGGTGATTTCAAAAAATTATCTAGCGCAGTCTTATGTTTGTTAATAAAAGACAACCAAAATATGTTATTGACCAAATTAAAATGTCCACGGAGGAGCCTGTCAAAGTTCTCAAAACAAAGAATTGTGAAGCGACACGAGAGAGGGTCTGCAAATTTTCAAGATTGTTAAATTACCACCTACACGAACAAATGCTAACTATGTAAAAATACAATTATTAAAGTAAATATAAATATTTAATTCCCCATCTAAAAAGAAGCCCTATAATTAATTACTCACAAGATGTATCTTGAAAATAAAACGTCGCCTATATGTGTTAACCTGCTAACTACGTATTTTACGATTTTGTGATTTTTCGATATCTGTCAAATAGATGGCGCCTTGCATCGACCAGCTAACTCTGTGTAGAAATGATCTATTTTGTGACGCACAAATACCAGTCAACTTTATGTTGTATGATGCGCAAAGAAATACGGCTATCTCCAGCTAATTGTATGGGGAACAGGTGCACGTGTTATTTTGACTCTCAAAGTTTTCCGTTTTTTTTTCCTACCTACTGCCAGTATTTTTGTTTTTCTGTGTTGTTTTATTATAAAAGGTAATATTTTATAATGTATTTTAATAAAATTGACGATTTTAAGATAAAATAATCCAATTAACCTAATTTTGGAGTTAGCGGCCTATCGTGTGCCCTAAGTGCAAGTGAAGTGGATATAGCAGGTTTTCCTTGTTTTTTTACTATCCATGAATAAATAAAAATAAATAAATTGCTTTTATTTTGTAAAAAATCACTTTTATAGGGTCCATTGAAAAGTAGTCTATCTAACTAGTTTAAGAAGTTGGATGCTTCATGTAAATATAGGATCAAATTAATTTTATATTAATTTTCGTTTAGATATTTAAGTACAATGATAATTTAGTACATTGAGGCATACAAAAACCATTTGTTATTATTTTTTTGAATAGTCTGCTAGACATTTTCTTATTTTACAGATATTGTGTCAAAACGAACAAAGGACATTTTAAAATTAGCAACCAGGCAAGCTGTATGTAATAATAACTCAAATGAAGATACTAACAATATCACACATCCGCAAATAATTTTCATATAGTTAAAAATGTTAACATTGAAATTACCAATCGTCATTTTCTGAAGACAAGGTTACAACATCTCCATTAAATGAAAATTATTATGATGAAATCAGAAATATTGGAAACCATGGATGCAAATGATACCAATAGAAAAATTGAAGAGGCAGGACATCATAAAGTAGCTGATATAGTAGCTAATATTACATATAAAGAAGAGACTAACAATTATAGAACAGAAAAAGCAAAAGGTGAACAAGGGACTGGCAAGCATAAAATAAATAAAGTCATATACAGAGAAAACACAGCAAGAACAAGCAGGTTTGAAACAGAAGAAAATACATTAGCATATGACATATCGGATGAAAGTGACTACAATGCACTTAATTTAGTGCTATATTCAGAGACTGATAGTAGTTCTGATAAAATGCCAACAAAAACAAAGACGAGACGAAAAAGATTTAAAGTGGAAAAGGCAACGTAGTTTTCAGAAAAGAATAGAAATAGGTGAGAGAAAGAAAAGCGGTACGTTGGTAGAACTAAAGTATACGAGTATACGAAAAGTGGTCTTACGACATAGAAAGAGAGCCAAGAGATATCAAAGAAAGATGCCATTGTAGAGTTAAAAACGGAACTTTAAAATGCAATCAAATAACAGAACAACAAAGAAAAGACATATTCGAATATTTTTGGAGCCTATGTTAGGAAGAAAAAAAGATATTCGTAGACAGTACTATGAAGAGTAAATTTATTAAAAGGGCAAGAGCTAGAAAAGTATCAGAACAAACAAGGAGAAATCAAATTTTAAAATACTATTTAAAAACAGGCGATCAGGAAATAAGAGTTTGTAGAACAATGTACTGTAACACAGTAGGTTTGGGTCGTTTGAGTATTCAAAAGTGGAAAAATACGTTTTCAAATTACGAAAAAGCTGATGATATAGAAAAAACTTTAAAAAAGACCAACTGTATATAGAAATTAAGAACAAAATAAAAAGAAACAGAAAAGAACAGCATACAAGAGTTTCTTAGTTCATTACCAACAATTAAACATAAGTATCTAGAAGTGAAATACACCCAGATGCCAGTGGATTCAATGCATTCCACAATAGAACGTCGTGTAAAGTCAAGAAAAATTTATTCCAGCCGAATACGCATTTCACTGCAAAAAAGAGAAAATGAATCCTAGACCGTATAACGTAAAATATTTGGACTATACCTTCTTCAAGTCGTTTAAAAATATTGAAATGGTAAAAAGTGTTAGACCTGGAAGAAAGCCTGGAGATGCTAAGGTAAATATTATTCCCAATGTTGTCTTTATTCTTTTATTAGTTCCTTAAATTAATATTTTTTTTATTTTAGGTTAATGGCATGCGTGGTTTAAAGTATACACCCGAGGGTGAAATATTTAACAAACTGCGATTGTCAGAAGAATAGACAATTCTTTTTCAGCGAAGACGACAAGAACTCAGAACAAAACATGGGCTGAACTGGATAGTCTTCATCAAAATAAAATTAAAATCTCAGCTCAAAAATATTTTGATCTCCAAGATCTTAAGTCAACTTTATCAGCTACAATGATTTGCCTTATGAAAAATTACATAATAAAAAATTATTATATGTTTTTGTAACGAAATTATTTTATTTTAAGTTTACTTTTGTTTTTAAAATGCTTAGTTTGTTCAATGTTATTGCCATTCAAGTTAATAAAAAATACTGCAATCTCTGCGAGTTTTATTCGTAAAGAGAATTTTCGAAACTGCTAACTCAATTTTATGGACGTAGAAAAAAAATAAAATTTTTTTTAAATAAGATATATTAAAAAAACAGTTTGCAAAGTACTGAGTATCATTTTGATAAAATATGTCGTTCTATGAACACTTTTGTATTAATTAAGACAGTTTTTTCTGTATCCTGAAAATTGGGCTTCATGTGAGTTAGCAGGTTAACACATTTAGCCTACGAAAAGTATGTAATCATCAGACTATTGAACGATCATCATCCAAGGAATCGTTCAAATGGTCATTAAAAATAAAAAACCGCGGAGCGTCATTAAATTAGAGGGCGAAAATTGGAGATAGGGATGAAGATGCAACCCTTAGAGATTTTTAATTATATCTCGACAACGAAGCAAAATTTAGATGGAGTTAATAGGAATTTTTTTGTAGAGAATTCAATTTTATATCGAAATAATTCATTTAACTTTTTTCATCTCAAAAAAAAATATATAAAAAGAAAGAATTTAAAAAAAAAATAGTATATTCAATTTACTGTTTTATTTATTTTTTTTTTTCATTTTTGCGTTTTTAGATCAGAGATAGATATTGTCCCAAATAAAACAAAGTAGATTAAATTTCCTTTAAAATGGTAGATTAAAAAAGTTTTTTGGATACAAACGGACTGAGATAGGTCCCCGATACCGTCATCAGATGCCTCAATAATTAATGACAGTCATTACACAATAGCATATGCAAATGACTTAATCATTCTGCAAACAGGAAATTTCATGAACATAATCTGTGAAAGAATTAAAACCTCCAGAACTCTTAAACACAAAACTAAACTTTGCAACAGAGGTGAAGTACCTGGGTCTCACCTTTGACAGCAAATTAATATGGAACTGGCATTTAGAAAACCGAGTCAAAAAAGCATACATTGCTTATGAACAATGCCGCCGAACCGTGGAGCGCACATGGGGTTTCTCCCCCATAATCGTCGCATGGACTTACGCGGCTATCATAAGACCTATGCTGACATAGGGGTACCGAAAACTCAAAAATTAACAGCTATCCGTAAACTACAACAAATTCAAAGAACAGCATGTCTCAACATAACAGGAGCCATGAAAAATACGCACTTTGCAGCGAATGCTATTAAGAAGATGAGACCATCGAGCATATCCTCTACGATTGCTCGACTTTCTCATTTATAAGAAGATTTGTGTTCAGCGAGAATTGACTAACACCGGCCGATATAAGAGAAGCACCTCTTGGCGACGTTGTCAACTACATTAAATCTGTAGGCTGCCTCACGAACTAGGAGGTGCCTATCTACTTAAGAGGATGCAAAACGTGCCTAGTGAGGCCTAAGTGCCGTGGGTTAACCCACCCTCTACACGTTACATATACAGATTAAGGTCTTATTTTGCTTTGACCCATAAAGAGTACATAAAATGTATTCTGATGCAGATTCTATTTCTTTTTCAGTTGCACCGTCGATTACAAACGTGTCCATATCAGGTTTTAATTGTAAAATATTTTTATTTACAAATTTTGGAATTTTTTTTTCAATGTTGTGACTTTGTTTATAAATCGATCACAGTTTTACACAGTCATAAAAGTATTTAATTTTTAATTACAAATTTACTTAAAATACTTTTTTTTGAAAAGAAATCAATTTTAATGTAGAAATAAAAGAATTAAAACGTTATCAAGTAAACACCATAAAAATTTTACTAAAAATAGCTAAGTTTGAGTGGCTATATCTCAGTTATTTTTTATACAAAAAAAAAAAAAATTTCCCGAAATTTTAAAAGTAATTTAGTTTACTTTTTTGTATGGAACAATGCCTATACCTATCTCTGCTTAGTAAACGCAAAAAAGCAAAAATGAAAAGAAAACAAATAATTGTCTTTGCGTTTTTTAAAATTCGCTTTTTTAATATTTTTTGCATATTTTTTTTTAAATATTTTAAATATACTATTTTGATGGAAAATTAAGTTCCCTACAAACAAATCCCTATTAACGTATTAACTATAACTGAATTTTGTTTTCTTTAAATGTAAGGTATGCATTTTTAACCCTATTTCCAATTTCCACCCTCTAATTAAATAGCACTTCACGGATTTTGTATCATTAATGACCACTTAAATGATTTATATGGTAAAAACCCGCCAGGTTCCTTACTGTCGTCTTATTTAGGACATAATAAATAGTCCATATGAAAACATTGCACCACACGCAAAAAAATAGCTTTACTTAAATCAATTTGATTTGACTTAAGACCCGTTATGATTTGTATATAATGAAGCAAATATTTTTTCACAAAAAAAATTTTATATGCTTGTATATATATTTTCGAAACAAGGTTATAACTGGCTTTATTAAAGAATATCCATTCGATTATAAGCAAACTTCTTAGGTAGAAAATCCTTCTGCGAAGAAAATTTATGATTCAAATAATTTCAATGATGAATTTTAATTGTTTATTTAAAGATAATATTTTCTTCATGCGGAACTAAATTACTAATAGCAAGAACATGATTACTTCATTGTAGGAATTATGATTTTTACATGAAGAATTTTATAAACTCGGTTCTATCTTCAAGAATTTCTTTAATATTGGATTTTCTATTAAAGCCGAATTTTTACTTGAGTATAATTATTACTTATCTTCTATTTAGACTTTAAATAATTTGTAGACCAACCATCCTTTGCCTTAAATTAAGATTATAATGGTTTGTTCAAATGTTTGAAGGTGTCATTCCTTGGTAGATTTAAAGGCAAAAGTTCATATCAAATATGTCTAAATCATCAATCAAAAATAAGCCTATTTAGACAAACGTTAATTTTTAAATGGAATTTTATTCATTTTTTTTTTCTTAAGACTATTTGTCAAATTTTATATTTATTGTTAATATACATTTGTTAATGTTTTAATACTTATTATTAATCTCTCCTCCCTTTCCAAACCAGCAAAATACTTCGAGCATTTGAGAAGCCACGGCTTTTCTATTTCCTTAGGACTAAAAGAGTCTAAAACTAGTAGCCAAGAACCGCTCGACTATGCTATTAAGGGATGATTTTTTTGTTCTTTTAATTTAATTTTTTTATTATTTTTATTTGCCACTGGTGAATGGATGTTCCTTCAGGACTTCAGGACCCTTTGGCTGGTGACGGCGCTGCCCTAATCCCTTAATAGTATATTAGCAACAGTAGCTAAAGACCTATCAGTATTTACAAATGGTCATTAGGCAAGTTGGTTGTTACATTTATCTCAAAAATAAGCCTATTTAGGCAAACGTTAATTTGAACTTTTTCTCGTCGCAATAACACTTTCAAATAATACGCACTACCACTATATTTGTAAGAGTCGCAATTTGATCAATTCCTGATGATACTAGCGAAACGCTCTTCGAATGAGAATTATTTTTTTATTATTTATGACGTTGAAACAATTGTCTCTTTTTGTAGATTCAAATGAGGTTTAACAGAAAATTTAACGATTATGTTAGTAAAACAAGAAGTTAGTTAAAAATTATATTAAAAAATGTAATTCACAAAACATACATATTTTAAATAATGATCTAAGACTTCTTAAGCAGTTTTTTTTTCATATTTTGTGGAAACAAGGATTTCGGAAAAATGTTAAATTGATAGCTGAAACATACGTACAAATAAAAAAATTTGCAATTGGATAATTAAAAAATTTTCCGTGCGACATAACTAAAAATATAATTTTGCAACGAAACAAGACACAATTCATGTATAAATTAACTACTTTATTCCTGAAGGGATTCACTATTTCCAACTTGATGGATTATAGTAGGCGTTACAGAAAAAAGTCATCAAATTTTACTGTGAATTTTGACTAAGATTAACTGGGGTTAATTTTAAGAGCCTTGAGATGTTCGCTGTAGCCAATAATGCTCTATTCTTGTTCCAATTGTGGGGCATAACTTTTTCAATAAATTATCTTCCAACGAGGATATGATTCTCTAAAATAAAAATAAATAATGTAATAAAAAGATGTACAGTGAATTTAACCACAGTATCTGGGATAAAAAATAAAACGATTTAATCTATGTTAATTTTATAAAAAATAACTAGTAAAAAACTTACAGGGCGTTAAAGTAGAAAATTTAAAATGGATTTTTTGCTCTTAGTCTAAACCGACTTAACATATTTTTATAAAAATGTATATAAGAATGTACAGTTACCGATAAAATGAAGTCAGTAGCGTTCAAAAATGTTTCAATTCTATAGGTTTTTAGAACGGTTTTGTACCCCTTTGACCCTCTACTTTTTTAGACCGTGAAATTCAATTAAAAAGAGGATGCCGCTGAAATCCTCCAGGAGGTAACGAATTTTATTTGTCACTTTGTATTTGTTTGTGAAAGTCTTAATTACTGAGTTACAGGCCCTTAATAGAAGGTTCTAGAGAAAAATATTCACAATTAAATTTTTCTAGTGATATTAAACCACTGAATATTTGTTAACAATTTTTTTTCTATTTCATACCTTCATATTTACAATTATTTTCTTGTAATATCGATTCTCTATGGAGTTTTAAAATAGTAAAAAAAATCGTGAAAACATATTCAGTAGCTCAATAAAAAAATGTCATTGTATACAGTTTTATACGCCACTAACTCTATTTGATTGGTCATTGTATACTTACATTCCATGACAATTTTCATAAAAATTTGTTAAGCAATTTTAAAGTAAGAACAAAAAATCACAGAAACTGTTGTAATCTACCAAAACTTCTAAGCAACTTCTAGAGGGGAATAGCTTAAAATTATATTTTATGTATAAAAAAAATAACTTTATCAACAAAATATTGTCTACTGTAACAAAAGTTTCGGTTGTTCCGTTGTCAACCTTCGGGTCTTCGACGTCGCTCAGACGGAAGCTAAGGGGTAGATAGCTCTTAAAAATTAAGGAAATAGTAGACAAATGAAAAGCGCCAACTGGATCTATATAGTGGCCAAACTATGTTCATATTTCCCCACAAATCCAGTAAATGAGAAAATAAATAAAAGACAAACCTCAACTTACGTTGCTTTATAAAAAATTACCAATTATCCCAATTATTATTAACAATTTTACAAAATTACATTTAGGAAACAAATCTGTTTGCCAAGAAAAAAAAAACAAAAGCAAAAGTTAAAGTTCAAAAACTAACTCTAAACAAAAGGACGTACAATATTTAAATTGTTCAATACACTTGTAGATAATTTACCCTAGAGCTTTTGATAAATTTATAAATAAACTAACGGAGCTAAATATAGTAAAAAATTAAAATAATGTATATGTCATGTATGTAATATGCATGAACCCGAAAGAAAAATTCATAATCAGATGATACGGTCGGTCGTTTGTTTGATACCAGGCGAAGAACGTTTGTGCAAGATGGTATGGAAATATAGTGAAATCTTAATTTCGACCTTTTACAATGAAGAAATCAAAAATATAAAATATGTGCATATCCGCACCTAAATCTAAACAACTACGTTTAATGTTGAAACCCAATTAACCTTTAACATCCTTCAAATTAAAAGAAGTTACCTGTTTAACTTATAGTCAAGACCTAACTATTTATAAGAAAAATATTAAACCATTAAATTATATAATTAAATATAATTCATAAAACAAAATAAAAAAAGAAAAAATAATAAACACATATAAGGACTTAAGACACAGAGGTTATTTACTGAAACTCCCAGATTGGAACAGGTTAATTATTTAATCACATTTTCTTATGAGATTGCTTCACTTTCAGTTAATACTTATGTTTTTAATAAGGAAGAAATCTAAAATTAAAATGGTGAACGTAGCCCTTATGTCCCAAGGTCTTTATGGTCAATACCCAGGCCGAGACACTAAGTGCTTAAATAACAAAATTTTGAAATAGTGCTTAGTTAATTAAATGGTGAAATATTTGGTAACACCTTAGTTATTAAAGTAAAACCCACAAGAACATTCTGTGCACAAAAGTATAAATAATGTTAATAATACCTTAACAACATTCGTTTAGAAAGCTAATGTTTCATTAAATAAATTGGCAGGCATTGTGCACATATGAAATCTTAATTATAATAAAGAAACCTAAAAGTAATGTGTCTTCGTTGACAGCAACACTGCCTTCCAATCCAGATAAAGAAGCATTCATGTAAAACCAGCTCTTAATAAACCAAGTGGTTAGTAAACCAATGTTCTGATCAACCGATGTACTGTGTCCCCATGGTTGAACTAAAATGCCTTCGGATTAAAACCGTTGATATCCAGAGTGGAAACCCTCCGGGTAAACCCTTAAAATATTACAAAATGTGTCAATATTAATTGACTTAAGTTTCTCAAACTATATAATTAATTACCCCAAATGTACATAAGCTAGAAAATATTAAGTATCTAGGTTGAATAAAAACTTACATTGGCTCAACAAGAGTCATAAACAGTATTAGGAACTCAAATAATTAAAATTCTGGTACACCAAGCCATTACATAAAAGAAATCGACAATCAAAAGGTGCATAACATTACCAAATATATACGAAACATACCTTTTACGTAAAGGATTAGACTGGTAGCCTTTCAAGTGTAAAGAAAAACTTCAATATTACACACTCAAATGCCGATGTATCACCAATTTTTATCTTTATACATCCCTTTAACAGATGTGGAATAGGTCAAAAACCGTGAGAATTCAAGTAAAAATGAAAATTCCCAAAAAATATCATAAACTCGTTTTTCCACAATCAATACTGGAGTAAAATCTAAAAACCCCTTTAATAGGATAGCTCGATGGTTATATAAAATAGAGATTTCACTTCTTGACAAAACTTGGAGTTTTCTGCTTTCTTTACCTGTCAACCAGCACCTAACTTACAAAAATGACAAGCCGAGTGGGTTCAGAAAGTCATCATTAAGAATTTACAACTAATCTTAGATATACAGGGTGTTCCAAAATTAGGCCACCATATATTAACAGCGTAATCTACATCATAAAATAGAAGTAAACGTTTATGAAAACATAGGTCCGAGAACGTTTCTTTTCCGAGATACAGGGTGTTAAAACTGAAGTTCTGATGACACACTTTTGTAAATATTTTCTAAATGTTTTAAGATAACTAAGTAAAATTTGGTACAAATACTTATCTTTCTATGCTCTATTTAATGGACAAAACCCCAGTTTTTGATCATCTTCATAGGTGGGTAAATTAGGAGGGAACTTAGGGTAAAATGGCCCTTAGTTTTTTTGTTGACAGTTTTTAACATTTTTGACTATAAAATTTGGAAACCCAATGTTTTATTTATAATAAAGCCACTTTTGTTGCATCTCGCTAGGATGCACGATTTTTAAGAGAAAAGCATTTGAAAATTTTATGATAAATTTATGTTACCTTATTCGAAAGTGTATACAATAATTAGGCCTGTGGAATCAGAAATTTTATTTTTTTTTACTTTGGAAAACCGGTGACTAAAGAAATTGTAAAAAATATTTACAAAAATGTGCCATCAGACATTCACTTATAACACCCTGTATCTCTAAAACGAATCGATGAACTTTTACTCCTATTTTAGGATGTAGATTACGTTGTTAAAATATAACCGTCTAATTTCGGGACACCCTGTATATTTAAGAGACTATTTACGAAAGATTACCATACAAACTATATCTGTATACAATATAACTAGATTTGAAAATTGCTACTTACAAAACTCGATACCAAACCGATCGCGAAAAATCTCTCAAGCTCGTACCGCATATCTCATATCTACAAATAAAACGAACACACCTCGTACAGCTTTCATTACCTGGAACTCAGAACCAGACTGAATTACATTAGATGTCGCGACACTGACGACTATGGTGCTCCGTCTACTTGACATTTAACGTCAAATATAACTGACCCAACAAAATATGAACAATAACATTGACTAAAAATAATTACTTTGCACGAAAAGTAAACAAATTCGTTAATAATTAATTACCTAGAGGTAAGGTTATAATACATAATATATAAGTAAATTGGCAACGAGACTGTCTGTTTTTAGGAGAATCTAACACATTGAAACAAACCAGTTGGGTAAAAACTACAATAAAACGTACAATTTCAGGTACTAGGAACAAAATATCCTGTTCAGTGATGAGATGAATTAAATTATAATAATGACATCTGCAGGTAAACCATACATACAGCTAGCTAGTTAAGAACAAAAATAATGGCTTTAAAAGCTTATTAAAAATAAATAACGTTTTACCTTTTTTTCGTATATTTAAATAAGGTAAGTCGAATTTTTCCTTAGTTATTTGAGCGTATAAAAATGCTCGTTAAACTGTGGTTAATCTTACTGTACATCGTTTTGTTACATAATAAAGAAATAATAAAGAAAAGAATATGAAAGTTCATAAAGTAACCGCCTAGCAGTACATGGATAACTATTTATTTTTAATTTACGCGAACACAAGAGTCTAATATGACTCGTGAAATCAGCAAAAATAAAGAAAAAAAAAAATAAAGCTATACATACAGTTTATTTTTATATTATGAAAGGTACTTAACAAAATATCCAAATAGTCATAAATAAACAATTCAGTGTGCTTACCTGAAAAGTTGTTTATTATTCCACGACTGGACAAGTTCTACGATTTCCTTTGCCATCTTTTTCCCACTAAGCACTATTAAACATTTTAAATTTCCCAATCGCGTTAAAACCTAAAACCGTAACAACGAACAGCGTATTCGCCAGGAATCACGTCGTTGTACTGAGTTTTTTAGGACGGTATATATATCGTTTACCCTGCGGAATTCACGGAACATCCACCTTTTTAGGCGGCTAGTCAATTACAAGTCCGGACTAGATTCAAGTCAAGAATATTTAGTTTGGTTATCTTGAATTAAATAATTTGGCATTTTTTGTCTTCGTTGAAGTATGATGAAAATAAATTGATTTAATTTAAAAATTAATACTTATTAGAATGTGAAACCTTTAGTTGTTATTCTTTATTTAAACATTGTCGTGTTTTAAATTACCATTAATTTGCTTTGTTCAAAAATACATTTTAAGAATAACTATGTTTACACCAAAATCAGTGTCAATTTTTCAAGTAAGAATAATATCTTTAAGAAATTATGTATGATTTAAAGAAAATATCTTACAAAAAAAAATGTATTTCCTTGTAAGAATTTCATTTTTTCTGTGCAGCGCTGTCGTGGAAAGCTGGAAATTCTTATAGACATAAAAAAGTAAAAACAAAGTAAGTAAGAACAATCCAAAAATCTTTTCAATAGAACATTTTCTGTATAATAACAGTTACTAGCCTGTTCAAAAAAATCAATTTTGGCATCAAA
Organism: Psylliodes chrysocephalus; assembly: GCA_927349885.1. Classification (NCBI taxonomy): domain Eukaryota; kingdom Metazoa; phylum Arthropoda; class Insecta; order Coleoptera; family Chrysomelidae; genus Psylliodes; species Psylliodes chrysocephalus. The sequence continues at coordinate 12,932,143 of OV651827.1, forward strand.
AAAAAAAAAAAATTCGACTAGGTGTAGAATGTCAATATTTTTGAGAATAAAAGAAATAATATTCTAAATCAACTTACCGGTAAAAAAATACATAGTGTCAGTGCTAAAATATTTAAACTATTCATTTTTAGATTTTTCACAACAAAATTCTAAACTCATGAGATTGGACGAGTATTATAATGTAACTGTTTTGTTTTTATAGAAGAATAGTGTTAACAATTATGTTAAATCTTAAAGTAATTATTGGGTAATCTTAAAATCAACTTAATGCTTCTCGTAAGATAAAGTAAAACAAATAAATGGAATTAAGTGAAAATTACAGAACCTATGTTATAAAGATTTCTAGTATTCCAGATATTTTTTGACAAACACATAGTACTGTTGGTACGCAGTTTAATAAAAATGACGAATATTTCGTACCTGGGACAACATTGATGATAAATGAAAATATTATGATCACAAATTATTTATTTTTTACTTCAATTATACAAGGTATTTAAATGCTACCCTAGATCTTATTTGTGATTTTATATACGTTTATTCTATATATTGCCTGCGTTAATATAACAATTCTTCTAAAGGAATCTGGAGATCTTTGAAGATTGTACTTTTATTATTTTTAAATATCTGAAAAATAGCCGTTACATTTTGCTACCCCTTTTTATTCCCTTGACTTAAAGGGGTGATAGTTTATATCGACTAGCTCAGTTTTGTTATTTTCCGGAGATTGGGTCGTGAAAATGAATATCAGGTAAAATTATTTAACAATATTTTCTGTAACGTTTACTTGAATGACTTGTTTTACTTTAGTTGCTGGAACAATGTGAAATTAACTGATTTAAGAGTGGATAAACATTCAACAATAGCCACAATAATACCAACAAAATGGTTTACTATTACAAGGGTCTTTACACGGCAAGAGTAAAGATTCGATTTCAAGTAGTACTACTCGTTTACATATAAGGGGTGAGTTACTTAAAATTATATCACTAATTTGTATGTCGTATACACGATTTAAGTCAAATTTACACAGGTATCTTATAACTTGTTCATATACTAGTACTTTCAGGATGAGTATGTGATTTTCTGGAAGATGCAGCTAATAATATAAGTGGGTGGATCTTACTTGGTGGTTTTCTCCTATCTCCAAAGTGATGCGATGGGAAAATCCTTCGTTTGCGACCCTCACTGTATCAAGAGCTACTAGCAGCCCAAATGGATTCAAGTCCTATGAAAATAGCCAAGCAGGTAGGTGCAAGCAGTACTAGGTAATAGCAATAGAAGCCAAAGCAAATAGTTTTCAAATTATAAAGGAAAATAGTAGCAGTAAAAGAAAAAGAAAAGGACCTAAAAGCAAAAATAAAACTAGCTATAGCTACATGCAAAAGGTAATATCTGGATGACTTACCGAATAAGGTAGGGTCCTATTTTATATCTATAAGTATCGACAAATCCACAAACTGTGTACTAAAATCAACACTTGATTTATCTGGTTCAATACATAATTCGATTATTTGATGGAACTTATCTATTTTAAGTGGTTTAAAATCCGAAATTATTCGTAACAATTTTCAAAGACCACATGGCCCATAAACCAACCTCAAAAAGAAAGAGAAGGAACCAAGAGAGACAGATAGAACCTCAGGACCTAAGAAGATAAATGTCCTTGATTTGGGATGGCTAAACTGCCAATACTAATCCCAATTACCCTAATTACCCAAAATTAAACAAAACAAAATCAAAGAATAGAAGAAGAAGAACTACCTCAAGGTCATGGTCAAGAGTTGACAGCATATAAATAAACAATATCAATACTATGTATATAGGTTACTTTTAATAAATGGAAATAAGGACAATTAATTTTGTGTATTATTCACGAATTTGGGTGAGTTTTTATTTATTACTCCAAAGGAGTGGAAAAGTAGGTATGATTTTAATATTTTGTTTAAAAAAGAATATTCACTATCATGAAATTAAAATTGACCCGTAACAATTTATAAAAACTTCAAATTGAATCACCCATTACACGGAGGTATGAACCACCGTAAGTTTTTACCATATTCTTCAAGTTACTGTCACTTAAGGGAAATATATAACAGGGTGATCGTATGCCTATTATAGAATATACTGCTTTATTCCACCACGGCATCTAAGAAAATGATTACTCATAACTGGAAAAATTTTCGACAGTTTTAGCAACTATGTTTTTGTTTGATAGATAACACAGCCCCACAAAAAAAAGTGTTCAGACTTGCCGGTCGAACACATATGTATTCCCATGTATTTTTCGACGTTGAATCCGATTCCGAGCTCAGAAATGGTCCTCTACGTCTAAAATGGACCTCAGGGGCCAAAAATGGCCTCTATATGGCTTAAAGGTGGAAGAGTCAGGACTAGTCCAAATCGAGTTCCTGAGGGTTTTCGAGGTCGCTGATCACGATTATGATGTTCAAATTGAACCACAGTAGACCTGGAGCTCAAGAACGCCGATAAACGTTATCTACGGGCACTATCCCAAAATGCACGCAGGTAAGGAGAGAAACTCGGCGCTCGGGGTTAATAAATTCAAACTTCGACGAACACCCTCTGGATACCTGGCGCGCTGGAACCAACACGTGGATGTCATTTTTAAGAAATTTCTTGCCAAGATTGCCAAAAACATGCCGAGAAACCTTGTAGGGGTATTTTTTGGGGCCCTTGGTCCAAATTTCACGTCAAAAACGATCCTCGAACACCTAGTGCACCGAAACTCTGAAGGTTCTCCAGACACAATCGCTAAAGACAAACCGAAAATCGTCATGGGGCTTTCTAGGCACGCGGAATCCAAATTCCATCACGATAAAGTACCTCCGGAGACCTGGTGTACCGGAACTCCGGCCTGAACGTTATCTGAAAGGGTTTTTCTCACCCAATCGAGTCTACTGTGTCTTATTAGAGATCCCCGTATACCTCACCTATACTGTATCATTTAAACTACTCTTTATACTTGACAATTAAGTGTAGAGGATTATATGGGTAAAGGATAGACACATTAGAATTGGTGGATGGGGCATTCGGAGTCTTTTAAAAACTGGAGAAAACTATCACAGGAGTAATTCTTGGGTAAATAAAATTGTCCAAAAAAAATCAGTGACGTTTTTGTTCTAAAACAAACAAAAATTTCAAATATTAACGTCATATTACTTCAAATATAGTTTTGAGACTCAAGAGGATATGACGTTAGATTAAATTAAAATAAATTATAATTTTTTTCTTCTCTTACTATTATGTAGTATTATCTTAATTTTTTGTACCAGAGTTATAACAATATCATTTAATATTTAGTCATTTGCATACGTCTCGTCGTAGGTGCTAATTGATCAATCCCACGTAGGTAATTATGAAAATGGTTCACTTAATGTGTCTGAGAAAAAAAGATTTATATCATATTTATAACTAGTTGATCAGGGTGGCCGGATAGAGATTACACCTTGATTCTGTTTCAGTTGCTTGGCAGTGTCCATTAAATAAATTATATGTCTTGAAAATCTACATTAAATTAAGTTATAGAAAGAAAGCTCAATAATTTATATTTTAAACGTTTTTTAATAATGATATTAAAATATAGGTCTAGGTAACGTCAAGTGAATTTTATATAAAAAGAATTTGCATTATAGAGTAAGTGAACAAGTAATTTAAACATCTATTTTTGCATAATGTATAATGGGCTTTGAAAAATGAGTTTAGGTGATATCTTTATAGCCGACAGTAATTTTAAGCTCGGGCAATCAAGCGTTTTCTTACTTGTTTGTTGAATTTTAGAACCTGAAAGTCGTAACGTTTTTCTCATCTGTTCTTTAATTTGGAGTGTTAAGTCCACCATAATTATTATTATTATAAAGGGACGGTCATTTTTTATTTCATAGTCGTCTGCTAGAGATTTTTAATGAAATTAAATATGTTTTATTTTCCCTGTGTAGGAAAATCTGATATATTAATTGCATTCAATTCATTTGTGTAAGCAGAATAATACCCTTATACCCTTAATAAAGTTAAACATGTTGAATATAAAGAAAAAATGCAAAAACCATATACAAGGCGATTACCAAGTAGATAATTATTTTTTAATTGTGTATAGAAATCTTTAAAATAAACAACTTTAAAAAGTAGGTACTTGAAACGGACTAATAGTGTAGTGTAGCTTGAGTTTTATTTTCTTTTTTCCATTGTTTTTCCTCTTTTCTGAAAAATCTATTAAAAAATTTTTTTGAAAAGGTAATTTAAAAGAGATATTTGTAGAAGTTATTTAAAAAGACAATTTGAAAAAGTTAATTAAAAAGGTTATTTGAAAAAGTTATTTAAAAAAGATAGTTGAAAAAGTTATTTGAAAAAGTTATTTGAAAAAGTTATTTGAAAAAGTTATTTGAAAAAGTTATTTGAAAAAGTTATTTGAAAAAGTTATTTGAAAAAGTTATTTGAAAAAGTTATTTGAAAAGGTTATTTGAAAAAGTTATTTGAAAAAGTTATTTGAAAAACTTATTTGAAAAAGTTATTTGAAAAAGTTATTTGAAAAAGTTATTTGAAAAAGTTATTTGAAAAAGTTATTTGAAAAAGTTATTTGAAAAAGTTATTTGAAAAAGTTATTTGAAAAAGTTATTTGAAAAAGTTATTTGAAAAAGTTATTTGAAAAAGTTATTTGAAAAAGTTATTTGAAAAAGTTATTTGAAAAAGTTATTTGAAAAAGTTATTTGAAAAAGTTATTTGAAAAAGTTATTTGAAAAAGTTATTTGAAAAAGTTATTTGAAAAAGTTATTTGAAAAAGTTATTTGAAAAAGTTATTTGAAAAAGTTATTTGAAAAAGTTATTTGAAAAAGTTATTTGAAAAAGTTATTTGAAAAAGTTATTTGAAAAAGTTATTTCAAAAAGTTATTTGAAAAAGTTATTTGAAAAAGTTATTTGAAAAAGTTATTTGAAAAAGTTATTTGAAAAAGTTATTTGAAAAAGTTATTTGAAAAAGTTATTTGAAAAAGTTATTTGAAAAAGTTATTTGAAAAAGTTATTTGAAAAAGTTATTTGAAAAAGTTATTTGAAAAAGTTATTTGAAAAAGTTATTTGAAAAAGTTATTTGAAAAAGTTATTTGAAAAAGTTATTTGAAAAAGTTATTTAAAAAAGTTATTTGAAAAAGTTATTTGAAAAAGTTATTTGAAAAAGTTATTTGAAAAAGTTATTTGAAATAGTTATTTGAAAAGGTTATTTGAAAAAGTTATTTGAAAAAGTTATTTGAAAAAGTTACTTGAAAAAGTTATTTGAAAAAGTTATTTGAAAAAGTTATTTGAAAAAGTTAATTGACAAAATTATTTGACATAGTTATTTGACAAAGTTATTTAAAAAAGTTATTTGAAGAGGTAAAAGTTATTTGAAAAAGTTATTTGAAAAAATTAAAAAAAAAAATTATTTGAAAAAGTGATTTGAAAAAGTTATTTGAAAAAGCTATTTGAAAAAGTTATTTGACAAAGTTATTTGACAAAGTTATTTGACATAGTTATTTGACAAAGTTATTTGACAAAGTTATTTGAAAAAGTTATTTGACTAAGTTATTTAAAAAGTTATTTGAAAAAGTTATTTGAAAAGCTATTTGAATAAGGTATTTGAAAAAAAAAGATTTTTGAAAAAGTTATTTAAAAAAGTTATTTGAAAAAGTTATTTGAAAAAGTTATTTGACAAAATTATTTGACATAGTTATTTGACAAAGTTATTTAAAAAAGTTATTTGAAAAGCTAAAAGTTATTTGAAAAAATTATTTGAAAAAGTTATTTGAAAAAGCTATTTGAAAAAGTTATTTGACAAAGTTATTTGACAAAGTTATTTGACATAGTTATTTGACAAAGTTATTTGAAAAAGTTATTTGACTAAGTTATTTAAAAAGTTATTTGAAAAAGTTATTTGAAAAGCTATTTGAATAAGGTATTTGAAAAAAAAAGATTTTTGAAAAAGTTATTTAAAAAAGTTATTTGAAAAAGTTATTTGAAAAAGTTATTTGACAAAATTATTTGACATAGTTATTTGACAAAGTTATTTAAAAAAGTTATTTGAAAAGCTAAAAGTTATTTGAAAAGCTAAAAGTTATTTGAAAAAGTTATTTGAAAAAATGATTTGAAAAAATTATTTGAAAAGTGATTTGAAAAAGTTATTTGAAAAAGCTATTTGAAAAAGTTATTTGACAAAGTTATTTGACAAAGTTATTTGACATAGTTATTTGACAAAGTTATTTGAAAAAGTTATTTGACTAAGTTATTTAAAAAGTTATTTGAAAAAGTTATTTGAAAAGCTATTTGAATAAGTTATTGGAAAAAGTTTTTTAAAAAATTTATTTAAAAAGGTATTTAAAAAAGTTATTTGAAAAAGTTATTTGAAAAAATTATTTGAAAAGCTATTTGAATAAGGTATTTGAAAAAAAAAAGATTTTTGAAAAAGTTATTTAAAAAAGTTATTTGAAAAAGTTATTTGAAAAAGTTATTCGAAAAAGTTATTTGAAAAAGTTATTTAAAAAAGTTATTTGAAAAAGTTATTTGAAAAAGTTATTTGAAAAAGTTATTTGAAAAAGTTATTTGAAAAAGTTATTTGAAAAAGTTATTTGAAAAAGTTATTTAAAAAAGTTATTTGAAAAAGTTATTTGAAAAAGTTATTTGAAAAAGTTATTTGAAAAAGTTATTTGAAAAAGTTATTTGAAAAAGTTATTTGAAAAAGTTATTTGAAAAAGTTATTTGAAAAAGTTATTTGAAAAAGTTATTTGAAAAAGTTATTTAAAAAAGTTATTTGAAAAAGTTATTTGAAAAAGTTATTTGAAAAAGTTATTTGAAAAAGTTATTTGAAAAAGTTATTTGAAAAATTTATTTGAAAAAGTTATTTGAAAAAGTTATTTGAAAAAGTTATTTGAAAAAGTTATTTGAAAAAGTTATTTGAAAAAGTTATTTGAAAAAGTTATTTGAAAAAGTTATTTGAAAAAGTTATTCGAAAAAGTTATTTGAAAAAGTTATTTAAAAAAGTTATTTGAAAAAGTTATTTGAAAAAGTTATTTGAAAAAGTTATTTGAAAAAGTTATTTGAAAAAGTTATTTGAAAAAGTTATTTAAAAAAGTTATTTGAAAAAGTTATTTGAAAAAGTTATTTGAAAAAGTTATTTGAAAAAGTTATTTGAAAAAGTTATTTGAAAAAGTTATTTGAAAAGGTTATTTGAAAAAGTTATTTGAAAAAGTTATTTGAAAAAGTTATTTGAAAAAGTTATTTGAAAAAGTTATTTGAAAAAGTTATTTGACAAAATTATTTGACATAGTTATTTGACAAAGTTATTTAAAAAAGTTATTTGAAAAGCTAAAAGTTATTTGAAAAAGTTATTTGAAAAAATTATTTGAAAAAGTTATTTGAAAAAGCTATTTGAAAAAGTTATTTGACAAAGTTATTTGACAAAGTTATTTGACAAAGTTATTTGACATAGTTATTTGACATAGTTATTTGACAAAGTTATTTGAAAAAGTTATTTGACTAAGTTATTTAAAAAGTTATTTGAAAAAGTTATTTGAAAAGCTATTTGAATAAGTTATTGGAAAAAGTTTTTTAAAAAATTTATTTGAAAAGGTATTTAAAAAAGTTATTTGAAAAAATTATTTGAAAAGCTATTTGAATAAGGTATTTGAAAAAAAAAGATTTTTGAAAAAGTTATTTAAAAAAGGTATTTGAAAAAGTTATTTGAAAATGTTATTTGAAAAAATATTTGAAAAAATTATTGGAAACACTTATTTGAAAAAATCGAGATTAACTATTTCTTAGGACGCGAAATCAAAGTTAGAGTGTTAAAAATTATTTTCTATCTCTGCTGTTCACCTTTTAATATAATGCAATGCCTGATTATTGTGAAAAGAAGTAATTATTTTCAGAAGGGAAATGGTCACTCGTTGTTTCTTTGGCACGGACTTTGAGTATTTCTTTGTTCCCTCATCGTTTATTTTTTATTTATAAAAGTTATTTGAATAAGATATTGTAAGAAGTTATTTGAAAAAAAAAAATATTCGAAAAAGTCATTGAAAAAAGGTATTCGTAAAAGTTATTTGAAATAGTTAATTAAGAAAACATTTGCAAAAGTTAATTGAGAAAATATTTGAAAATGTTATTTGAAAATGTTATTTGAAAATGTTATTTGAAAATGTTATTTGAAAAAGTGATTTGAAAACTAAATTTAAAAATGTTATTTGAAAAAGTCATTTGAAAAGAATATTTAAAAAAGCTATTCAAAAAAGTTGTTCGAAAAAGTTATTCAAAAAACTTATTGAAAACGAAAAAGGTATTTAAAAAGTTATCTCCATAAAATAGCAGATTAGTTTAATAATTTTTTAGAAACACGAGTATATTATTTTCAAATAAATTTTAAAATGTTTCTACTTCTAAAACTGTAACTGAAAGCGAAATATTAACTATATTAAATCGTTTAAAAAATTAAAAATTAGTAGATTTGAATGGCGTTACAACAGAAGTTTTTAAATAAACATCTAAAGTCATTCTAAACTATATATTATGCCGTTTAAGTTTAAAAAATTTGGTTGTATTAAACATATAATCAAGTGTAAAAAAATGAGTGATGGTTATTGGGCACCCTTTAAAATCAAATACTATGAAACTGCATTTTCAATTGGAAAATTTTTCACAAATCTTATAATTTGTTTTTTATTTTTTTTTAAGTTAAAGAAAAATAAAAGTCCTTCTGATATCACAATAATATGTTTATTGCGACAGCTTTTGAAGTCAAAATTTACTACTTCTTCTTCAGGTACGCCTAGTGGATAAGAGAAAATATTTGGTGATTTATTTGGAAATGGAAAAGTTCTTTTCTTTTCCATCGCCTTAAGAAACTTAACTCACACATGATACAGAAAAGAAGATTTTTAAATTATTTATTATCGTTTTACATACAATATGCAACTTGCTATTTCGCTACAATAATACTACTATTTATTTTTAATAAATTGGGTTATAAATACAATTTTTAGTACTAATTAAATTTTCATTAATACTTCTAACAAAACTTTTATCAATTGTCGATGCACAATTATCAGAATTAACTACCATGTTATTTAACTTGTTCGTAAACTCAAACTGTATCCAAACTATCTGGTGGTCGACGTTATGGATTTTTGTTGTCACACACTTATCGAACGGTAAATTGTAGAAAAAATTTCGACAGGTTTTAACCATTCCCTCAGTTATTTTTTCCAACTTATTCATTTTGGTTTTGAGTTTCTTTAAATCTTTCATTTCGTTTGTTTTCGGATAGCATCGGTACAATTCATTTTTCGTGCCGAATTTAAAATGATCTTGGATTTTATTTCCTGGACAATTCTTCATTTTGTAATTCGAGTTCTTGGAGTTCTTTTTCATTTTATTCACAGTTTTATAATAGTTCTCCATTTTTTGAGTTTGTTCCGAAAATTTTCGTTGCAATATAACTTTTATTGAATCAAAACATGATGATTCCATTTCTTTTAAAACCGTGTTTGCTGTTTTTAATTTTGCTTTTAAATTTGTAACGTCATTGCTGTAATCTTTTTTAACGGTACTTTTGTGGGCTTGGATTAGCTAAAAAATAAAAATATATAAACTATTATTTTCTCTTTTATAATAATTTCAGAATATGTGGGTGTTACCAGGTTCAGAGAGAATATAAAAATAACATGAACGAGTTCCTATAATTGTTTTTCCTACAGAGATAAGGGCACATAGAGGACGCCCTTGGACATTGTGTTTTAATCATTTTTAAAGTACTGGTAATTTAATAATTCAATAATGTAACAATTTTTACTCTCCTGTAACTAATAATTTAAATAATGTTCGTGAATATGTATGTCTGTGTGTGTATCTGTGCGCCTGTATCTACGATAACTCAAAAACGGATAAAGAAAAAATGACAAATTTTAAACTTAAGTTTTAATAAATCCTGCGGTGATTTGATTATATTTTAGATATAATCGGGGCATCTGGGGATGATACGTTAGGTGTGGGAGATTTGCTCCTTAAAGGTATATTTCTGTTATTTTTTATAAGAAAAGAAAATGATTTGAACAAGAGTTTGTGGTGTCATTCTTCTTAATTTTTTTTATACAAGATTTCCCTATTTTAGATGACTGTATGGATAAAATTTGATGAAAAGTGCAAAATTTCAATTTAATAAAAACTTATTTAGAATATACTATCTTTGACTTCTAAAGTTTCTCTTTAAAGCTGTTTTTGAGGCAGATGACGACAGTCAGGCAGATCGACAGAATGGGAAAACATGATTTTCGTGATCTAGGGACACTGAAACATAAAAATCTGAAATAATCTCGGAGGATAACTTTTTCACTTTCCCTCAATAAGAGGAAAGTAAAAAATATTTGTTTAAAAACAGTTCATTTTATCGATATTGATTAAAAGTGCCTTTTTTAGTTTAAGCTTTAGGCTTTTCAATCATATTATTATTTTTCCTTTATTACACAGAAAAAAATGATCATCTACATTCAAGAAAAACTTTACACTTGGAAGATTACATTTGTTTCAAATAAAGCAGAGTTTGCTTCAAATAATATTTCTCGATACAATAAAAAATAAATGTTGATTATTTGAAGATTTATAATAATTAATCTAAGAAAAAATTATTTCATTCGAGTCTAGAATTGTTAATTAATCCAAGAAAGCTCTTACGTTTATTGTAAGTATGATATGTTCTTAAAACCGACTATCGCGTACTTGATTTAACCTATCTACTTCACAAAAGATTAGCAAGTACAAATTCACTGCACGGTGTTGCCAGCTGAAACTTATTTTAAAATGCAACCACTGCACTGGTACGGTAGACATATGACTGGTATATGTTGATATGTGATACTTATTATTTGGTTGTCAGAGACACAGCGCATTTATAAAGAATCTGGCAAATTGGCATTAGCGCGTGTTCATCCTATTGTCCATTTTCTAACAAGTTTGCGTCGTATCGTTGCGTTCTACTTTTTGTTAGAAATTATTTTTGATTCAATTAATAAGTGTATGAATAAATTAAATTGAAATGGAAGATTTGTTAGATGGGTGGGGCCTCAGAGACCTGATACCAATATTTAAATGTAAGTATATTTAGTTCACTTCTTGTTAGGTATTATATATAAGTAAATTAATAATCATAAGAACACGAAACAAACTGGAATAAAACTAAAAAAATGTATGATACTGGATGAAGACTTTTTGGAAAGACGACTTTTGCCTTGCTAAGACAAGAGATCGTATCTACAAAAGTTCCGATTTCAAGATTCTTACAAATTTAATAATCTTACATTTTATTTTATTATAACACAAAATAATAAGGGCCTATTTGCATTAGAAATTATTTATTATAATTATAGGAATATGTTAGTAAAATATGCAAAACTTATTTGCGAAGTCTAAAAGGTCGTAATTATCTACCTACCCACATTTACTAAAATAATCATTTTGTAGATACGGACCTCTTATCTTAGCAGGACAAACTTTTATGTTTAATTTAAGTTTTGTAGTTATACATTGTTTTTTTTTTTAATAATGGGTGGGAAACCTCAGAGGATAGAGGAATTTGGTACATTGACTAAAAACAATTATGGAAAATATTTTTCAGTGGATAGGTACCAGTGAGAACCTTAATAAAAAGAAAGAACAGCCTGTTCTTATTTCAAGATTAATAATTTCTTCAATGAAACTATCCTATAATTCAACCAAAATCAATATATTTATGTCAAAGCCAATATTAACTTTTCTTGGAACAGTTCATATTATTATTGTAACAAATTCAGTTGTATTGGATTTAAGAACAGGGTATTATTTAATATAAAGTATATTTAAAAAAAGTGTAAAACTTTTTAATTTAAGATGTACATAATATTGTAATTGAACAATAGATACTCTTCATTTAATTAGAGGTATTTTAGTTAGGGCAAGTTGATTTTAGTCTTGAAGCAAGGCTTATTAGCTATTGTTGAACAAGTATTACTAGAATTTTAAATCTAGACGAGCTTTACTTGTGGATACACAAACACAACAAAGCATTGAAATAAGACCATTCATCTTGAACATAGTACAACTTTTTTTCTGTGTATCATTAAATGATCGTTGTATAATATACTATTACTTAATTTACTCACAATGTTACATTTACATTAGTCACCTGTAAATTACTAAATTGCTTATTATTTATTAATTATATTTCTTTTTTATTACTTAACATATTTTATCACATCTCTATTACTATTTACGTTGTTTTCTTACATGTTTAATAATATATATTGACCGAAACTAGTCCCGCTTCAATCTGTTTCAATAAAATTATTTTTGTGGTTAAGACTTTTTACTGTTCCTTTGCAAATAATACCTTATTTGCGGATAATCTTCCTATTAATTTTTAAGTTAAATTACACCAAGATGTTAGTCAATAAAGAGTTGAGAAAAATTAATGTAATACCAGATCTCTAGATTAATTGGACAAACAACAAAAAAATCTCGGGCTAGATTTTGATTTTTAGAAAATATACGCGTATATCAAAAATGTACATCTAAAAAAATCGAACTGTTATTTCGATTTTTGTTATTTCACAGATTTTGGATAGTGGCAATTGAAATGACACATGTCTTTGCGTACGGCTTCAAATTTCATGATTTGTTAGTTAACATTGTTTTTGAGATAAAATATTTTTTGTCATTGTTAAATAACGTTTTGTATGAATAGTTTTTTTTTAAATTTTGTTTCCACGAAATTTTGAATCCATACGCAAAAACATGTGATCTTTTAATTACATGTGCTTTTTAATTGGTACCATATAAAAGGGTATTGCCAGTTGAAAAAACTAGTGTTGTCATATTATTTCAAATAATGAGGACGTCATAAAAAAAATTACTTTTACCCAAAAATTTTGCATATAAAATACGAAATATTTAGTTACTTGTCCGATGAAGCCAAAAAATGTGCTAATTTTGCAAATCCAGTATAGATAAAATGGAAATTAAAAAAATCTGATGTGTCCAACACCTGTCTTTCCTATTAAGTTATTACAGGCTTTTTTTGTTTATTTTGTACAATCTATTGTAGCATATCTGTAAATAGTTAAAAGTTAACTTAATATATAAATTTTGCACATACATCTAACTCGAAACATTTTTCCATATACACTTATTGCCAACGAAAATACTGAAAAATTTAAATTTTATACTTTTCCTCCAATTTTTCCATTACGGTCCATTTTAGAGAAATCGCGTAAAATCCAAAAATTATAAGGATATATATTAAAAACATCTTTTAGTTTAACAATTCTCTTAAAAATCAGAATTTTTTACATTTTGAAAAATTTCTCAAATACGGATCATTTTAGGAAAATTTTGTAAAAAGAAATATAGAGAATAATATTAGGAGTAACTTTTACTTAAAGAATTTTCTTTTCCAAACGTAAATAACAGATATATTTCATAAAATATAAAAACGACCCCCTAAAAAGTACCCCTCAGATATTTCGATTTTCACAAATATCTCGAACGGTCCATTTTAGAAAAATTATGTTTAGGACAAGAATTATAGAGAATTATATCACAACCAAGTTTGATTAAAACCAATTTTCTTAAAAATTTGACATTTTAAATTTTGTAAAATTTTTCGAATACAGATCATTTTAGAAAAAATTTTTATAAAACAAAAATTATAGAGAATAATATGATTAGTAACTTATAATTAAACAATTTTATTTTCCAAACAAAAATAACTAATATATTCCATAAAATATAAAAACGACCCCTTATATAAAGTAGCCCCAGATGTTTAGACTTTGTCCAAAATTCAATTAGTTTACCTCAAGCCGGAATAAAGCCTATTTTTAAAATATAATGTTTTTCTTCATCCGTTTTTGAATTTTACAGTTTTTCTCAAATATCTCGAATAGAGTTCATTTTAGAGAAATTATGTATAATACAAAAATTATAGATAATTATATTACAAACAACTTTTATTTTATCAATTTTCATAAAAATTTAATTTAATTACATTACGTCAATTTTCTCGAATACGGACCATTTTAGGAAAATTTTGTGTAAAATAAAAGTTATAGAGAATAATATAAAAAGTAACTTTTATTTTAAGAATTTTCTTCTCCGAACGTAAATAGTAGGTATATTTCATAAAATATACAAATAACACCTTATACAGAACCCCCAAGATGTTCCGACTAAAATCTTATCAGTTTACCGCAGGCCGGAATAAAGCTTAAGTTTATGATTTTGTATTTTTCTTTGTATCTTTTTTCGTTTATGAGTTATCGTGGATAGAGACATACACACAGACATCATCGTGAATATAGCCAAAACGGATTCAGGGGACCCCAAAACGTAAAAATCCGTCGAAAACCCAAGGTCATTTTAATCATGATTCCTATACTTTCCTTATATGTATACACATATTTTTTTATTTCTTTTGAAAGTAATAACGGTAATACCGACAAAAAAATAAAGAATTATTGCAATTAAGAAAAATAGGGACTTACCATGAAAAGTAATGAGAAAACTGAACATATAAACGATAGGTATAATATATCCCGCATATTAAGTACACTTAACTCGTATAACAAGAGGAAAAATGATTATCACATCCAAATACACATAAACACATCTGCAGTAAAATTGTATTATTTATAACTTATTAATATAAACAAATTTTGTAATAATTAAAACCTCAGTTTACCGGAAAATCTTTTTTGTGTTATTGTTTATTTTTCTGCAAATGTTATTATAATAAAGATGGTTTGAAAGACAATAAGAAGTTTCTTGACCTCTTGCAAAATTAAATAAATAATTTATTTCTAATTAAAAGATAATTTTCTGAAGTATATTTTATAACATATTCTAATTACAATAATACTTTTGTATTTATAATATTTTTGGCAATTATTTATAAAACAATCCCTTGTTTACAGCTCAAAGCTGTTTTTTCAAATTTTTTAAATATTGTTGAAATACTTTTTTTTTTCTATGTTTAATTTATTATATATTTTAAATATGAAATGAAAAAAACTTTAATATTAAGGGCGTTATTCAGAAAATAATCTTTTAGATATAACGATATATCTTCAAAATAAAGTAGTGTTATACATAGAATGGCATATTAAAACTCTGATGTGTCCAACACATGACTTTCCTATCTATTTAATATAGGCTTTTTCCGGTTATTTTGTTCAACCTATTGCAGCACCTCTTTAAATGTTTAGACAAAGAATACCTACCCAAGAAGCGACACTAAATAGGCAATTCGTGGACAAAAAACTGCCAAGTTTTCTCAGTGTTTTAGAGGTGGTTTAACGTCAAACATAGCTGTCAATTTATGTAGAACAACGTTTGGTATATTATTATTAGCGTTTTGTGAAAATTGCAATAAAGTACGTAGTTGTATTTAACTAACTATTAATTAGAAATTAGATAGTTTTAAGATATTTGTTATTTGAAAAAAAATACATTGCATTGTTAGTAAATTTTAATGACCGTTCTTGCATCTGGCTGTAAATGTTTTATATTTCAAATTTCTAAATCAGTATTACCTTAATGATGTTTTACGCCTATGTATTATGCATCGTTTAAATTCATAGTCTTTTATTTAAAATTTGTTTTTTTTGTTTTTCAATTAATTCGGATTAAAACAGTAAATAAAAAATAATACAAAACAATAATTAAAATATATGACAAATTCACTCCGAGGAAATGAATTTACAGCTATCTACAGTTCTTCTATATATTTGACGTGTAGAGGGTGGGTTACCCCACGGCACTTACGCCTCACTATGTCCATTGTGCTTCCTTTTAAGAATAAAGAGAAGAGATGCTATGACGATGCTAAAGTGTCCGCACATTTGCAGTACATTTTTACGTCATATGTCAAATTCAAGCTAATCAGTTTTGGTGAGAATAAATGCCATTTTTTTTAAATAGCTGCATTTAAATGATATAAAATCATTGTCATTCCGTCAGACTTGAAATATAATGATTGACTACAAATAAATCAAAGTACGAGTAAAGTCGTCATTTTCATTACATTTTTTCGTCACTAGAAGTGCGTCCTTATGTCATATCGCAAAACATTTTTTTATGTCGTCTCTACTTCATTCTGTCTTGATGGTTGCAAAGTTTTGTTTTGTGTTTAGGAGCTCGGGTGGTTTCAATTTCATTTTCATCCTTTTCCTTGTGAAAAGGATCATTTCCATTTTCATTTTCTTGGTATTGATATACAGTGAAGATCCTTGCACCATTGTCCTATAATTTTAAGACATACTTGCATTCTTTCGCAGAGTATGTTCTCAAATGCCGTATTTGCAGAATGACCAGATTTTCTGCTTACACTATTGTGTAGTGCCTGTCATTATTGTACCTACAATACTTATTTCGTTATAAAATAATCTATTTTACATAATGAACATGGTAAGAATTTTCTGTTTCATTGGGCGTGCTCACTGTCATTTGATTAATGATTTGTTTGGGAATCATACGTTTCTATGCTTCGTGTAAACAGGTGCGATGATGGTAAAGTGACCATCCGTCCCGTTTTAGGTCGGACAGTCCCGATTTTAAATCTAGTCCCGATTTAACATGTGTCCCAATTTTATCCCGCTTTTAAGCCATTATAAGCCATCTATGGTGACGTTTTTTTTTTGCTCTCCAATGAACCCTCACTACTTCAAAAAATAGAATTCTTTGACAAAAAATCTCCTAATCTCAGTCTTTTTGATTTATCCCACTTTCTAATTTTCAAAATATGGTCACTTTAGATGACGGTGAACGAACAAAGGACGGGTTGAAATTTGAAATAATTTGACATATCTTTATAGAGTTTGTACTTTAAATTAACTTAGGATCATTTATTATTCCAAACAATTTGAGTCAGGTATTGAAATTATTTTACGGGAAAATATGTTAAAACGCATTTTACTTCAACTTGCGAAAACAACACTGCCACAGAACCCTTTCTTTAGTTTCCATTTGGCATACCTTTGATTGTTAAACGTAGAAGCTACTTTAATTTGCACTTTTACGTTTTAACAAACGGTTTCAAAAAAGCTGTCTCGAGTTTGCTCGTTTACCTTTTACCGATTCGTAATAGTACGAAACTATTTGATGACGGTGAACGAACCCATTGTTACTTTAGTTTGTGTTTAATACTTATGAACCAAACGACAAAAAATTATTAATTTTCATACGTTTCCCAGTGTATTAAGTTCCCATGCATTGGTACATACGAAAACTCATTCAGTTTCGCTTCTTGGGTAGGTATTGTTTGGTTTAGAGGATAAACTAAATATATACATTGACCACATACATCTACCTCGAAAAATTTTTCTATAGATATTCATTGAAAACGAAAATACTAAACAATTTAAATTTTCTACAATTTTTTCATTACGGTCCATTTAAGAAAAATCATGTATAAACAAAAATTATAGAGATTGATATCGCAAACAACTTTTAGTTCAACAATTTTCATAAAAATCAGAATTTTGCACAATTTGTCAAATTTCTCGAATACGGACCATTTTAGGAAATTTTTACGTAAAGCAGAAATTATAGATAATAATAGAAGTAACTTTTATTTGAACAATTTTTTTCTCCAAACATAAATAACAGATATATTTTATAAAATATAAAAACGGCCTCCCATAAAGTACCCCCAGATGTTCCGACTTTGTCCAAAATCTAATCATTTCACGTCAGACCGAAATAAAACCTAATTTTTTTTATCCGTTTTTAAATTTTCTTCAAATTTCAAAATTTACAATTTTCTCAAATTTCTCGAATACGGACCATTTTAGAAAAATATTGTATACACACACACACACACACACACACACACACACACACACACACACACACACACACACACACACACACACACACACACACACACACACACACACACACACACACACACACACACACACACACACACACACACACACACACACACACACACACACACACACACACACACACACACACACACACACACACACACACACACACACACACACACACACACACACACACACACACACACACACACACACACACACACACACACACACACACACACACACACACACACACACACACACACACACACACACACACACACACACACACACACACACACACACACACACACACACACACACACACACACACACACACACACACACACACACACACACACACACACACACACACACACACACACACACACACACACACACACACACACACACACACACACACACACACACACACACACACACACACACACACACACACACACACACACACACACACACACACACACACACACACACACACACACACACACACACACACACACACACACACACACACACACACACACACACACACACACACACACACACACACACACACACACACACACACACACACACACACACACACACACACACACACACACACACACACACACACACACACACACACACACACACACACACACACACACACACACACACACACACACACACACACACACACACACACACACACACACACACACACACACACACACACACACACACACACACACACACACACACACACACACACACACACACACACACACACACACACACACACACACACACACACACACACACACACACACACACACACACACACACACACACACACACACACACACACACACACACACACACACACACACACACACACACACACACACACACACACACACACACACACACACACACACACACACACACACACACACACACACACACACACACACACACACACACACACACACACACACACACACACACACACACACACACACACACACACACACACACACACACACACACACACACACACACACACACACACACACACACACACACACACACACACACACACACACACACACACACACACACACACACACACACACACACACACACACACACACACACACACACACACACACACACAAAATAGTCAAAACGGATTCAGAAGACCTCAAAACGTAAAAATCCGTCGAAAACTCGAGGTCGAAAAAAATCATGATTCCTATACTTCCCTTATATCTGTATTCTCTAAAGTAGGACAAGGAATAAATCGCGTATGTCGGAGAACATTTGTTTTTATTTTTGTTTTTAAATTACAGTTTTGATTTAATCCAGAAGCGTTTGTAGATATCAAGGACGTGACTCGTATTTTTGTACGAGTACTTATTTGTCAGTCATGGCCTCCTTCAGAAGCATTTTTTGTGTATCACTCTTTATCCTAAATTAGGAAATGCTCTTTTGTTGCAGTTGGGTCCATTATTTTGGCCACTAGGCCAAAGGATAAATGTATATGTCGGTATTATAAATTTGGAATTTGATCCATAGTGAGTATGTTTATACGACAGGGTGTGCCATTAGTGCGTAATTGCTCGATATTTTATTTTTTGTAATATACAAGCAAAAAAGTTTATAAAATCAAAATATATGGATTAAAAAAAGACATATTTTAAAAATAGTTTTACAGGGTATTAAACTTTTGCCTCGTAAATACAAATTTACATTTTTTGAATGGAATTTCAGTTTCAGAATTGACTGGTAATACAGTATTAGGGGGTGGGTAGCTTACTGGTTAGGGTCAGGACTTGTCCAAAGGTTTTAGGTTTGAATCCCTTAGGTACAGGATTTTCATTTAATTTTTGAATTAACTATTAATTCAAATAAACAAATAGTATTCAACCACCAAATATTTTGGAAAAATATTCTATGTTTTCCAAATCACTAATTTCTTTTAAGGCGCCTTGTATATTTTTTAATTTTTGGGTTCTTTAAAAAATTCTCGACATTTTTATGTACTTTATCCTATACCTAACTGTTTCAGAAATATTAAATGTTTTCCGATTTATTGCAAAAATTAACAATAAATAAAATAATTTAATTATTTAACCTAACCTAGAAGTTTTTAGTTGTAGATATATTTGACATTATGTGGTTAAACGCAATCATAAATAATAAATCTACTGTCATAGGCACACTGTTGTCATTGACACACTATCACTGTCTTTGGCACACAAAATACATCATTACTAAAATCGAAAGATTTTAAAATTATTTAAACTTTGACCATAATTTATTTTAATATTCAAAAGAATGTTATTTTAATATCCATTAGGTACAGGTCTGGTAGACAGGTACTATTTTACATGATATGTGGTTAAACAGCCACTGTGACATTTAAAATGGAGGATTTACTCATTGTGTTTTATCTGTACCTAAAAACGGACATTAGCTTATAAAACTAATAAAGCAAAAAAATACTTTTTAGGACTTTCCAGTTTTAAAGCGTTTTATAAAACAATAGTAAAAACGAAAACTTCAATAAAACATTCAGAAGTTCAATCAAACGGGCATAATCTAACCTCACTCTTGAGCTTCTTATTTACCCTACGAACAAGTCATTCAAAATACAAAAATTAGTAGTAATATATTAACCATTTTTCTCTTTCACTGATCATTTCCAGAATATTCTGAATGTTTCATTAGTATTTGTTAAACATTGACACTCAGTGAAGAAGGAAAAACATATATATTTTTTTTCATTCTCTATGGAAATTACTACATTTTTTTATTTAGAGCAATTTATCTTCCAACGTCAACATATTGTGATTGGGTAAAAAAGCTAGGTTATGCTCTAAAACAAACTTGTCGATCTGAAAATATTCGATTGAGATACTGCCGGACATTGATTTGATAATGAAGCGATGCTCCATCTTGCTGAAACTATATCATATTCGCTGGAACTTGTGGGTTTGCTGATTCGGGATATACGTTCGTTAAAGTTGGCACGACAATATTTTAAAGCAGTGCTAATTTTCGTCATTAAAATTGCCCATAAATTCAAATAGACCTATGATATGATCGCCAACATTTTCTGCTTAAACATTAACCCTTTCAGGATATTTCGTATGTTCTTCTCTCATCTAGTGAGGATTTTCCCTAGACCATTAGTGGCAATTTTGGCAATTAGCATGACCGTGAAATGTAAAGGTCTACTCATCTGAAAACAAATCATGTTCTATCCAATTTGATATCATTAGTTATTGCATTGGCAGCTGTTTTATTTATCTGCCTTACATGTCCAAGCTCGCGAAATTGCTTCTCTATTTTACTAATTATCCCCTGGGATATACCATTTTTCTGATATGCAGTTAAGAAAATTCAAGCGACTATAATACTGACAACTACTGTCATGCAGTCATATAATAATTTGCTAAGGTCAGGCGTTTTAAACAAAAGAAAACAAAAGTATTTAAGTATAGCTTTTTTATTTTATATCAGTAAAAAGGAACGCTAAAATAGTTTTTGCTTACTTTCTCATTGTCCTAAATAGGAAATAAGTATTAATTGAGTTGAAGCGAATTTCTGTAATCAAATTATTTTATTTTGTTAATGGTAATTTTTGCAATAAATCGGAAAACATTTACCATTTTCGAAACAGTTAGGTATAGGACAGTACATTAAATGCAGCGAGAATTTTCTGAAGACTCCACACCCTGTATAAAAAGTTTTTGTAAAAAATGCCTAACTAAGAATACTAATCGATGTGTCTGAGCGTTTTTCTGAATACGCCCCACTTATTTATTAACGAATTTATTTCATTTGGGTGTTCCACACTGTATATAAAATTAATTAAAAATAAATTTCCCATTTGTTACCAACTTACAAGCTTTATTTATGTTTAACAAGGCTTTTATAAAGGAATAAAAATTAATAATTTTATAAACATTAGGTAAATAGGGCTGAAGAATGAATTGATATTGCTGATTGGTTTTATGGGCTCCTACAGATATACGTAAAATAATTCGTTTTTCGTAAATATAATTATTCTCTACCATTGTCTCAGCTAATAAGAAATTTTAAAATTATTTGGTTTTAAAGATGCGTTCTTTTTTTAGTCAATTGTAAAATTTTGTTTAATGATCATACTTTAAATTAATCACAGTACTTTTAAGATACATTTTCTATAATTTTACAACCTCATCTAAAATATTGTTACAATTTATTTCTTATTTCTTATCTTTGACTTAACACTATCCTCTGTTTTTCTCATATTCTATATTTTGTTTAAAATAGCAATAAATAACAGAAATATGCTAATTAGAACGAAATGAACATTTTAGATAGGTAATATTGTGAAGTCTAATTTTTTTACAACTCACTACGTCTTGCTTAAATTATGCTACTAACTATATAAAGGAATACATTTATATTTATTTGTCTCTTAAACTTTACATTTTTTAAATAATTCCATTTCTTTGAAAGTAAATGATTTGTTTGTAACATCAACATTTTAAAATCTCACATTCTCTAGTTTGTTTTTTTTTACAACTGCTTCCATCTAGAAAATCAACTTCCTAACGACTTAAAGGCGTTTTTCAATTAATCTAAAAAGTTAAAAAATCTAAACCACTTAAATAAACAATCCTTTTTTCATTTTCCCAACACGGTAATTATTTGAAATTGAATCATTTTGGTTAAGTAGTTAGCGGTTGACTTTACGAATGTAACGCCATCAAATGTATTTCGGTCCAAATAATTAGTACCTCCCATATAGAAGGTAATTTTTCATTTTTGAGAAGCTGAAAATGTTTAGAAATATTATTTTATCAGATGAGTTGATTTATTTTGGGTTTAGTTAATGATTATGGGATTTGGGAAAGGATGTGAAATCATTTAATAATTTGGATTAAATAATATGTAATATTATGTAAGTCTGTCGGAAGAAGCGATGAGTATCAAATTTGAGACAAATTTACTAGACGTAATTTCAAATTAACATTTATATGTAAATAAACTGACCGACTTTAGGTTTTACCGAAAATTTAATTATTTAATTATCCCTCTTTTTATTTAATGTTTTTTGGAATCTATGGTTCAAATTACAAATGGCCAAATTTTATTTTTTTTATATAAAAAAATAGGTAGAAAAAGAATAAACTGAAAAACAATGTTCTAAAAACCTCGAGTAATTCGTAACAACAGATATTTTTAGTGTCCGGCCTAAACAAGGTATTACAACCGAAATAGAAAAAGAAATTTTTTTTTAAAACAATTTTAATAAAATATGCAATACTTTTTGTAGTCCTAGTTTTAGACCAATTAACTCGTATTTTACATTTTAGCTACTTCTTACTTATTACCATGTACCGCAAGAAATGCAGTTTGCATTTTTTGCATGTTTTCCACAAAGTAACAAATGTTGCATTTTTCAAATTTTCCACACATTTGGCATTTTTTTTCTTTTTCATTAATACAGTGGCATTAATTTTCTATTTTCATTCCCAAAGGTTTACTTCCAAGTAAAGTATCAGTCGAATACTCAGCGGGGATTATAATCCATTTCTTAAGAAAAATGTTAAAATGAGGTAATTTATTTTTATTGCCTATAGTAATAGATTAATTCCATATCTAACTTGGCCCGTAGGATAACATTACCGATGATTTGACAATTAAATGAAAACTATAGTTTAATAGGGGAGGTGTGGGCAAGTTAACATAGTTGGTCAAGATGACACAGTACCCCTTCCAAAAAAACTAAAGCGCCATTAGATCATTTTATACGTTAGACGTATTACGTACATCATAGAAAAATAAAAAGAGAAGGTTTGAATAAATGGCGGGCCTTGTTTCCTTGTTGGTAGTTGAACCGTAAGCGCTTAACGCGCTGCTTTCACTAAATTCAAACCCGTTTTACACCCTTCAAATTTCACTTTAATATAAATGTGTGATCAAATACAGGGATAATCGTTAATAAATTTAAAGTTAAAGCTAAATTGAAATATTATTAGATGTAAATGTGTCTTTGAAAATAAATTAGGTTATGTTGCTATAAATAATTAAATATGTCAGCCTGATATTATTTTCATTTTCAAAGGCAGGTGATATTTTTTTCAAATGTAGGTGAGTAAATCGTATTAATTAAGTGTAAGTTAGATTTAACTAATTCAACTATAGGGAGGTTCTTAAGAAAATCTTTACCTTCTGATTCATTTAAATTTTAATTGCAGAAGTAAGTATTTTTCTCACAAAACCAACAAGAAATTTTAGTTTTTCCTGCTATTCTTACTCTATAGATAAATGGATCCACATTTTAAACATTTGTGGTCAAAAAAATTAAAGGAGTTGTGAGCGAAATGTGTGAAGCCAATTTACACAAATATTGTAGAACCTGAGATAGAACCTTATCCTAGTTTTACTCATAAAGACCATGATGAAAAAAGGCGAATGATTTGTGCTCAAAAAGTTATTTTTCAATTTTTGGGTGATATTCATTATTATATTTATCAAATAATACCCAAATATGTTCAAAAACTTATATGCTATTTGAGTCAACTTGTTAATTTTTGCATAGTTCACCTATTGAGATCATAAATCAGATGTTTTCTATTTTTATTGAAATTTTTATACCTTTTATTGCAAGAAAAATGTAAGAATTTAAAAAAGTTATGACTCGTGTTAATTTCTAATTTTAAGATACACACTGCACCTTTATTTTTGTTTTGTTTTAGATATTCCCATGGAAATTTTTGGAATGTACATAAATGTGTTTCTTAATTATGGTGAGTTTCAGAGCCCACCTATATTGAAGCTGGAAGCTTATTGTACCCGAAATAGGCATTACAACTATTCTAGATTGAAATAGATGGGAAAAGGCCTTGTTGGGCAATAAGTATAAGAATATTAGAATTAGAATGATTTGTCCTTGGATTAATAAGGGATATTAAAGCAATTGTGTTTATAAATTAACTACTTTGACTTTTTATAAAAACTTTATCGGGTTTTTTTTAATAATAAAAACATTGTCAGGTGCTATGCTGGTTATCATATATTTTTATTTTTCAGTAATTTAGTGTGTGATATAGTGCTTGTTATGCTCAAAATATGCAGTTAGAAGATAATGAGACACATGTAATTACATGGTAATTCTAAATAAATTAAACTTGGTAAAAATGTGTTTTATTTTTCAACTAATTTTATTTTTCACTTAAAACAAGCGTCATGTTCCATTTTTCAACATTTACCTACAACAAGAATTCACTAAACTTATTGTTTGTTTAGTAGTTGTAAGTAAAAGTTGTCAAATAGGAAAATGTTACTTCAAATTGCTTCAAATATCTAAATTATCAAGCCCGCCAATTTTTAAATCGCTTTAATTAGTAGTGTTCTACTTTATCGACTGAAACTGACAGGTGTAGTTCAACCGTAAGCGCTTAGCGCGCTACTGTCGAGGTCAAGCAAACTTGTTACCAACTATTTACATGGAATCCGACCCCCGTGACGTACATCGCCAGTGTGAATTCAGACGTGTTGAAGGATAGAAGTTTTTCGCTGTGTAAGAAATATTTACGATTTTAGGAATTTCGTGATCTCATCTCAATGTATTTACTTTATTGTAATGATTATAAATATTTTTTTACCGTTTTTATAATATTCTTTAATTTTTTTTTAATAAATTAGGATTTCAGCTGCCTATTGAGCCAATCATTATTGCTTTATGTTTAATTCTATGCCTATTTTTCGATATTTATGTGTATTATTTTCGGGCGTGATAACATAGGGAGTATGTCATCTTGTCCGCATTGCATATTTTTGTTTTTAGATGGTTAGTAACTATGAAAGGAAAAGCAACAGAGGGTCATGGCGGGAAGCGGACATGCGGCAAGCCTTAATAGCTGTCGCAGAGAAACAAATGGGCTGGCAAATGGCTAGTAAACATTTTAATGTACCACAAGCAACTCGTCGTTGGCGAGTCAACAATAAAAATAAAATATTCATTGATATAAAAACATGTCGGTCGTCATGAAGTATCACTAAACGCTGATCTAGAAAAGGCTTTAGTGGAACACATTTTGGCTTTAGAATCCAGGTTTTTTGAATTAACCACAAAAGGTTTACGAATTTTGGCATTTGAGCTAGCAGAAAAAATGAAAATAAACCATTAGTTTATTAAGGAAAAATGGATAGCAGGCAAGGCATAAAGGCATAGTTACGTTTGTTTCGTTCTCGCAATAAAAATATATCATTACGTCGCCCAGAAGCCACATCAATGGCAAGGGCAAAAGCTCTTAATAAACCCCAGGTAAAAAAATATTTTTGGAATCTAAAACATACCATTAACAAGAAAAATATTGATTCTTTAATGATTTTTAATATGGACACCACCAAGAATTTTTGCATCGAAAGGCAAAAAGCAATTTGTTCCAATTACTAGTGGTGAAAGGGGTATTCATTCTTCTGTGGTAGTTTGCATGAGTTCAGTGGGAAGTTATATCGCACCTGCATTAACTTTCCTAGGAAAAAATATAACCCAACCTTATATGATGGCACCCCTGATGGGACTTTGCCGTTATACAATGAATCTGGATCCATGACTGGGGCATTATTTATGAAATCGAAGCAGCATTTTATTGCTCATGTTAGATCAACACCCGAAAAGAAAGCTTTGGTAATATTAGATGGACATGTTAGCCATAAAAACGTAGAAGCCTTAGACCTAGCGAAACAGAACTCAGTAGTACTGTTGTGCCTGCCATCCCACTGTACACACAGACTGCAACCATTAGACGTTTGTTTTTTCGAGTCCTAAATTAAATATTACGACGCAGCTGTAACTCAGTGAATAAAAACTCACCCAAGTCGTACTGTTACATTATATCAAGTTGCTTCCCTTTTTGCTAAAGCTCATGGTCAAATAGCAACTAATGCTTTATATTTAAAGCCACTGGAATACCGCCCATTTAATGCAAATGTATTTCTGGAACACAAGATTTTACCAAGTACAGTAACAGATGTATCTCAAGATATAGATGCAGCTACAACCTCAGATATAGAAGAACCTCATTCATTTACAACATTTATTTTAGAACCAGCATTGCCAGAAGAAGAGTCTACAGCAGAAATGTTAATAAATATATCGCCTTTACCACATGGAAATACAAGAAAATGTACAACACGCAAAAAAATTCGTATCAGAACATTTTAACAGCAAGTCGATATTTGGAGAGTCTACGTAAAAAAGAGATTAACAAAAAAGATAAAGAATTTAAAAAAAGTTAAATTACTGTGCCAAAAAAAGTGTTTGACGACTCAGAGTCTGATGAACCTTTTAATAACAAAGACGACGATGACAGTGACTGTCCGTGCTTGTATTGCAATGAACTATACAGTCATTTAGAAGCCCATGAAAGTTGGGTGTGTTCTCAAAAGTGTCATAGAAGGGCGCATAATGCTGAGTGTGCTGGTCTTTCTAAAAGGGCTAAACAATTAATTTGTGACTATTGTGTTAATTATTATTATTTCTAATTAAAATTATTTTATATTTTTTTTGCAGGTTTTTTGACATGATTTTGTTAAAAAAAATTTCATGTTATACCAGTTTATGTTATGTCCCAGTATAAAAGTTAACTACATACACTATTTTCTTACCAAAATTTCTTTAAAATAAATCTTGTTTTTTTCTGCGATAATTCTATTTATCCAATGGGTATGTCAACCTGCCCACCTCTCCCCTATACGTCATAAAAATTAATGACATCACAACCCAACAAGTGTACTTTAGGAAGAACATCTCTATGGTACTAACTACAAATATTAAAAGAATTGTAACCCACTACATCTAACACATAGCTACTTGTAGTTCATAAATAATTTAAACTGCAATTTACATGTATTTATCTGTAACTTTTATCCTAAAATTCAAAACCGACATATATAATATATATGTAATTTACATGTACTCAATTAAGTTCTTCATTTGTTGTACCTAACTTTTACACTTAGTCTTAAGCAAGGGTTACAGTTAATGTTACCTAGAACGTACTTTACTTGTTATCTTCTTTTGGGCTTATTTGTGACTTATAGATAAATATACCTATAACCTGTATTTAATACAATCCTGCATGACGAATACATTTTCGTGAACTTCGAAAATACTACTATCCCCTTCAGTTACCCATTCATTTTCATTTAAAATCTCTTTATTTAAAATTAGGTTATATCTACAGGTCATTTTAATAGGTACATACAATAAAAGATGTAATCCTCACTCGCGATTCGCGAGCGGAACTATCTTCACCGCCCGGCTGCCTGAACTTGACGTCCTAGCCCGAAATACCTATGTCCAATTAATAATTAGTATAATATACGTGCCATCTCCTTATCTCGCGATATTATATGGCAATATTGGCGAGTTTGCTAATCGATAATTGAGTTTATGATAGTTTTTGTGGGGAATTTAATTTGTTTGTCTTCCCTGGGAAAAACTTTGAAAAACCAGGGTTGTCCTTGTTTGTATGTGTGTCATTAGTATAGTCTATGTCTGTGTTTAACTATTTTACTCGACTACACGTTGAGAACCATCTCCAGCAGGGGGATCGCGGCTTGCTTTGCTTTCAAAATCATTTATTTACATTTTAAAATATCTACAAATTCAAGTCAAAATAATGCATTTCTTCTAGATATCTTCCTGCATGCGCCGCTGGAAGTGTTCCTTATTTGACCCACAAGGGGACCAGTACCGATGTCCTGGCCTTATGCATTACTATGAATTGTCATAATTAGAGTTAATATGACTTCTCCTTACTGAAACAGTATTATAAGTCAAATCGGAGGGGCTAACAGGACAATAATGGATTAAGTGTTGTAGTTTTTGTCTGATTTTAATTATGTCTTGTGTTCCCTGAAAAACTAATCTGAAAAAACAGGGTTGTCTTTGTGCGTATGTTCGTTGGGTGGTAGTTTACGTGCATGATTAATCAAATCACTTGACTACACAGTGATTTCCCCGTCCAGAACAGGTACCAAGGCATGCCAAAGCTCCTGCAACTGGACGATGACGTCACCGTGCAGTCGTCCGTCCGACTACTTTTGTCAAGAAGTCGATTTTGTGATTTGATTATTCAGTGTTGTCTTGTTGTTAGGAAGGAATGTACGTTGATTTCCCGTCATCTGTCTCGTGTGTAAATTGTTAGTGCACTATGCAGACATCTATGTCTCCTGTCTGCACCATCTCCGTCAAATATGTTTATAATGTCCTCTAATACATTATCAGGGAGGCTATTTTTGTAGAAATTATTTGATACTTTCAGAATATAATTTTTGATAGGTTCTATGGATGCTTGCATGTGCATGTCATTGATTCTGGCATAACGGTCGCACCCCAATGCCAACCTCAGACACTTGTTTTGCATTCTTTGCAGTTTTTGAAAGTGAGTGTCCGCCATGGAACAGTAGACTGGACATCCATATGTTAATATTGGGCGTAGGACTTGTTTATACAATAATAATTTAATTTGTGAAGTAACCCCACTCCTACTATGAAGCATGGGGTATAAGGTTCTAAAGGCCCCCATTGTTTTAGAGTATCTGTCTGCTATGTGATCTTTGAACGTTAGCCTCCTGTCTAAAATAAAACCTAGATATTTCATTTTCTTTTTTGTTACTATAGTTTGCTTTTGCACTTGTAAGCTCGTAATTATAGGATGTGATTTCTTTTTTGATAATAGTATGCTTTCGGTTTTGTCTGCGTTGATTTTTATTTTATTTTGATCTAGGTAGGGGACTAACGTTCGATTAACATGAATGTCCAGTGTCCTTGTGGCGATTTCTGCCGAATCCGACGATTTGAAGATGCAAGTGTCGTCAGCGTACAGGGCCGTCTGTATACCATTTTGACCCATTGGAAAATCATGGGTCATGATGGTGTACAGATGCGGCGCAAGTACCGAACCTTGAGGTACTCCCGCTTGCGCAGTGTATAGTTTACTTCTAGTATTATTAATTTTAATGTGGAATTTACGGTTGTGTAAGTAGGTTTATATTGTTTTCACAATGGAAACAGGGTAGTCATTCATAAACATTTTGTATATTAATCCGTCAGTCCAGACGGTGTCAAATGCCTTAGCAGCATCAAGAGCAACTAAAACCGTTTGTAGGTTGTTATTAAAAGCTTTTTTAGCGTGATGTGCTATCCGAATGATTTGTGCTATCGTACTACGTCCGGCTCTGAAACCGTACTGTTCCGACGGAATAATAGGATTGTCAAGTTCGTACGTCTTTAGTCTATTTAATAAGACACGATCAGCGATTTTGGCTAAACCATTTAGCAATGAAATCGGGCGGTAGCTTTTAATTTCCCCTTTGTTTTTGCCCACTTTATGTATCGGTACTATGTCTGCAATTTTTAATATATTAGGGTACCATTGCATTTTGATAACTGCATTAATTAAGTAGTGCAGTTGCAAAATTGCCTTTTTGGATAGGTTTTTCAATAATTTATTATGAATGCCATCGGGTCCCGGGGCAGTTTTGCTGCGAGTACGCTTAATTAGGTCATAAATTTCTTTAGGAGATGAGAGTAAATTAATGGGCACTTCTTGTGTTTCCATGTTACTTATGTCAGTTACAATATTTTCTATGTTTTGATGATGTTCATTATTTTGTTGTTGATTGACAAAATTATCCTGAAAGAATTCGCCAAAGGCTGTCCCTTTTTCTGCGTCTGTTGTGTATGTGTTGTTGTTACGTCTCAGTGTGGGGAGTTGTGAGAAAGGTTTTCTATAGTTTCTTACAACTCTCCACACCGAGTTGTCATGTACATTGACCGCCTCCAGGGTTTTACGCCATTCAAGATTTATGTGTTCTCTAATTAATATATTTATGGCTTTACCGATGTCAAGTAGCCTTACCCTGTCGGTGGCTGTCCTGTCCGTCTGCCATCGTCTGCGTAGGTAATTTTTGTTTTGTATCATGTCTAAAATCTCTTGAGGAAGATCGTCCTTATAAGGTTTTCTAGTTTTAATTTTTGTGGACTTGTCCCTTGCTAAAAGAATGGTTTTTGTGAATTTTTCGAATTCTTCCTCAAGAGAATTTTTGTCAGTTATATTGTTTGTCATTGAGATGTTTTTGTCAAGTGTTTTTCTGTATGTCTGCCAGTTAGTAGTTTTGTAGTCGTAATAATGACCCTGTATTCTCGGAATTATTCGTGAAGTCTTAATTTCCAAGTATACAGGATCATGATCCGAGGTGAGTGTCTTAATCGTCCTTGTATTGTCGATGTTTGGGAGGTTTTTCGCTAATGCTATGTCTAGCGTGCTGGGAGTGGTGCCGGAATAGGAAAAATGGGTAGGGTCTTCGGGGTAATGGACAATCAGGTCATTGTCTTCGGCGAATTCGTTCAGGTTATTTCCACTAATATTTGGATTAGTGCAGTTGGAATCCCATGCTGGATGCTTACAATTAAGGTCCCCAAGCAAAAGTACCCTGTTTCCCGATGACATTATTGTGTTAAATTCTTGTTTAAGAAATTTGTTTCTCGGATGATTGTACGCACCCACCAATATTATGTTATTTATATTTGTTACTAAATGTTCTTGCGTAATGACCAATTGTTGTAATATTTTGTATGGTATTTTATTTTTGATAATGAAAGCTACCCCACCCCCATTTTGATCTAGCCTATCGTGCCTTATTACGTCATAGTCTCGTATTTTGAATGTGATGTCAGGTTTAAAGTAAGTTTCTGTGATAAGTATTATGTCGAATTTATGTTTATGAATGAAATTGCGAACAAGAGATTTTTGTTACGCATCCCGTTTGCATTGTAAAAACAAACTTTGAGTTTTTGTGTGTCTCGTTCCAAGAGTTCAGTTCCTAAGTTTGAAATTTGTGTCTATATTGGTCATAAAAAGATTATAGGTTTCAAAAATATCCTGTCCAGATCTACAGTCTAGAAGTTTAGCGTTAAGCGCTCTGACTGCCCTTGTTAGCTCCCCCAAGTTGACTAACCTGTTTAATGTTGTTAATTCTGCATTTAAGGCCGTGATATCGCTCATGGCCTCATTAGGGGTTGGTGGATTGCTTCTGGGATTTTGATTAGGATTGTTATCTTTCATATTTGGAGCATTGTCTCATTTATTATTTTTATTCGGGAGTTCTGGAAATTCTTCTCTTCTAGCATTTGAGTTACCTTGCTTATTTTTGTTGTTCCAGTAATTCACTGCTGGGGGTGGAGCTGGAACCATTTTTGGTTTGGGTTTTGGTCGTCTTTCTTCGAGCCTTTCCAGCTTTTCTAAATATGCCTTGCACTTTGTGTAATTGGCAGGGTGATCACCCCCGCAGTTGACACAAGTCGCTGGAGTGTTCCTAGTCTTCGAGCAAGTTCGGGTATGGTGATCCCCTGGGGCCCAATTCCTGAAACTATGCGTTGAACGCCGCATTCGACTAGCGACGCATGGTCGCCACCGCATGCGACGCAAAATCTGTATTCTTGACTACCCTTCGTTAGGATAGTTTTGTGTCGCATGATGTAACGAAGAGTCTTTAATTATTGCAGTAGTTCAATTGTTTTAAACCAATAAAATTTCAGAACGTCATAACAAAACTGCATTATCGACTGAAAAATGTCAAAAAAAAAATTCTTTTGCGAGTGTCATTGTGTAATCTCTTTTATTATTAAACTAAATTCTTTGAAAAATTTGAGTAGTGTTTTGATAATGGAGATTGAAAATGAAAAGAAAAGCTTCAAAATTAGCGAGCAACAGAGAACAGCTTTAATAAATTTCATGAAAGATCACCCGAATTTAGTTAGTGGCAAATTTACAAATCATTTCACTGCTACAACAGCTAAAAATTTATGGAAAGAATGTGAAACCACACTAAATAGCATAATAGGGGGGAAAAAAGATTGGAAGCAGTGGAGGAAAGTAAGTATTTTTATATTTTTATCTATAATTTAACGATATATTGATTTTATTAACATTGTAGTGCTGGCATGATATCAAATCAAAAACAAAGTCTAAACATGCCAGATTAAGAACTCACCAAGGTGGAACTGGTGGCGGTCCCGCTACACTAGAAATATTATCTAATTGGGAAGAGAATATAATAGATATAATGTGCCCAACTGCTAGTACAGGGCACCCAGGAACTTTAGAGTCATCCATTGTTTTTGTAAGTATTTTATACAAATCACTAGTAAGAAGGTGATTAAGAGGATTATTATTTTTAATATTATTTATTATTGTTGTTAAGATAGAAAATACATGTTTCTTAAATTGTGATTTTTTATTTTCATGTAGGATCTTCCTCTTTTACAACATAATACTCCTGAGATATTAGAAAACAGTAATGCTCAAATGCAGGAAGTTTCTCAATATGAACTAGAAATTGAAACGAATATAACTAATCCTGTACAGATAGAGAATAGAACACTAAACAATATAAAAGGTAATATTGTAGAAAATACACTCTTAAGCTATTATTTATTTCAACAGTAATATTGAGCAATTAAAAGGCAACTAAAATTCGTCAATTTTAGTATCTTCTTGATTTAGATTAGTTTATAAATTTGTATAATTTTTTTTAGAAAAAAAAGTTACTCGGAAACAGCAACTTTCTCAATCAGTGGAAGCCACGAAAAATTTAACAGTCACGTCCAAAGAAAGAAACGAAATATTTAAAGAGTATTCACAAGAAAAATTAAATATTTTAAAGGAGACCAATAATTTAAGAAGAAGGAAATTGGAGGCTTTAAAAGAGCAAACTTCTTTAAAGAAAAAAAAACTGGAGGCAACAAAAGAGTAGAACAAAATACTGCAAAATATAGCAACTTTGCTAAAAAATATTCTCGAAAAATAATAATGCATATATTAATAGTTGTGTGTTAAATTTTTGTTTATTTTTTAGTTTTAAAATTATTTTGTTTTTTATTTATTAGGTTTAATTTAGTTATATTGTTGTTAGTTGTTCCTGTAATTACATTAAAAGCAAAATACAATACATAGTAATATTAATTTATTTAAACAAAGTAGTTTTCAATTATTTTAATTATTCATACGCCTTCCAATTTTAATCTCTAAAATGTCCATTTATCACCAATGTTTGTTTCCTTCTTCCTGCTTCCAGATCTGGATTAATTCTTCTTTGGTTTTTAATACGTTGTCCTGGCTGTTCGTCAATAAAATTGTCGATACCAAAATCCACATTTTCCAGTTCCTCATCTAAATCTGGTTCTGGAATATTATGATTTATACACATATTGTGTAACACCACACATGCATTTATTATAAGTGATGCTTTGTCCGGGGTATAGTGCAATACACCATTACATCTTTCAATGATGCTTCTCGTTGATTTGTGGCAAGCATTATACCTGTATTCATTTGTGTTGGGAGGAGGTTCAACCTCTGTAGGGGTTAGAAGCCAAGCCCTGAGGTAATATCCTGAATCTCCTAAAAATAAATATAAAATTAATTAGATTATGAAGACATATCTAGAATTACCTAGAATTTTGAATTCTTCCTCATTCATGACGAAAACGAAAGACGAAAGAATGGAAGATGGCTGAAGAACATTCATGTCAAATATCACTTTGACCTACAGTGATTAAGAACTTAAATCTAAAAAGACTATTCAGTAGCTAATTATTATTGTCATCCTGATTTACTGATCAAAATCTTTTTGATTGTAGTATAGAAATAGTAATCGGCTAAAAATGTTTCTAAAGTAGGCCATGACCAACAAAGACAGAGATACGAGTCATGACCGTGATAACTACGCATGGTTCTGAATTAAGACCAAGCGTGAATTTCTCCAAGATCTACTTTAGAAACATGTTCTGTGGTTCACTCCATACTGTACCTAATAAATGGTAACCATTATACCCCATTTGATGTAACCTTTCCATAGCTACCTTAATATTGGAATTACTTAAAATATGATTATCATGTGTGCTTCCTGGATATCTTGAGTTGACGCTCAAAATTCTCAATTTGGAATTACATACCTAAAATTAACATTGTAATGCATTTGAAGACGATTTTTTAAAATAAGTAAATTACCAATTGAACATTAATTGAATGATAACGTTTTCTGTTAATATACATGTGTTCAGGATAAACGGGATCATTTGTTTTTGGTGGAACTATTGCCACATGTGTGCAGTCTATGGCTCCAATAACACCAGGAAACCCATACATATTGAAAAAACTAGAATATAAAAATCAAGTCAAATCTGAAAATTTAAAATACGCTAATTTTAACTTACCCATTACGAAGGTTTACCAAGTTCTCCTCATTTACTGAAAATTTAACCCAATGGTTAAAAATTTCTGGCCTATTTAGGATATTTGCTACTTCCTCTACAGCCCTGCTAACCGAAGATTGGCTAATGGATAAAAAAATATTTGAGCCAACATCTAATTGATAGCTTCCCGAGGCAAAGAATTTTAGTGAGCAAAGAACCTAAAAAATACTTTTAATTTTTAATTTTTAAGTATAAATGTTGACTATATTCAATACAATAAACAAGAATACAAATTAACTTAATACTTAAACCACCAAATTACATTTGGATTGGTATATTTCTGTTTCCAGTTTATTGTTATTAATAGATAAAATTATAGGAAAATAAAAATGAAAATAGTTGTATTTATAATTATTATGGGTTTAATTACTAACCTTTAGTTGTGGAATCAGAGCTGAATTTCTTCGTGGTTGCACCATGTAGGGAGTCACTAATATAATTATATTTTCAACTAACTCCTTAGTTAGTCGAAATATTCTTCTAAACTGCCTATCTGGTAAAAGAAATGGATCCTGTCGCCTGTTGTAATTGAGAGGTGGCAGTTCTGCATCTAATTGTGCCTCTTCAATATTATGTATTCCCTGAATAAGGGCAATTTCCTCTATATCGTCCATTTTATAAGAAGTTTCCAATAGTAAATACAATAACTAAATAAAATTAACACTAACGACTTATAAACAGCAAAACCGTAAAATAATTATGTAATAATAATAATCATTAATAATAATAACAATAATAATAAGATAATTATAAAAAACGAATTAAAATATAAACTAGGAAAATATAAACAATGATCTGTTAGGGTCGATCTTTTCACCTTCCGATAAAGTGTCAGGTAATTTTTATCTTCCAAGTAACTTAAAAAGTAATCTTTTCACCTCTGGATAAACCTAACTTCTAAATAATCTTATTTATGAAATTTCTGATAAAATACTTCACTGATGGATAAACAGGTAGTTACATGACCACATAAGGTTAAAAACTACTGGATACCTACCATACATATTATTTACTTGAAAAAATAGAAAATTAATTATCTGACAGACAGTAACTCTCAGATAATATATCCGTCAGTTAGTTATCTGGAACTTTATCTGAAGGTAAAAAGACCGAACCTTCTATTACTAAGTGGCAGTGACAAGTAATATGCATGGATACCCATGGTTACCGCATGCGAGATAGGGTTAACGCATGGTCAAGACCGCTCGTTGCAAATTGTTCGCCAAGCACCGCATGCGGGGATAACTCGCATACGCCTAGGCTTTCAAGAATACCATTTATCTACTCGCATACGTCACCGCATGCGAGACAAATACGAACGCCGTCAGGAATTAGGCCCCTGCACATTTGACGCATTGTGAAGGCCTCCCACAATTAGCTGTAGCGTGCCCCCACTGCTGGCAGTTGTGGCACTGTATAATAAGTTTGGACGACTTGCGGAGTTCCCACGTGACTCTGGTATATAGGACTCGTCTTACATTTCGATTTAAGAATTCAAGAGTCAGCGCGGGATCCGTAACCACCAGGAATAGGGGCCGCTCTTTTGTCTTCATTTGATAAATAGCCCTTGGCTTAATGTCGTGCTCCTCCTCGAGGTTTTCTTCAATATGTGTTATTTTTGTGCCTTCTGCCAGACCTCTTAACACAAAGGCATGAGATTTGTCGTCCCTATGTGTGTATGTGTGGAACGACATTTTCTCATCCTTCATGTTTTTTAGCACGTTGTTATGGTCATCCTTGTTCTCTACGAATAATATGGTTGTATAGTTCGTATGTTTTAAACTAAAGTCACCTTTGACTAATCCTTTAAGGTCTTGTATGAGCGTTTTTTGATCAGTTGTTTTGCCGTCAATGACTATTGGCGGCATTAGAGTTTTATTTTTATTTTTATTAGTGTTTGCATTTGTTTCGGTCGTTTTTGGAACTTTACCCGCCTCATCTATTGTTATAATTGGTGGAGTATTTGGAGTTTTGTCATTTATCCTTAAATGACAAAACTCCAAATACTACACTACACTATCCTTAGTGGCACAAATTTAGCTCCTTTTTTTCTTTTTTTGACGATTTTGCCAATTTCATCATCATGCTCAGAGTCAGAATCATCCGTCAGCGCTTGGAATGCATTTTTCGTCGGTGTCAGGTTTTTTTTGGACTTTTGAATGGCTCTTCATTGCTTTTGGCAGCTTCTAACTCCGCTAATTTTTGCTGTTCTCTACAGTACTGCTCTCTTTGAGCTTGGGTTCTCAGCTCAAAGTAACTGTTCGGTGAGTGAGGGAGATCATGATAAATATTTTTTGGTATAGCACCTCTATTAGTTTCTTCTTCTAAAGTATTACTGTCAAAATGCAGTATATTATCCACTACTCTGTTTGGAATATCCTTACTTCTAGCTCTCGGATCTGAGTAAGCTCTTAATCTAGGAGAGGGAGGTTTCCTTGGGTCTCGAGATAAGATGTTTTCGCCTCTTTTAGCACTCATGCCAGGAGGGTTTGAGATATGACCAGTTGAGGAACTACTCAGTTCATCCCCCTTCTGGCCACTTTCAAACCCTGCTGTAGGGTTATATGGAGTAAATGGTGGTAAGTTTCCGCTGAAATCATTTGTCTGGAAATCTAGTAGCCTTGCGACTACGTTTGAGGGCAGAGGAAGTGTTTTCTTTACTATTGGGGGAAGGTTTTCAGGTTTTGAGTATTCTGACTCGAAGACATCTGGATCTTTCTTTTCCGATTCAGTTTCCTTGTTAGCATTTTCGACAACTGTGGTGTCCATGGCATTGTCTACACTTTGTACTGATTCATTCGATTTCTCTAGAATGTTAATTAGCTTTTCTACCTCCTTGTCCGAGTTTTTAGGTCTTTTGTCCTCATTTGAGCTATCTAGCGAGTCCTGGCTGTCGTGGAATTCCATTTCCTCCGATTCAGCCAGGGAGGGCTTTAGGGAGCTCGTGTCCCCTGTTGTAGGGATGTAGACTCTTCTAAATTGTCCTCAAGTCTTTGAGGGTCATTTAGAGGTCGTTCCTCGAAAAAATTGACCGGGAGGTCCCCCTGGCTGGTACAACTGACCCTAGGATTAGGAAGAGGTTGCACACAGTCAGTACTCACTGCGTATGGTAGGTTGTTTCTTAATTTGGTTTTGTAGTTTCTGGAAGAGCTTAGTTTCGCCACCTTTTGTATTGCATCCGTGTCTATTCGGCATCTGTTTTTTAACCTTTTTGTATAAAGTGTTTCAAAGCCTTGATCGGCTTTTTTGGAGGCCCTTTCGGGCTCTGGCATTGATCTGATCCCTATAGGATGTACCCTACTTAAACTGATCCTTATAGGATGTACCCTACTTACACTGGCGTAAAAATGAACTAAGAAAATTGAAAATTATAAAATTTGACAGCTGTCACAATGTATTCCACAATAAACCGACGTAGATTTGCTTGCAAACTATGCCCAGGAGAGTCCTAGGTAAACTCGGGGGATCGCGGCAAGCCTCGATTTCCTTGCTGGCGAGTGACGTCATCGTGTAGTCTTCCGTCGGACTAATTTATTTGAGTATTAGTCCTTGTAAAATAGTTGTTTAGTAATTTTGTCGCAATGAGAGGGGTGTTGCTGAGTATGTTTGTTAAATGTCTCGTCTGTAGAGATTTAGCTTCTCATGTAAGCATCCATGCCTCCTGTCTCTGGCATTTCCGCTGTGCTGTGATAGGATATCTTCCTTGATATTTTCCGGTATATTGTGTGAGTAGAATTTTTCGGCGGTAATGTACTCTTTGACAGTGGGCATGGATGTTTCGAGGTACATGTCGGTAATTCTGGCGTAGCGGTCGTACCCCAAGGCCAGCCGAAGACACATGTTTTGCACTCTTTGGAGTTTTTGAAAATGACTGTGTACGATAGAGCAGTAGGCTGGAGATCCGTAGGTTAGGATGGGTCGAATAATTTGTTTGAATAGAAGTAGTTTATTTTCTCGAGTAACTCCACTACGTCTATGAAGCATAGGATATAGGATGCGAATCATAGCCGTAGTTTTGTTAACTCGATCCTCGATGTGTTTTTGGAACGTTAGCCCCTTGTCGAGGATAATCCCGAGGTACTTGAATTTAGTGGTCGTGGGTATTACGTTAGTCTGAATTTTTAGGTCCTTAATTATTCTGTTTGACCTCATTTTGGTAATCAGAACCGCTTCGGTTTTCTGAGCGTTTAATTTGATTTTGTTTTTATCCAGGTAAGGGACTAACGTTCTATTCGTGTGGATCTCCAGTCTTCTCATAGCGATTTCCGCTGAAGCCGAGGATTTAAAAATGCAGGTATCATCGGCATACAGCGCCGTCTGTATACCATTAAGTCCCATGGGTATATCATGAGTCATGATGGTATACAGGTGGAGCGAGAGTACCGAACCCTGAGGTACTCCCGCTTTGGCAGTATATGGTCTTGTTATTGTGTCGTTAATTTTTATGTGGAATGTTCTGTTATGTAGGTAGCTTAGAATTGTTTTAACAATATACACGGGGTAATCCTTCACAAGCATTTTGTAGATTAATCCGTCAGTCCAAACCGTGTCGAAGGCTTTAGCAGCATCTAAAGCCACTAGCACAGTCTGTTGATTTTGATTAAAAGCTTTTTTAGCGTAATTGGCTATTCTGATTACCTGTGCTACTGTGCTGTGGCCTGCCCTGAACCCCGTATTGTTCTGACGGAATAATCGGGTTATCAATTTCATGTGTGTGTAGTCTGTTTAAAATTACTCTGTCAATGATTTTGGCAATTCCGTTTAGTAATGAGATAGGGCGATAGCTTTCAACAGCCCTGGCATTTTTACCTTGTTTTAAGATAGGGATGACATTTGCTATTTTTAAATTAGCAAGGTAGTGCTGCAATTTAAATACCGCATTGGTAATATGGTTCATTTGTACATAAGCTTTGAGGGTTAGATTTTTAAGGAGATTGTTTCCGATGCAATCTGGTCCCGGAGCCCTTCTGTTGTGCAATCTCTTTACCACATCCCTGATTTCTTGGGGTGATGTATGTTTATTATTCGGCACTGTATCTCGATTCATGAGTTTATTGTCATTAACAATGTTTTCAATATCTTGGTGCTCTTGGGTGTTAGCAGTATTTTTTAAAAAATTTTCTGAAAGAGTTCGCCGAACGCTTCACCCTTTTGTAAGTCCGTAGAGCACACCTTGTCTTCGTAATTCAATGTGGGAAGCCGCGAGAAGGGTTTGGTGAAGCCTTTCGCAATTTTCCACATTGAACTGTCCTGGGGGTTGATTGATTCCAGGGTTTTCTCCATTTTTGATTTCGAAATTCGCTGATTAGTTTGTTAACGTGTTTCCCGATGTCATGGAGTCGAACCCTGTCATCAACCTGTCTATGTTGCTGCCAGCGTCTGCGTATGTAGTTTTTGTTAGTGATCAGGTCTAGTATATTTTGTGGTAAGTTTTCTCGATATTGTCCGTGTGTTTTTGTTTTAGTGGAGGCGTCTCTAGCCCTGATGATGGCTGTGGTAAGTTTTTGTATTTCCTCGTCTAATGTGTGTTCGTTCGTAATCTTATTGTTAATTTCAAGATTGTTGTCAAGTGTTTG
This sequence comes from Psylliodes chrysocephalus, assembly GCA_927349885.1. Taxonomy (NCBI): domain Eukaryota; kingdom Metazoa; phylum Arthropoda; class Insecta; order Coleoptera; family Chrysomelidae; genus Psylliodes; species Psylliodes chrysocephalus. Next base: position 12,972,951 of record OV651827.1, read on the forward strand.
TCTGTAAAGTTTCCAATTTGTGTTTTTGTAGTCTAAATACTTACCATGTGATCTGATTATTTTGTGGTTAGTTTTAAGTTCCAGAAACACAGGGTCGTGGTCCGAAGTCAGAGTTTTGATTGTTGTTATTTGTTGTATGTTTGGTAGATTTTTGGCCACGGCGATGTCGAGTGTGCTCGGTGTCATGCCGCTATAGGGGTAGTGTGTAGGTTCGTCCGTGTAGTGAATGATGAAGTCATGCGTTTCGGCGAACCCGTCCAGAATTCTCCCACTATGATTTGGTGTATGGCAATTTGAATCCCAATGGGGATGTTTGGCATTGAGATCGCCCATCAGAAGGACTCTTTCACCCATTGACATGACTGTGTAATTCTAGGGTCGTAAGATTATTGCATGGATGATTATATGCTCCAACGAATATTATGTTTTGGGTTTTTATTATTATATGCTCGAATGACAGATCAAGGTTGTTGTTGTTCATAACTTAGTGAGTTTTTAATTATAAAAGCTATCCCCCCACCTTTGTGCGTCATATTGTCCAGTCTAATTACATTGTAGTCTTTTATTTTAAGTTTGTGGGCGGGTTTGAGTCTAGTTTCCGAAATAAGTACAATATCAAACCTATGTTTGTGAATGAAACTGCTTACCATGGGTATTTTGTTAAGCATCCCATTTGCATCGAAAAAAAAACAGATTCTAAGCGTGTCTAATTTGCCACCGTGTAGTTCAGTTTCTAAAATTGTAGCTGGCTAGGTCTGAAACGAATTCATAATAAGTAGTGAAAAATTCAGCATTATTCTGACATTGAGTGAGTCTATAATTTAATTCGCGCACGGCTTTAATTAACTCGCCAATATTAACCAATTTACCTAATTTTGAGAATTCGTTGTTTAAGGCTAGGATGTCGTTCATTGGCGGAGGTCTGCTGTTGGGGGCGTGGCTTGTGGCGGTAGATATACTCTCTGCTCGCTTGCTGGGCAGCATTCGTGTTTGTGTTAGTGCCCGGGAGGGCTGGGAAGTTTTCTCGATTCTGCGATGTGGCTCGCCGACGGTCCCATACGTTTGCTGTGGGGGTCGGTGCAGGGATGAACTTCGGTTTTTGTGTGTTATTTCGTCTTCTTTTTTCTTCCATTTTGTCTAGTCTCTCCGTATAGGAACGACATTTACTGTAGTTCGCAGGATGATCCTGTCCACAATTTGCGCAGGTGGCTGCCGCGTCTTAGCTTTTAGTGCATGTGCGAGTATGATGTTCTCCTGCACATTTTAAGCAGCGGTGTGGCCTCCCGCAGTTTGTAGTAGCGTGTCCCCAGAGTTGACAGTTATGACACTGGATTATCTGTTTAATGGACTTCCTGAGCTCCCAAATGACTCGTGTGTAGAGCACTCTACGTGTATTTTTATTAAGATATAATCCAGTGTCAGAGAAGGGTCGGTGACAACTAGGAATAGTGGACGGTTTTTGGTGTTCATTTTGAAGATGTTTCTGGCCTTTATGTCATACTGTGTGATAAGGTTATCTTCTATGTCCTGGAGTTTGGAGCCGTCTGCCAGGCCTCGCAAGACAAAGGCGTGAGATTTTTCATCAGTGGTAGTGTAGGTGTGGTGTGCGATGTTTTCGTCCCTTACACTCTGTAGTACCCTTAGGTGACCTTCTTTCTCATCTTTGAATAGTATAGTGGAATTGTTGGTATGTTTCACACTAAAACCACCTTTTACCTTGGACCTGAGATCATTAATGAGTGTCGTTTGATTGACGGTTTTGCCATCAACCACTATTGGGGGCATAGAAGCTTTTTTATTGCCAGTGGCCTGTGTTACTTTGACTGGGGGTTTGTTTTTAACAACTGCTTTAGTGTTTTCGCGCGAGACAGGCTTCTCATTGTTTGTGGATTTTGTGGTGGTGTCTTTAGGGGTGTTTTTTCTTTTCCTCTTGACGATTTTGCCTATTTCGTCGTCGAGATCCGAATCTGAATCGTCAGTAAGGGCATTAGACCTGTTGCTCGTGGTGGTGAGAGTGTGTTTGGTCTTTTCCCTGATCAGCCTTTGGAAATTCGAGCTGAATTTCCTCGGTGTTTCAAAGGGTAGTTCTTTGTGGTTGGTTTGACTTTCGCCAGTGTCCATTTCAGGGGGATTATTGTTTAGCGCATGATTCCAGGTGCTGTTTGGCGAGGTGGGAAGTTCCCATCTTCCTAATGAGTCGACACCTGTGGCACCCATGTCTTCTTCTGAGGGGTATTCTCCCAGATTGAAATCGTTTATAGTGTCGTGCACTGCTTTAGGTATGTCTGTGTTTTTTTTTTTGGGTATTATCTGTATAAGGGTTGCGAATTGGTATTGGAGTACTAACCCGGGGGTCTGTGTCCATGTTGTGTGCTGTAGTTGCATTTTAAAATAAGGATTCACCGAGTTTCGAGCTACTCAGTTCACCCGTCATTCGGCTAGTCCTTATTCATGCAATTTTTCTTGGGTTGGTTTTCTCCATACTCATAAAAGTTGGATTAAATTTTTTCGATATGGCTCCGGTGTTAGTGTTATGGAGTTGGGTTGTGTGCAAATCGGTGCCTGGACCGAAATTTAGCATCCTGGCCCTCGTTCCAGGGGGCATTTCCACCCTTTTAATGGTCAATTTTCCGGGATGCTTAGATTCAGCCACATAGGCTGATTGGAAGGCCTGTTTCTGTGCTGTTGGGGTGCTGGTATTATTTCATATGTTTTGGAATGTTCCTTGGGTCGGAAGATCTTGGGGGTTGGGGTGGTTTACCCCTTCAGTGGACCTTGTCGTGTTGGTTTCCTGATTTGTACTTGTGTGATCATCTGCGTCCACATAGTCATCGGATTTATCCTCACTGGCACTTCTGCTAAGGAGGGGAGTGTTTAAATCAGAATTTTCCGGTATTTGGGTATTCTCCGAGCTTTTAGGGACTTTCTCCATACTTTCATGGGCGTTCTCCATACTTTTTTGTGTATTCTCTGTAATTTTGCCAGGACCGTGGTCTGAGGCTTGTTGTTTTGTTCCTGTGTTTACAGGGACTGGGTTTTCTAGGGTGGAGTTGGCATTTTCTGTGGAGTTATCAGTTTGTGGGCCTGCCTCGTTGCTTTTTATAGTAGTATCCATGCTCTCGTCCGAGCTGGATGAATCATTTAGGTCCCCGTAAACTTCCTCTAAGAGTGTTTGAGGGTCGTTTAGAGGTCGTTTCGGGGAATTTTTTGACAGGGGTTCCCTCTGTTTTGTGCAGCTGATCCCTGGTTTAGTATTATCTGTGGTTAGTCCTATTAACGTGTCTTTACTCACTGTGAACGTGGATTGCAGTTTGGTTTTTGCCTTAAACTGTTCTGATGTCTGAATTTTTGATATGTTCTTCAGTTCTTCAGTGTCCTCCATCGGTTTCTTTGGCGTTTGGAATAGATTGTGGGGTACTCGGAGAGATTAGGGTTGTTTGCCCCGGAGGGCTCTGCCATAGAGCGGGTGCTCCTTACTGATGTGTTTACTTATACCTGGCTGTCTCGAACGTTAAATTGCAATATGAAAGGTGTGGATTTATAGGTTAGAAACCTTGCGTCGCTATTCCAAACTACGAGGATAGAACAAACATTTCCGCAAGCTTCCTTTGGCAAGTACAAAGGTACCCTTCCATACACTTATAAATATTCTTTACTTATTTTATTCGACTTTTTTTATTTTTTAAATTTTGATTTATTTAAATGTATAGTCAGGTAAAATAAATATAATGATATGAATATAAGAATTTAGATGTATAATTTATTTTTAATACCCAGTATAGCTGGCTCAGTAATTATATAACTTTTTTATTAGATGATGAATATTTGTATTTGAATTTTGGGTTGGGTTCTCTCACTTGTATTTCTTACTATCAATAATTTAGATAATCAAAAGAAAAGAAAAATAAATAAAAAAAATTAAACTCACCTACGAAATCACTATAACTTTTCACTTCCAAATATCAATTTACCTATTCCCTCTATATTTGATTTGATCACAGTGTATTGTAATTTAGACTAAAAATAAAAAAAAATAACTTTAGAAATTATATTATTTTTTATTGTCGTCTTCTTCTTTTCAGCCTTGTCTGCACTTCCCTCTCCTTACTCTCCTATTTACACTGCTATTGTTCTACCGCCTGCCTTATTTCTGCTATCTTGCCTTGCTTTCTGCTTTAATCTTCTTCTGCTACCTATCTATTTTTGCTCCTATCGTTCTGCCTCCTGCCTTATTACTGCTATCTCGCCTTACTAGTTTTCGCTTACTCTTTATTTTAAATAAAATTTTTCTTTTACCTTATTTTTAATATTCTTTATTCAATTCTCCATCTTATTACAATCTTTAACATTTCATATTTCTATTTATCTCTCATCTTTACATAAAACCATCATTTACCATCTTACAAAAAAAAAACCATTGACAATTCTCCCCTGACAATCAATAATTTATTTCCAAAACTTCCAAATTGACTTTTCCCCGAAACATTGATTTTCATTTTTATTTTCAAAACCAAACATAGTGTTTAATTTTTAGTTAACCAAATTACGTCATAAATCCTCCAAAATTTTGTAATTAACTAATTTATTTCCAAATAAATTATTGAATACCAAATTTTCAAATGACCAAAATTTTTCTTTTCCCCATTTTATCCAAATTATTGATACCTAACATTCCATATTCACTCATATTCCTATTCTTTCAACAACAAAAATAACAATAGCAAATTAAAACAAAATTCAATTCAATTAATTTCAAATTAAAATTATTCAACTTCTTGCAACAAATAATGAAATTAAATTAAATTTAACATTTTTAACAGAATCATAATTAACAAAATGTAACATTAAAATCTTTTTAACTCTATTTCAGAACTTTGCAATTGTAATTATATAATAAAACGAAATAAAATTTAATATATTTAACAAATTTATATTTTCTTAATCTCTTTATTGCAATACCACAACAAAGGAAGTCCACTCGACATATTTCTAATATTCAATTTTTTTGTTACTAACTCTCTGAAATTTTTGAGTTTGTTTTGAACTATTGTTACAAAAACTTCAGGATGGATGTTTATATTTTCATCAAAGTTAATCCCCTCATCAATATAATTAAGTGCTACAGTTAATCTTCCTCTTAAATTTTGTCTTAAATTTTCCTTTATTCTTAAAATATCCTCTGTCGTGTTTTGCATTTTCCTATTCACCCCCTCTATTTTCTCTTTAAAATTTATTTCTTTAATCACAGATCCTTTAATACAACTCACTGCTTGTTCCTCAACTGTCACTGTCAAATTCTTATCTCTGTAGTGCCTTGGATGCACTACATATTACCTCCAACTCATAATATATTGATACATGTCACACACATGCCACACATATCAATATTACCTTTTAAGGCAGCTTAGTGGCAAAATTTAAGTGCACCCTATCTATCTACTTGACGACCTCGGTTGCCAAGCATTAATATTTATTTAAAAATAAAAAATGTCATTATTTAATTTTCTGTCATGACGGAATTGTCTATTTTATTATATTAATATATACCCTTTTACAAACCGCTATATTATTTACAAGATGGGATCCCCAAAGTTAATAGATCCCATAATCTCCTTGTCAACAATTTCTTTACAATTAAGTATGGCCTTTTCATGTACCTGTCCCTGTAAATTCATGTGCCCAATTTCCCTATTCAACATCAGTGGCGGCTTGTCGTAATTTAAAATGGGTGTTCACTTTTTCCAATAATTTTGTCATATGTAAGTTCGGATCAAAACTTTGTACAAGAGTTAATATCGCTGTTTTTTGTATTATTTGAGTTTGTATTAAGTGAAGTTATTATTATCAACATCATACTGTTTTTTCAAGCACTACAACTATTAATAAATGAATATTTTAGTTAGTGTGATATTTGTTTTGTTTTTAATACGTTGAAAACCATCTATAAACATTATTAGTTAGTAAACTGACTTTTCTTCATAATTTGAGATTATTTTTAAATATATATCAGGTGATGTAGAAAGCTTGACATTGATTTTTGTGTAAAAAAATTTATATGAAACTTTACCTACCATTTTTTAGTTTTTATTGTAAGATTAATCATTTTCACAATTTGTCATAGATGTCAAATAAAAAACATATCTTTTATATACCTTTTATTGGCAAATAAAATAAGAACTAAATGTTTTAAATGTTTATTTTATAAGATCAGTCCCATCACAATACATAATATTACACAGACACAAACTAGAATAAAGATATATAATGCCTGGAATTTTAAATGATATTCTTCACAGTTTAACAGACCTTCTAAACCCCCATTTTTAAGCAGATTGTTTTCACCATCAATAAGCCTCATCTCCTTATAGACCTTGATTTTTACTAAAAATTTCATGTTGATATCTTTTTTCATTTTTGATTTTTTTTTTTAATTTCAACCCCCTTTATTTTTTTTATATAATGAAAGGGCTTCTTCTCCTTTTAGAGATTGATGTTTGCTAAAAATTTCAGTTTTTCAGTTAGGATTTTTTTTATATTTTAACCCCCCCAATATATTCATGTTTTTTTCAGTATAAATAGGCTTTATCTTCTTATAAAGCTACATTTTTACTAAAAATTTCATATTGATATTGCTTTTCGTTTAGAATTTTTTTTAATTTCAACCCATCTTAACCCCCCATTTTTAATCAGATTTGTTAAAAATCAACAGGCTTTGTCCCCTCATAGAGCTTGATTTTTGCTTAAAATTTTCAAGTTCATATTATTTCTCATTTTTGACTTATCGTGCAGACAAAAAACGTGACATCGGACAGACAGACAAAGTAAACCTATAATACTCTTCACATAATACTTTATGAAGAGTAGAAAAAAATGTATAAGGTAAAATAAACAATTTAAAAAGTTCAACAATAATATTCAACTTTGTAACCTATTTTTTTCTTTTGACAAAGAGTTTAGGTTATATACAGCACAGCAGCTCTACCATCGGTGGTGGCATAAGAGTGTGAGTTTTGTTGCCTTGAAATTTAATTATTTTAAATTGACTTTAGATACACTTAAATAAAATACAAAAAAGAGTATTTAAACCATAGATGGACGCCACTGAATTTTTTATAGATTAAAAAATTTGGTATTATTTGATAAAGAAGTTTTTAAAATCTAAAGGTAAATTCAGAAACCATAGTAAATAAAATTTAAATAATTAAACCATAAATACATGAATCTGCAAATAGACACTTGTGGAGATGATCATGATATTCTGTGAAATAAAAGTCATACATAATTTAAATTGAATTTAATAGAAAAATAAATGAAAGTGATATATTAACAATATTTTCTCAATTTGTTCGATGAGCATTAAATTAAATTCTTTGCTCAGAAGAGAAATAATGATATGTTAACAATATTTACCCAATTCATTTGATGAATCAAACTCTAAAAGTAATAAAATTGGAAGTATTTTCTCAATCCACTCATCAACATTTAAATTTATAAACGGTAGGAACAATATAATTGAAAATACTCAATTCATTTTTAAACGGTTAATTTTATAGTCAATAGAAATCGTGTAATTGAGAATATCCTCTCAATTCATTCGCCAATAGTTGGAGAAATATATGAATAATAAAATAAGAAGGTTTATTTATACCTATCCGAGACGTCTTGTTAAAATTAAGGTATATTGTTTTGAGTACTCAACATAATATTTACAAACTGGTTGTAAATAAAAAAAACAAAAAGTATTCTTAAAACTAAATCATGCAGAAAATAAAGAAACACCCCTTTCAAAATATAAGTAAAGTGTCCAAATAGACATTGCAAACATATTGTTAAAATTAAAGAAAAAATAATAAATACCAAAATATAATCCTAGGTCTGACAGCGGCACTAGAAAGAGCCCTCTGTTAGGCTACACACTGCACACCGAAGCTCATCATGTTACAGGACTGCTTGGGGCACGGGACCATCGTAAAATAGTTCGAAATAAAAAGGAAATCTTTGCTTCGCAGGGTAAATAAAACGGCAGCATACTGGCAAGACAGAATTCCATTCTGTAGCTTTCTGAAAATAACCATCCAAAGAAAATGCAGGAGCAGCAAAGGAAATGACTTACCTCTTTTGAGGGTTCTGTCTGCTACCGGGATCCAACAACACGTGAAAGAAAGTATCTCTCGGCGTTTCACTTGCCTCAGATTTTGCTCAAAAACCAGATTCGTCCAAAATAAAAGTAACATAAACATTGGAACGGGACCCTTGGACATAACAAAAATCGGAAACTAATTTTTGCTCATCACTATTTAACACAATGCAGAGCTAAATCCCAACGGCAGTCTTCTTCCAAAAATCAAATCGGAAAAGGCCGAAAAAAAAAGTTTCTAGCGAAAAATGTTGCCAAACTATTAAGATCAAAAAGAACTAGTGTTCAGCCAGTTTTTCGTGTCTCATATTTATGTTAAAATATAATTATAGAAAAATAATTATTATGCAAAATAATAGAAATGAAATGATAAAATATTAAAATATAACCCATACTCTATTCCTATGGTTATTTACAAAATTATGCTGTGCCTGTAGACAGATCAAACGAACGTAGCTATTTGTAAATTGTACCAGACTGGCAACACTGGTTTGGCAACCTTGTTTGTGAGCGGCGCGCCAATTAATGTGTTCTTTGACAGTTTGAAGGATCTGTTGGCGTGTTGTCTTCTCTTTTTAGCTATATGAATTAGGCATATCGTCTCACTCGTGTTAGGCTCACTCATCATAATGCGCCACAGACACAGTATACTTAGGTATACTGTGACACAGCCAGAGGATAATGATGTACAAAAAAATATAGATTAACACGTATGAAAATAAAAATATTAAAATTAAATTTATATTTTTATGTTATTTATGTAATATTAAAATAATGCATTTTTATGAAATTTAACTGGGTGTTCACTGCACAAATGAACCAATGGAGGAACCGCCCCTGTTCAACATATCAGTATGTTTAGTCACCTCTATTTGAATCTCCCCTAGCAAATTTTCCTCAATATTTCTTTTTAACTCACTAATCTTTTCTTTTACATCTTTTTCTATCTCCAACCTAAGATTTACCCCTTCTTTGTCTATTTCTGCCCGTAACTTTTTATTTTGCTCCTTAACCTCTTCTCTGACTTGAGTAATCTGAATTCTAAACTCCTCCATTCTCTTGCCTAATTTTTTTATTTCTGTTAAACTTTCTATTTTTACTTCATCTATTTTCCTTTCCAACTTTTCCCTCATATCATTCATATCCCCCTTAATATTTTCATTCATAAAAATCAGCTGCTGCATAATCTCAAACATTCCCACCTGTGGTCTCACCTGCAGTCCCTGACTACTAATACCTTCTCTTAAAGTCATCCTACCTGTCCTACTTGCCATTTTTTCCTACTAATGACACACCCTGTATTATATTTATTATTAAAATAATTTTATAGGACCTATTACATTTTGCGCGTTGATGCGCCAATTGATATAAATATAAGAATTTAGATGTATAATTTATTTTTAATACCCAGTATAGCTAGCTCAGTAATTATATAACTTTTTTATTAGATGATGAATATTTGTATTAGAATTTTGAATTGGGTTCTCTCACTTGTATTTCTCACTATCAATAATTTAGATAATCAAAAGAAAAGAAAAATAAATAAAAAAAATTAAACTCACCTACGAAATCTCTATAACTTTTCACTTCCAAATATCAATTTACCTATTCCCTCTATGTTTGATTTGATCACACTGTATTGTAATTTAGACTAAACATAAAAAAAATTCATTTAGAAATTATATTATTTTTTATTGTCGTCTTCTTCTTCTCAGCCTTGTCTGCACTTCCCTCTTCTTACTCTCCTATTTACGCTGCTATTTTTCTATCGCCTGCCTTATTTCTGCTATCTTGCCTTGCTTTCGGCTTTAATCTCCTTCTGCTACCTATCTATTTTTGCTCCTATTGTTCTGCCTCCTGCCTTATTACTGCTATCTCGCCTTACTAGTTTTCGCTTACTCTTTATTTTAAATAAAAATTTTCTTTTACCTTATTTTTAATATTCTTTATTCAATTCTCCATCTTATTACAATCTTTAACATTCCATATTTCTATTTATCTCTCATCTTTACATAAAACCATCATTTACCATCTTACAAAAAAAAATCCATTGACAATCAATAATTTATTTCCAAAACTTCCAAATTGACTTTTCCCCGAAACATTGATTTTCATTTTTATTTTCAAAACCAAACATAGAGTGTTTAATTTTTAGTTAACCAAATTACGTCATAATAAATATGTATACAAAGAAAGGGGTAAGTACTATTGCTGGGGTTAATAAAGAGTAACAAGTGTAGTTACTCTTAAAGTTCATAAAGATAATCGACAGTGTTTCCAGAGTTTTTTATAGCTGTTGACATTGAGACTTTTTCCTTTTTTATACGCTAGTGATATTAAATATTTTATTGTTTTTGCGTTTGATGATATTGACACCATATTTTGTAGTTGAAAAAAAAATATATAAAAAAATATTTAAAAAATGGCATTTGAAACTGAATTAAAATTTCTGGTGTTTCATTTTTTATTTCAATTTACGTATTTCTGTGTAAAAAATATACTTGGATAAAGGAAAAAACAATTTATTGATGGGTACAAAAATATGTATCCTATATAGTACACATACAAGAATTTAAACCTACGAGATATCTAATTGTTACGTACAAACACAAAGGAGAATGAACTTAAAGTGTTAAACCTGATATATAACTATAGAGAATAATAATTCGCAAAATACAAAAATAAATATATACGTGCATATATAGTTAACTAACGAAAGATAATCGCCACACATATTTCTTCGAACACCTAGCTCCGCAACTTACCAAGCGATAGCTCTGCATTTTGCGTTTTGAATCACTTAAAGCATGAGATGAATTTTGTTTCGGATCTAAGGTGGGATCTTCTTCGAGAACCGCTTTAATGATTTTTATGGACATTTGATGGCGACCATACTATAGGCATTTCTTGACGTTTTTAATTTTTTTTTTGTTTTGTTTTGTTTTGTTTTTAATTCCTTGGTACTAAAAAAAGAAAAACATACTTAACTAAATATAGAAACAAAACTGATAAATAATAATAACTAAGCATCTCACTCATCGTACATTTCTGCAAATTCTCATGCACACCTAAAATACTTATGCCGAAGTTAGTAGAACACAAAACAAGTAAAAAACGTGACCTTGTAGTTTTACCAGTTTTTCTACCATACTCACCCACCCATATACGCAAACAAGTATATTAAAGACAAGTAAAATTTCAATACTTACAAAATCACCGTTAGTCTAGTCACTGGATTCAAACAATGCCCTTTGCCACCACGACTTTTACGTTTTCCTCTCTTAATAGTCACTTAATATCCAAAAACATTATGCCTTTTTTGGGGCGTGGCGTGTGTGTTTGGGTGTAAGAGAGAGAAGCCTGACTAAAAGTTTGTCATCTCTTATAAGTTGTTAAATGCTTGTTGTTACAAATTAGGCAAAAATAAGGTCACATTTAGGCTTAATAATAGAAAACAAAATGGTAAAAATTACATATTATGAACATAAAATCTACTCAATGGTGTGATTTAGTCACTGAAACTAGTAATTAATTAATTAATTAATTAAGCACTACTGTTTAAGAAAAAACACATGGCTTACCTTCGAAGATATGTATCAACTCAACCATTTCAAATTATTTCAGCATATCTCTGACTCGCTCATTCGCCATTATTGTTATTAACTAAAACCGTTGTAAAACTAAAATTACTTTAAAAGTTTTTAAAACACACCGTGTTCATTAACAATACAAATCACTAGTTACCCCCAATTTCAGAAACACCATATAATGCCGAAATTTTCGTATTAAATTCACAGGTCTTCCGTATAGATGTCTATAAGGTCATGCGATACCTTGTGATAATTTAGAGCACTACATTTTAATGTAATCTCTATATATTAAATAACTGATTCATTTGTATTTTTGTAAATTCCAAGGTTGACAAAAAACATAAGTGTAAGTTATACATACGGGAATATGAAAATCAGAAAAATATTACGTGTAAACTACATAGTTGTCGACAACTTATAACAGCAAATTACAGTTGAGCTTTACCTGTAAATCAGAGATAATACTTGTGAAAATATGCGAACATCGAAAAAAAAATTGTAGAACAAATTTTTACAATTATACATTTTTTCTCTACAATAAATAGTACATAGGGACAGGGACAATTTGTAGTAAAAATTTCTAAATATTTGTAGAGAATGTATTGTAGAGTTATTATCTACAATATTTAGTAAAAATATCCAAATGCATCATAAGAATTGTTCTACAAATTGTTTCATGAAAATAAATACGAAAATTTTACACAATAAATAGTAAAAATTCATACAAATTGTAGTAATTTTTAATAAAATTTGTAGTAGTATTTTATAATTATTATAATTACGACCTAGAAAAAATGTTCCATCTGAAAAACACATTTAAATAACTGACACCTATATATAGATAAATAAAACGTAAAGTTGATAAAAACTGCAAATTTCACTCTATACTCTATATTTTCTTCAGTTAAGGTTATATGAAATGTTCAGTTAGGTTATAAATCAACTTTGTATTATAGATTTAAATAACTTTGAGCCCTACTTAATAAGGGCCAAATGAAGATCACAACTACATAACTGAACGTAAAATCACAATTTTTTTTCCAGCGTTCGATTTACATGCTCTTATTTTGCTATAATTAAAATACAGTATTTCTGAAACCAATACCCACAGCCACACTAATAAAAGCGTAAAAAGCTGTTGAATTTCAAGTCTTAATTTATATTCGTCTAGTTGTACGAAATTTTTAAATAATTTTTAATTTTACGTCCATAGTATATATTTTTGGTCAATGTTGAAATTTGATGGGACTCTTTTTGACTGAAGGTATACGATCAATTACTGTAAATTAAAACGTTTAATTTATCCTATTTTAAGCTTTTCTGTTTTTTTAGAGAATAATGTACTATGTTCCTCTTAAGTCTTATTCCCGTTGTCCATCCGTATCAAAATGTCGATATTCCCATGAATTCCCTTCAGTTTACAGCCAACCAACCCCACAATTCTCTTAAATAGCAAGAGGTGTCATATGGCACTTCATTATTATTTTATGGGGAATTCACAAATATGACTGTTCATTGGGTTAATTTATATTTTAGCGCCCTATAGGGTAAACTTTATTTAAAAACTAATTTTATTATTTATTTAATGCACAACATAATTATTAATATTATTATTATTATGTTAACTGAATAAAAAATTGCATTATTATTAATAAATTAGTAGTCTCCAGCCCTAAATATTGTTTGGTTTCTCCAGCCGTACGTAGGCTTTTCTAGTTCAGTTAAAGTTTTATACCCGTTGAAATATGACATTATTTTTAATATATATTTATAGTGAACTTTTATCTTTATATGGAAAAACTATGTATCTTATCCGTAATGGATGTCATGAAAAATCAAATTATTACTAACTTCCCTTTTTTCTATTTAAAAATTTCTTAATTTCTATTCAATTTTCAATTATGTATTAAATAATTTTTACCTATCAATACATTGACTTCATGACTTTCAGGTAGGTAGTTTTGTAAAATATTAATACTGTGAATTTGTAGATATCAATTTATCGTAAGAAACAAAATTTTACGACTTACGCTTGGAAAATAATGAATATTTTAGTATTGATTTTGACTTTAACACCATATAAATTGCAATTTGCTGTGGGCTTTTTCGGCGATTTTATTCTTAATATATCACATACTTTAGGAAATAAACAAATTTAAAGCTTAACAGTAAGAAAAAACTCGAATTATAATTGATTCAAATTAAAAGTTAAACAATGAACATGAACGCCAATGTTGCCAAATAATGAACTGATTTTAAATCAAAATTAATAAATGAACTGAAATTTTAAAAAATCAATATAATGAATCGGTTTTATAAAAAAATCCTTAAATAAATGTAGTGCATGATTACATATTAATAGACACAAATTTTGATCCTTAAATAAAAGGTCTTATCCACTTCTTCAAGGGCTAAAATCCGACGACGTAGAGAAAATTTGCTACTTCTGGCAACACTGAACGATATCCTACTTCAGAGGGCGTATTACTTAGTTTGAATCGCGAATAGCTTCGATTTCTGGAAAGAACAGTCATTGTATGTAATTAAAAATTATTTAATTGTATGTAATGAACTTAAATATTGTCTTAGTTCATGTTAATACTTCAATACTTCTCATGTAATTTATTCAATAGAAGATTGGCCTAATTTTTAATGTTCACCATTTTGTTAGTCTGTTAAAAGAAAATTTTTATTGTGTGATTGTTATATGTTAATTTAATTTGAAATAGATAATTAAGGGGTTATATTCACTAGGATAGATCAACTTCATAATTTTCATTGCTAATCTCAATTGAAATTAGGAATTACGTAATCATCGGGATGAATGGTGTGTGGATGTTATTTTACTAGTTTTAATTATTTTTAATAGGTACATTTAATTTATTTTTGAATCATGTTCAATGATTTCGTTTCAATAATATTTGTAATAATAAAACCCAATTATTATAGCAAGTTGTTTATTATATAACAAAATTGAACACTGTATAAATTAAAATAATGTAATCAGATATTATTTTTATTTCCTGAAGTTACCCTAAAATAAAGATAATTATATGCTCTAAATCAGCACAAAATGATTAAAATACAAAACACGATAAAATAACCCACTTTTCTTAAAACTAAATAACTTTAATAAGTCATAACATAAAACTACAAGTCGTCGAGTATAAATAACTTAAAATTATGTCTGTCAATGAAATGATGCATATGCAACTAATAGTACAAAAAAGTATTAATAATGGTTGCCTAGATGTCAGTAATTTCTTACCATTTACAATTTTATAAATAATTTAGTCAAAATTGGAAAAAAATATTGTATGTAACACGTACGAAATGCTATTTTATGTAACTCGTTCATATTGCGGGACTTCGCTCTGCTCGTCTCACGTATATTCACTTGTTTCATAAAATAAGACATTTCGCAACTGGTTTAATAAATAGCTATTAAAAAAGGAAAATAAATAAAACACGAATCCATATATCACACAAAATACAAGTTGCCATTTCCCTTTGGAACACAACTACTCCTTTTGCTAATACCGCAGCAATTATTAAATTATATCCAAAGAAACAACATAGATAAAAATTTAATTTTCACTCTCTACGACCTTTGATTTTGCATAATAAGAAAAACGTCATTCTTGGACCCATGATTAAATGTCAAAAAATATAACCTAACATTTTCGATACCTTCTACATTGCTCAACTATTCTGAAGATTAGACAATACTGAATGGTCGTGACTGCATAAAGTATTGATGACGTGCATCGGTTTTTATATTAAAAAGTTATCTTTAATATATATATTTTATTATTTAAATCAAAATCTTTTGTTTTAAAATTATTTTTGCGTATGTAATTTACGTTAAAATAATAACTTTCGAAATCTGCTTCTTAAATGTAAACCAAGATACAAATAAATCTTTAGTGAAACCCATCAAATCCTAAAATTTATAGTGACAACTTGCGCCATTTAAGAATTTTTTGCATTTTCAAGTAGTAAAAGCCGCCAAGGTGGTCGTGAGTTAAATAATGGGATGTCACCTTGTTTTACAACTAGTTCAGAGGTAAAATATCTCGTTAAAAGGCGGGACAGCTATCACTTCAATATTTTTGGGCGTTCTTTGTCTTTTCGCTCTTAACGCTTCCGCACATCTTAGATCTTAAGATAAATTAGTGAATGATATCAGTCGTCACAAACAAGAGCAAACACTGATATTTATTGACTTCAAAGAATACACAGCAAAACCAGTTTAGAAGATAAATGTTAGGGCTTTTAGGTTAAACTTAAATGAATCTTTAAAAAATTTTAATATCAAACAACGACTAAAATTTGACTTCCATAAAAAACTAAATATTTTTGTTCTACTGGTACAAACACAAATGAAATGGAAACTGTTTCTTTTTATTCATCTTAAAATGTTTATCGCCTTTCTTTGATTTGATAATTTTTTGCTAATTTCGCTAAAACTTTTATTAAATCCATTAGCAAATTTTTCAACAAACAGTTCATTTTCGTCGACACTCTTTAATTTGTTTTATAACATTCTGTAAATTTATTTATTAAAATTTTTGTTGCAATCATTTTATTTTTCGGTAATAATCTTAGAGCATATAAGACTAGAGGTGTTACTCAAATGGGTTTGTTATGTATTGAGGGGGGTAACCCCTTCGATGTTAGGTACACGACGCATTATAATTAGCAAGTTAGGAACACGAAGATTTTTGATTGGCGAATTTAAATAACGCGCGTATTTGTGATAAATTAAATTTTATTTGACGTCTTGTTTTTGTTTTTAAAAAGATTATTTTTAGTGGCTTCCAAAGACAATTTGTCGAGGTGTCTCTTTGATAAACTTTTTAAGTGTATTTTTATTATAAAATAAGTGCTAATCATGCCGAAGACTTGTATAGTTTGCTATAATAAATTCTTAAAAGGATCCTGGTTGACGTTTCACAAGTAAGTTTTCTATATTTCATAAACGTAACTTATAATGGGAAATGGGCAAATAAATAAGAAAACATGTTTGTAGAATGTTCTTCATTTGAACATCACCGCAACTGGTTGCGTTCGACAGAAAATTGTTATTTTTTTTGCGATAATGCTCAATTTATGTCTTTTTGTATAACGTAAAATGGATTAGATATATTTTTGTATTGTACATATTTATTCAACTGCCATTAATATTTTAAATCTTTTTTTGCGCTGATCTCACAATCAAACTGTCAAGTATTTATTTTGCATGCCTGTGTTCGCACCATTTTAAACTGAACATTATTATAAAGGTAGAAATAGATTAATAAAAGCTATACCAAAAGCTGTACCTGTAATTTGCTTCAGAAATGAGTAAGTTTTTTCCAAATAAACTGTAAATAATTGTAATTCGATATTCATATGTGACTTTCGAAACACACTTATTTGCTTATTTTGTTAAATATTAAACATATATTGTTATTATTATTACATTATTGTTTACAGTCCTTATAATAACGACGGTAAAGAAAACATGACCTTATCTGCAGTTCCCAACATTGGAAATTTCGAAGTTGGAAAAGAAAGATAGAAGGTATGATTAGCTCTTTTATTTTTGAAAACCAAACAGGTGCTGGTAATCATAGCTTTATTTATATATGAGAGAAAACCATTAGCTTTTAATATATTTAAGTAACTGTTGGCCTCGTTAGACTCATTATTTAATATATTTTGTTTTTTTAATTGCATTTCTAAATCATTTAAATAATTTGAAATATTTGTTGAATGAGGTCTTTGATATGCAGTGAGACCAATTTTATTGTGTTGCGTCAAGTATTTTAATGTGAAAGTAACTCTTAAAAATTAGATTTTATTTATGGGTGAGACTTTCACCTCACCAGATATATTATTCTTAATACTATTAATCCGTCACATTTAATGGATATGTGAATTGTTATAATATTGGGTATAGGAATTGTAAAATTACTTACAGAATCAATCATTCTAATTTCTTACAAAATAATTATATCTGTGTGCTCATAGCCATAGCCATATACCAAAAGTTCATCTATCTGTTTTCTCAAACCTCTTATATTAAAATGTATTACTCCGAAACTATGACCCCTCACATCCAATCTCTCTATGAAATATTCTTAAACATAATCATACCCTATTGAATCTATATTTTGATTTTCATCTAAAACATCAATGAATTTAAGCATGTTTATCATGTACAAAGGTAATCAATTCCTATATAATAATTTTTACACGTGTTATGAGGTAATAATAATATTAAATATAATGGACTGTTATTAATTAGTTAAAAAAACATTGGTTCTATTTATACTCCCTATTTGTGTACGTTCTACTACTTTAAAATATTATTCACTTCATTTACCATTTACATTAAGGCTGAATATAGGAATAAAAATCGTTTTATAATAATACAACAAGATCCGAGATTTAACTTTTCATGGTGTACTATTACAATTAAAGGGGTAGTAACATCACACACCAGTTAAATTTACATCCTACACTTGAATTCAACGCTTTTTTTGGCGGTGCAGTTGTACGCTGCTGTCGAAATAAAGAATACTATCATTATAAATGGAATAACAAAGGAGCTATGCACAAATCGTAGCGTGCGCACGTGAAATGACAAAGCGCCAACAACCACCCCTAATCCAACAAGTTTAACTAGAAACACACATACACCGAACACAATACCTTCACTTTATAACAAGCACACGTTCTACGACTGCCAGGACCAGTGGTCTCAAAATAAAGGTACATTTTTATTTTATTACGCAAATATTTCGGATGGATTTCCGATATCATAAATTAGGAAACTTAATTTTTTTGGGAATTGATAAATAAAAAAAAATTAAAATCAATGTTATATTTTTATATTTTTAGGAAATATATAATTACAAAAATATCTAAAAAGAACTTATCGACAACTGCAAGCAAGAACAATTTTATTTTTTTTTTTTTTTCGTTAACTAATAGTTAAAGGTGCTTAAAACGATAATATATAATTTATTCAGGATTAAACTTCTTCACGATAAAAATAGTTTTGCATTTATAAAAAATCCATTCACTTTTGTGTGAAATATGTCAATTTAACATAATAAACCAAACAACAAAAAATGTAAATAGTAGCCTTTAGGAATAAAACTTATTATAACTCCTGCAATCTGCCTGTTTCACATACTTTGATTTTCTTTCACTATACGGAGAATGGTCGCACTGCGCAGCTTTCTGAGTGCCTTTTAAAAGGAAATAGAAAACTCCGCCATTTTGATTCCTTATTACGTGTTGCCTACATCTTGGCGCAATATTTTTAATGGGTGCGTTTTAATCATCCGCTTCTGCTTCGGAATTGTCGGTTTTCTTGTTTAAATCTGACAGGTTAAAACGACTAAACCGACAATTCCGGAAGCAGAAGCGGTTGTTTAAAACGCACTTGACATTTTGCTTGCTGCTGTCAGTGTCAGTGAATATTATTTTTGAAGTTTATTGCTAAAGAATCACTCGGACCAGTTGAAAGTTCCAAAATAACATCCACTCCAGGGATACAAATTCAGGATACGCAGAAGACTGCTGTTTTATTATAGGCGGTTGTCATATATTGTATTATCCGAGTTGCGCAGTGTATAAACTGAAACATTGAGATCAAAAGTGCCGACGCAGAGTGAGCGATCTGATTCTTTAGCTATAAACTGTGGCATAGGAATCAAAATGGCCGCGCCTTATGTTGGGCGTGTCGGACCTCTTTCTTGCACCGTATAGTAATCAAAATATATGGCCTGTTTTAAAATAAGCGTTTGTTATGATTTGAGAATTACCCTAATGAGTGATCTCCTTTAAAAATCTAAAGCTATAAGTCTATGCGAACTTAATCCCAAACTAATCTGAGGCATCAAATGGAAGTAGTCGTTTTAGTCTATAAACTATATTAACATCGCTCATATTTAATTGTCTGGCAAGCACGTTAGGATGCACAGTCACTTGTTCACTGTAGGTTCTTTCGTTCATCTCATTGGTGTAGGAATGAACTACACCAACGCACAACATACCTTTCGTTTGGCCCGGTGTATATTCCACTACACCTTCCTGTCGGCGATGTAGTGTCCAGTGGTGAATATTTTTTTCACCAGCTTTTTAGCAGGAGTAAATTACACTTAACATGTGTATCAGGAATAAGGAGAAATTAAAGCAGATAAATAAAGGTGTAACTGGTGTAATTTACACTAGTGAACACTGCACAAACAGCGAACGAATAAAACTTTGTATTTCTCACCTAAATGATCCAGGGTTTTTTGACGATCGCTCGCAGTACCTTGTTTTGGAACCTTTTCAGGATGTTTGCATTGGAAATCTAGCGATACCCAACAGTTGGATCCCATAAGTCTAAATGGGCTCAAGAATGGTCTTGCAAAAAGTTATACCTTGTTGTCCAAAGATAATTTTGAATTGCGGCTGATGAGCCAATACATACGCTTAATTTATTGCTTTTGGTGCATATATGTTTTTCCAGGTAAGATGGTGGTCTAGGTCCATGCCGAAATATTTAGCATATTCAAAGTACGGAAATTGACGGTTGTTTATATTCACAGAAAGAAATGTTTCTCTACGTAATGTAAATGTTACATGCATAGACTTAGTTTCATTAGCTTTAATGCGCCATAATTTTAACCAGTGCTGATTCATATTTAAGTTTGTTTTGATGTTTATTGAGGCTGATGTTGGATCTGTGAGGCAAGCTAGATTAGCAATGCGTCTACCCATGTTGCTAGCGTAGTATTTCTTGTTTTTGTAGGTTTGCTGCATACAAAAGATATAGTACTGGGCCAAGGACGCTACCATAAGAAAAGCCTTGGTTTCCTTGTTTCACCAAGAAGTGTTTATCTGCCAGATAATATTTTAATAGCTCGAATTGCGGATAAGATGAAAGTTTCTTTAGTTTAACTTGCAATCTTGTATGCCATACGTTATCAAAGATTTGAGATATATCGAGAAAAGCAGCTGAGCAATATTTTCTGTCGTTTGGGTCTTTGTTTATTTGATTGACTAGTCTTTGCTTTTGTTTTATTGTTCCGTGCTTGTTCCGGTATCCAAACTGATGTCCTGGGTTCATTTTACTCTTGTCTATTATTAGTTGTATTTTTTTACATACATCTTCTGAAATACTTTAGTAAGCATTGGCAAAATGATGATGATTTGTGCCACTTTCCAAGTGCTTGGATAGTAGTTTATACACATTATTGCATTAAATATTAAATGTATTAGTTTTAGGCATTTATCTGAGATTAGATTGAATCCGGGTGCTTTTTTAATATTGATTTCTTTAATTATTGTTTTTTCTGCTCGTTTAGCTTTAAATTTTTTAAGCGGTAGATCCTTTTGAAAGGGTACATTGATAAAATTGTTAGTTTTTTTTTGTTCATCTGTTGATAGTTTAGGAAAAAAGAGCTTAAATAAGTTTGTAAGGTGTTTTCCGAATAATTTATTTTTCTCTTTATCGTTCCTGGCCCAATTATTATCCCAATCATTTTTAATGAGGGAATTATGTTGGGACCTTTTGAGTTTCCTTGTGGCTTTCCAAATCGTATAATCTGTAGTCTGAGTTGGCGTTAGGCTTTCTAGGCTCTAGGTATTCTTGAATTTCCTTGTTTTGTTCTTTATGGATTAATACTTTTAGCTCTTTTGTTGCTTTGTTAAGTTTTCTCTTATTTTTTCCGTTCTTGATTATTGCTATTTTTTCGCAATTTTATTTTCTCTGTAATTTTCTGCTAAATTACGAAAGACTTATTGTTGTCTCTTGGGTATGACATATAATCAGGAGTCGCAAACCATGCTGACAATTGTATGTTTATTGTTAAGGTCATTACTGCTGTTTCTATGCTCCCAGGCAACTATGCAATTTCTTGTTTCATCTTACCTTTCCTTGAATTTCACAATGGAATGTTCTTTAATTAGGTCTGTCACTACCGATTTTGTCAGGCCAGTAGAAGAACCAGGTCCAAAAGGTGGTTGGTTCGCCAGTAGATATTTTTTGTAAACTGTTCGCTTTCATTACTTTGATTAATTCTCGACCTTTTGGTATTGTCATTCTTGAGCCCGAAATGGATGTTTAGAAATGTAGTCTCCCGTGGGAATGAATGTATTACCTAAAGTAATAAAATATACCTGGAAGTGTTCTTTTTTTGTTGTTGTGCTCAGGTGGACAGTAAATGGCAGATATTGTTCTTGGTTCATGTTCTTCCTCAATTGTTGTAGCCTTTGGCGGATTTCTGCCCTTTATAATGTTTGATATAATCACGTATGAGTATGGCAGTCCCACCATGTGCTCCACATCAGGGTGTTTTGTATGGTACCATTTGTATTTAGGAATCCGCAAGTAGTGTGGTCTATGAAATGTGTCTCAGAGATTAACATTATGTCAATATTTTGTTCATTTATAAATGTTTTACACTTTTTAGCAAGTTGCTGGGGGCCATTGACATTCCAGACAGCTATTTTATATTATGTTTATACGGCTATTAGGCTAGTTTACTGATAACTTTAGTAAGCAAATTGAGCATAGTGTCCATCTGCACCATGACCTACTAAGCATTTCTTCGAGCTTGTTGTTGATAGGCTGGTTAGTCTCTATTATTATTTTGTTATTAAAATTATTTTTTATTTGATTACTAATGGCTACTTGTTCATATATCATACCTGGTTGAATTTGTTGTATCATTTTGGGTTGATTTTGTGGTTGCATGTTTCTTTTCTCTTTTAATGCTGGATATAGTTTTTGCTGTAATTGCTTGTGAACTAAGCACCCTCTGCAATTAGCTAGGTTATCGCCATTATAGTCGACGCATTTTACTTTATCATCACGTATATTTTGAGTGCATTCTTTTGTTTCATGAGGGTCTGTACATTTTACGCATCTGAATGTTTTTTTCGGCAGTAGGCTTTTGGTTGTCTGTAATCCTGACATCTAGTGCATTGTTGGACTTTTTTTTATAGTCTGTAGCGGTTCGCATTTAACGAATATATTTTCTAGTTTTTCTAGGCTGTATACTTACAAACCTAATAAAATAAAATTAAATAATGCAAGAAAATTATATGGAACGTCTAGTTAGTATTTAGGTCAGTTGTTTGATAGGTTGGTTGGTGACTTCTGTACTTAATTGCCTTCAAAATAGAACAATATTTATTTATCGTGAAGTTGTTTAAATTAGGTGAAGTTTGGCAATAAATCTATCAATTTTTCATGAAATTACTTCATGAATCAATTCACGAAGTAAATTGTCGGATATAAGATGCGCATAAAATCTAACGAATAAGAAATCAGACTACAGGACATAAAGGTAGGAACAGACTAAAGAAAGAGTATTGGTTAGACGTTGACGAACTTTTGTACAGTTTGGTTTAAATTGAATTCATAGATATTTTTATTTGAGCTAAATGTCTTATAGTAAAACATTTACGGCTTCATCCATGTTCTTAACTGCTTAAGTACGTTAGTGTTTATTATGTGTGTTATTTGTATTATTGTAAATTAGGAATTACAGGAAGCTCATTTTACATTAAATCTGATACCGTTAATATGTTGCACTTATACTATAGGGAAAGCTAGAATACAGTTAACTCTAAATTTGCAGTTGAATGGAAAAATGATTTAAGAGTCTTTATATTGATGTTTTTAATTTTTTTAATTTTATTTTAAAACTAAACATTTTTTGCAACTGCATCAGGGAATTAATAAAAAAATACGATCACTCTTCTGTTGCCCTAGCAAGAAACGTCCTATGTGAAAATTTGTTGTTTCGAGATAATCGACATCTATTATCTTGCGATTTTTTTGTAACTTTCCATAAAAGCTATAATTGCTATTCACTAATAATCTGCTAAAACGTATAGAAAGAGCTTATAATATTCTTATATTACGTCCAAAATAAAACCAAAGTCAATACATTTATTGTAATTGATCTAAATTTAAATTATCTAACAGAACTTTAAACGGTTTGTAGAATCTGTGACTTCAGTTTTCAAACTTAAGATATACGCCGACATGAAAACTGAATAGATAAAGATTTAATATAGAAATATGTATTGGTTGATAGGAAAGCACTCTACCCTTTCCACTCAAAATAAAGTCCTGATTTAGGAACAAGTTCTAAGACCAGTATGGACCTATGGCCTACAATTATGGGGTGTACAAGTAAAAGCAATAGCAATTACCTAAAAATAGTTTAAAACCGAATTTTCAGAAACATAGTTAATGCGCCTTGGTATGTTCGGAATAAAGACCTGCACCGAGAACTCCAAGTTGAATCAATTCCGGAAAAACATTGCCAAAAGACATGATGAAAGGCTCCACAAACAGATTAACATTAAAATTCTCTAACTTTTAGAAAATCAGAACCTAGTGCGCAGACTCAAAAGAGTCAAACCTATTGAGTAATTAAAGTGATCGTGAAAAAGAAGGGCAGAGCCACAATATCGTGTCTGCAGAATATGTTAATAACTATAACTGAACACAGGTGATATCTAGATTTAAAATTTTGTAGTAATTTAGGTTAATTAAAAATGTTAATTAATCTTGTAAGATTAGGTGCATTCGGAGATATTAAAAAAAAAGAAAAAAAAAAGAAAAAAAAGCATAAGTAGTGTATAATGTGTTGCCTATATCTACGTTATTCGTGGAGGAGCTGATATTCAAAGTCAATGTTAACTTGGATAATAAAAGGAAAAACATCAAACAAACAACAAACAACTTTTAGAGCATTTAATGAAAAGAAATATTATTATATTATATATAATTTAAATTAGGCGAGCGACAAAGCTGTCAAGTTTTCTTGGGCGATCGACAAAGCTGTGATCACAGAAAAATATTTCACCTTTATATATAAAATTGATCAAAAACTTCACATAGGAAAAGTCAACTTTTCTCAACATTTTGAGTACCACTGTATTTCATCACCTTGCAAACATACCGAGCGTGTCATTTAACACATGCACACATCAAATCAAGTTTAAATCATTATATTATTTCAGCCCACACCCCTTTTACCGGTCTATCTAGACCGTAGTTGCACATGCATAAATCCCCGTACACCATGTGCATATTTACTTGACCCACACCACACAACACCCCTGTTTAATAAAATGGGTGCAGAACCGGACCAAACGCACAACTATATATAATTCCAGTCCAGTTTTAGCAGAACCGACATTCAATAAGGGTAGTTCATTGAATTAAAAAGTTATTATTTGAAGTTTTTGTGCAGATGGGTTATTTTTTACCCATATTTAAGAAGAATTATATAAAAAAAACATATATTTTTAAATTAGAAAAATATTACCTGTATTGCGATTTCAAAGTAATTTTTTTAAAGTCTACATAAAATATTTAACAAATTTTATTAAATTAATAACTTTCTCTAATTTTTTTTTTTTTTAACAGCTTTGGGGTTTGGTAAATATGTAAGGAATTTATTAATATTAAAATCCTTATATTAAAATAATATACTAAATGACAGATGAAAGTATCCGCTTTAGGATTCAGTATGCCATTTATTTATAAAAAGTGTAAAATAATTATAAAAACATTTTATTTTCGCAAAAGCAGTTTTTACAGTGATTGGCCAGATTCGTATAAATAATGGCATTGCAAAATAGATAGTAATTGGCCACCACATTAATAGCCAAACCTACCTGCTCAGATTTTAATTTTATTTAAAAAGAAAATAATTTAAAAAGATTTAGTGGGTAAACGAAAAATTTGTATATAGTTTTTATAATCAAAGACCGGTATGATTTCAAAAAGTTTTAATAAATGCAAGGAAATACAAAAACTTACAATGAATATTATCAAAACAAACATTGCACAAAAATTGCTTTATTTCTGAGGATTCCATCTTATTTTTGGCAATACATGTTCTGGTGCAATTTGTACATTTTACTGCATATTGAGTACGTGTTATATTGTTAACACACCTAAAACACAGTCCAGTATAAATTGATTAGGAGCAGACGGTTTAATAATAACCATATTTATTACATTAACTAATTTTTTCGCACTATCTGTCTCATTCTTATTATTGTCACTAAACCGTTTTTTTCTCGTGTTTTTCTGGCACTAAATCCTAGAATATGATCAATTATGACTCTAAGTCAATGTCAATTTTTAGGTATATCTGCAATGATTAGGGTCATAATGGGTCAAAAACAAGCACACAATTTTTAAGAAATTCGTAAGGTTTTACCTGTGCACAAAAAAACCGGTGGCGACAAGAAATGACCTTACGCTTTAAGCACTCAATAGCCAATGTAGCAACACGAAACTTTGGATGTGCATCAAGCAACTTTGCCAAATTTTCTCTTTATTCGATTGACTAAATAAACAGCTGAGATTCTTAATTTTATGTTATCGTGGCCAATCACTACCGCATGGTCAATGACTGCTTCATTTACCTTCTTACAAATTCAGACCTAAGATATAAATTAATTAATGTTTAATTTTAATAATTGTAAAAAAAGACTGTAATAAATAGAAACTCTGAAAAAACGTTTTCTTTATTCTATAAAAAAATCTAATAGAAAAATGCTTGCAAAACTCCTATCTGTATTTTAATCAGTGCTACTGTCCCTACAGTTTTAATAAATCCAACTTAAGTAGTAGCTTTCTGCTAGAGATTGCTAAATATGCTTATTTTTAGACAGAAGCATAAAGATAATTTTATAATGCTTTTCTTTATATGATAAATTTGTAAAGTAAGTTTGTCGCTTCTGTTGGATGTAAATTGGACCTTTTTGTAAGGTAGGGGACATAGGGTTGTTGAAGCCTACATTACTAATAATATGGATAGAAAGTCTTTCCATTTAAAAAATACTATTTTCCATGGCTTCTACTTTTACATTTTTAAAGTTAGCTAAAGCCTCAACTGTTAGATAATCTTGAAAATCATTTGTCTTTTCTTTTGGTGTGTTAAACTTTTTTAATATGATGCAAGCTGTTGGTACTCCTGCAAGTACGACTAGGCTTAAGTCGGCCAACTTTTATTTTTACATTAAATTTAAATCGCTATGCACAATATAAATGACAAAAGGTACTTGCACGTATCTGAGCCATTAACTTTTTTAGGTTAAACTCTAATTAGTAAATGTCAGCATTGTATTTTTTATAGTACCTCATTTTAGTGTTAACTGCTATATTTACGATTACTCTAAAATAATTTTAAAAATCAAAACTATTTATCTTGTACAGGTACTTTTTTAAAGGGAATTTGCTAAATTGGATGCAAATGTCAGTGATAACATTGGCGACTAATAATAATAATTTTAATGAAAATTTCTAGCGTTAATAGAAATCCAATTAAAATCGTTCATGCTATTCATTAGCTTTAAATTAATTAGGCTAGCCACTATTATAAAATACCAACATTATTATTTAGTTCCACCGTAGGTTTTCTGTTGTATTTTTTCAGGAATGATTGGGTTTCAAAAAGTAAGTGATAACGTAATATTACAATAAATAATGAGCTTTGTTGAACCTTAGAATTCTAAAAAAGTTCCAGAAAAATCAAGAAAAAATCAAGAAAAAATAAGGAAAAAATCAAGAAAAAATAAGGAAAAAATCAAGAAAAAATTAAGTAAAAAACCAAGGAAAAATCAGGAAAAAGTTAAGAAAAATCAAGAAAATTAAAAAAAAATCAAGAAAAATCAAGAAAAAATTAAGAAAAATTAAGATGAATCAAGAAAAAATCAAGAAAAAAATTAATAAAAATAAAGAAAAATTACGAAAAATATAGAAGTATAAAGAAAAATAAAGAAAAATAAAGAAAAAT
Source organism: Psylliodes chrysocephalus (assembly GCA_927349885.1). Lineage (NCBI taxonomy): Eukaryota > Metazoa > Arthropoda > Insecta > Coleoptera > Chrysomelidae > Psylliodes > Psylliodes chrysocephalus. The sequence goes on from OV651827.1 coordinate 13,000,496, forward strand.
AAAGAAAAATAAAGAAAAATAAAGAAAAATAAAGAAAAATAAAATAAAATAAAGAAAAATAAAGAAAAATAAAGAAAAATAAAGAAAAATAAAGAAAAATAAAGAAAAATAAAGAAAAATAAAGAAAAATAGAGAAAAATAAAGAAAAATAAAGAAAAACAAAGAAAAATAAAGAAAAATAAAGAAAAATATAGAAAAATAAAGAAAAGTAAAGAAAAATAAAGAAAAATAAAGAATAATAAAGAAAAATAAAGAAAAATAAAGAAAAATAAAGAAAAATATAGAAAAATAAAGAAAAGTAAAGAAAAATAGAGAAAAATAAAGAAAAATAAAGACAAATAAAGAAAAATTAAAAAAAATAAAAAAAAAATAAAGAAAGATAAAGCAAAATAAAGAAAAATCAAGAAAAATCAAGAAAAATCAAGAAAAATCAAGAAAAATCAAGAAAAATCAAGAAAAATCAAGAAAAATCAAGAAAAATCAAGAAAATTTAAGAAAAATTAAGAAAAATTAAGAAAAATTAAGAAAAATTAAGAACAATTAAGAAAAATTAAGAAAAATTAAGAAAAATTAAGAAAAATTAAGAAAAATTAAGAAAAATTAAGAAAAATTAAGAAAAATTAAGAAAAATTAAGAAAAATTAAGAAAAATTAAGAAAAATTAAGAAAAATTAAGAAAAATTAAGAAAAATTAAGAAAAAATTTAAAAAAAAATCTCGAAAAATTCAAGAAAAAATCGAAAAGAAAACAAGAAAAATCAAGAAAAAAATTAAGAAAAATCAAGAAAAAAATTAGAAAAATTATTTTATACATTGTTTTTATTAGCTTTAAATTAGGCTAGCAACTATTATAAAATTGTCACTAACTTTTCATTTGCTTCTAACGAACAATATTTAATCATTTAGTTCCACCATAGGTTTTCTGTTGTATTTTAGCTATTTTTTCAGAAATGATTGGTTTTCTAAAAGTTAGTGATATATTTTCTAAAAATCCAATGAATAATGCCGAAAACAGAATGAAACTATTTAAGTGACTCACTCTGTATATCAAAAATGGCTAGATTTATCGAATTAGTTTATAGAACAAAATCTGCTTAAAAATGCATTTTTTACAAAATGCGTTATCCAAGAAAGATCCTCCCATCGAAAAAAATATATTGAGCGCAGCGCCATCTACATATTGACCCATTTAAAATTAATTTATACCTAAAACTGAAGCTCTTTTATGAACTGTCTTTTCTATATTTAAAATATCTCTATTACCAAAATATCCGGCCTGAGAGTTTTTATTGGTATACGTACGAAAAACTGAAATCAGTTTAAATTATATAAAAAGATTCACATCTACTTGATTTGATATCACGTTTTATTAAATTAGTCAAAGTTATTATTTATTCTAGAAACTTACTCTTCACAAAATATTATTTCTTTCCGTGTAAAGCACAATTTATTTACTGATTACGGTTCTGTAACACACCCCTAAATAATACTATTTTGTATGCATATTCTATGGACAAAACTATTATTTTTATTCGGTCTAAGCAATACATAATCACATTAGGGTAGCTGGTCGTACTGAATAAGTGCACACGTGGCACATCCCACAGATGCCGATGTACTGTTGTTGCCTAGGGGGAGGAGAGGCAATTTGGAACACACGTCTCGACCATTTATAAGAAAAATTAAAAAATCTGTTTATATTTATTTAGATCTATTGTAGTATAACTAACTAAATTTAAAAGCATACTCTGACTATTTTATCAGAGAAGAATCATAAACGAATATGTCAGAACGCCTGCATTCTAAATCAAATGGTGATTTTGAGCATGTTCAATTAGGATGCCTTAAAATTCACCAAAAACAGTTCACCGATAACATTTTACCGAAAACAGTTCATCGAAAATCAATTTGCCGAAAACCAATTCACTGAAAAACAATTTACCGAACAACAATTCACCGAAAGAACAATTCACATTAAATCCATTTTTGTGAGGTATCATTTTGGTACTTTCGTAAAATCCTTTTAACGGATATTTGTGTAAACTTCCCTTCACACTTTATTAAGGCTTAGGACTTGCAGTTTTTGGTTTCTGTTTTTTTTTATTTTTTAATGTTTTTTTAAATTTTTTTTATAAAGTTTTTTGTTTTTTAAACAATAACGACAACATATCTTAGAAAAATGGATTTTAGGTGGTTTGCTCTTTCATTGGATTGGTTTTGGTAATTTTTTTTTCTGTAAATTGTTTTTCGGTAAATTGTTTTTCGATGAACTGTTTTCGGTAAAATTTATTCGGTAAACTGTTTTCGGCGAATTTTCCTAGATCCGTTCAATTATAGTATTGCAGGAAATTATACATATTTTACATTGCTTTGCCATTCTCTATCCAAATCTGAATTTCTTTCAAATGAAATATTGAATTCAATTTCGTACTTTTAAGTTTATTACGAACATTTTCTGTTAAAAGAAAAGTAAACTGGAATTATTTAAATATTTTGCAATAGAATAAAACCTCAAAATCAATACCACATCAATTTTATTATAAAAATACAGGAGTGACTAGTTTCGACCTCAAAGCGGCATCTTCAGGCATGTATAATTCCTAATTAAAATAGGAGCAATATACGATTAGGTTAGTCACTTAGGGGTTATCCATAAATTACGTCACATGTTAAGAGGGGGAGAAAGTCGACGAAGTGTTATATTGTGTGACAAGGGGTGAAAAGGGCTTACATTACGTGACGTCATATTTATAAACACCTTAATAAAAATAATTCAGACTTAGCATCAGCTCTAAAACTTGGAGATACTAGTGGTCGGTGTAGAGTAGAAGAAAACCAATTCGGTGTACTTGAAGTCATAAAGGATATTGCAGTTTTTGGTGGCGCAGCTGATGAACGACGTCGCACTGAAACTATAAGGTGCTGCAAAACATTGGACAATTTTAAAGCCGAACTTTGTTAACAGGGATATAGTATCAGTCGATCAGGGTTATACTTCAGACTTCTTCCCAGACGAGTCAATACAGAGGAAGAAAAGAGACACGTCGTACCTGTTCCTGTTAAACTATGCAAACCAGATTCCACGCTTCGTTTGAAACATAAAGATGGCACATTCTGTACTGCTACGATAAGAAACCTTGAATGCTTCATGTTGGGCCCTGATCAAGTTTTCTTTTTATCAACGGATGACAAGGCACGCGTGCCTTTAGGTAATATAGCAGCAAATGCTCAAGCACCAATAATAATACACCTTGATTATCGTGTAAAATTACCGGATCATGAATTTGTGCTCGTGGAAAAACATAAACTCATTCCTTCTGTTTATGCAGGTATTGTAATAAAAAAATATGGTAATGGGAAACCTGAAGCTGTGACACACTCTGGGCCTACATTCGTAGCAATTCGTAGTGGAAAGCATTCTTCCTCTAATGCAGAGACTCATGCTACAGACATACATAGACTTTCTGAAACACCTGCTTTTCAACACTTTATGAGAACTCGAGAATGTTTTGTAAAACCTGTATTTATTTTTACTTGCGATAGTGATCCTAAGAAAATCCACGATACAAGCGAGTTATAGTTTTATACAACATTTTAAAAATATTGATTTGGGTGCTATTTACATTGCCACAAATGCTCCAGGAAGAAATGCTTTCAACAGAGTGGAACGACGAATGGCGCCTCTCAGTCGTGAACTTACTGGTGTTCTATTATAACATGACAATTATGGTTTACATCTCGATTCCAGTAATCGAACTATTGAGTTATATTTAGAAAAACGAAACTTTGAGAGTGCAGGCATTGTGCTGTCTAATATTTGGAGCTAATTGGTCATTGATGATTTTCATGTGGTTGCTAAATACATTGTGCCAACAGATACTAGATTGGATATTGAACAGACTAAGGTATTAAAAAATGATGCGACCTGGTACGCAAATCATGTGCATGCATTACAATATTTAATATAAATAATAAAATGCGAGGTTGTCCCTTGTAGTGGTGTGCAACGATCTAGCCTTTGGCGACTATTACGAGAGGGTTTTTTCCCACCACCTGTTTTAGTTAAACAGGCGTCAAACAGGTATGTAACCATAAAAAAATATGACTTCTAAGGTAAATTTGCTCCACTGTTACTTTAGCTATCTTTTGATCTCCGAGCATCATCACATTTGAAGCTATTATCCCAGTTTCGAGGCATACTTGTTTAAGTGATCGTGTGGCATCTGTGGTCTATATTTTGCGTTATACAAGGCCACTAGCCAACACAAGCAATAAAATAAGAGGCAACAAGAATTTTTGCCAATAGCAAAGATTTATCCTCAAAGAATTGTTGCTAGACGTTCCAGAGAAATTCTTTGTTTGGATAACGATGACGCCATATGGTTGGATGAAAAAGATGTTGACACAACGAATGTTCCTGGCAATGACAACCCAAACGAGATCGAAGTGACTGCTATGTAAGTTATAAATAATTTAAAGTAGTGGGTTCAAAGTCCATGGACTCAAGATGAATAAGTTTGAATATTTCTATGATATAAATAGTCGTTTTTTGTTTCGTTCATTTTTTCAGATGTTTGATTCGATGTTGATTTTATTAAAAATAATTTCGGAACTCCTGCTTTAATTTAATAATGTCTAGATGTAAAATTGCAGAACATGTGACGTCACACTAGGGAGGGGGAAGACTCACAAATGTGACCAGCGCTGACTAAGACGGGGGAAGTGTTAAAAAATCATAAAATTCGTGTGATGAAATTTATGGATGGCCCCTTACGATTAAAATTAAATAGTTGACAAAATATATAATTCACTAGAATAAATCTATACATCTAGCATTATTACTGTAGCATTACAGTAATGTAGTAGGTATTAAAGATATGGAAATGGAGAAATGATATTGGAACCTTTAATTTTTAACTTATACTAAGAACAATGGGTTGGTACGAGATTTAAAATAGTGGATATGAGAAAATTAAACTGCTCAATTATGTATCTGAACGAAATAAATGATTTAAAACAATTATGTGATTTTGATATCATATCATATATATTTTGATATCATATAAATTTTTATATCAAAAATGAACACGTTGGACCTTAGATTTTCTTATAGAGATTTACATGTAAAAAAAGGACAAAGTGTGCTTGTTTTGGTGTTGCTTAACTACTGAAGGAATAGCTAGGAATGGCACATACAATGATAGCTACTAGACTAAAACTTTCTGGCCAAAATATCCGGTAGATAAATATATATTGGTAGCTTAAGTAGGTATATACTGACAGCGGAATAAAAGTATTACACACAACAAAGGCAGGTAGTAGGAAAACTAAGAAATCAAGGCCAGAGAAAGCTAAACGTTACACAGGAATACACAAAAATGAGTTTCAAAACAAAGAAAACAAAATACTCAATAGATACTCGAAAACACAGACATGCTGTAAAAGATATACTAATTATCTCGACAAAGGAAGTGTGTGGATATAGAAAAATAAAAAGCAAGAAGAAAGGGACATGAAGGTGGACACGGAAAATAAAGGATATAATTAGCTGAAATAAAAAAACAAGCATTGAAAAAATAAATATTCTCAAAATAATATAATAAGGTGACAAATAAAATTAAGATAAACAGCAGAAGGTCGTAAATGAACTATTAAAAAAAACCAAACACAATTTGTTAAATAACTACATAAATAATGAGTGAAAAAAGTGCAAGTTTTTTTTACCTTGCTCTTTGATAACTAAAAAAAAATGGTTTTTATTTAAATTTTAATTGTTTATTTATTAAGGAGTCTGCCTTGAGTGTTTTCATAGACATAGAAGTTGCTTTTGATAAAACCACCTTCCCAAAGATAATACACTCACCAACCAACAGGAATGTTCCACAAATGGTTAGTGGGTGGATACATAACATGCTCTCAAAGCGAGCAGTAAACGTAAGTGTAGAAGATGTAGATATAAGAGGCTTGGTTGCGAGGGGATGTCCACAGGAAGGGGTGCCATCACTTCTACTGTGGAATATAATCCACGACACCCTCATCAGCCGCTTCTATAATAGCAGTCACTACACACTAGCATATTCAGATGACCTGGTCATTCTGCAAACAGGGAGTTTTGAGAACATACTCTGCAAAAGAATGCAAGTAGCTCTAAAAATTATAGAACAGTGATGCAAGGAACATTCACTGCCTATGAATCCTAAGAAGACAGAAATGGTCCTTTTCACAAGGAAAAGGATGAAAATGGAATTGAAACCTCCAGAACTCCTAAACACAAAACTAAACTTTGCAACAGAAGTGAAGTATCTAGGTCTCACCTTTGACAGCAAGTTAATATGGAACTCGCATTTAGAAAACAAAGTTAAAAGAGCATACATTGCTTATGAACAATGCAGCTAAACCGTGAGGCGCACCTGGGGTATCTCCATCAGAGGACTTACACGGCTATCATAAGACCTATGCTAACATACGGTGCAGTTATCTGGGTACCGAAAATCCAAAAATTAAAAGCTATCCGTGAACTAGAACAAATTCAAAGAACAGCATGTCTCAACATTACAAGAGCCATGAAAACAACACCGACCAGAGCTATTGAAGTCATTCTAAGTCTCACCCCCTTGATATTTACATCAAGGAGATTGCTCTGGCGACAATGACACGTCTCCGCACGGTTGGCATAAAACCGTCACTTTTGACAGGAGGCGCTTGATACGCTCCCACTGCTTCAAGCGAACATGGACTCCATCTCACCGACTTATATCTTTCATAAACCATATAAAGTTATAATAGAAGAGCCAGAAGTGGCAGGTACGATTCATATCTACACCGACGGTTCTAAAACAAAACAAGGCTCAGGATGTGGAATATACACCAGATTCTTATACCTAAACATAAAATAGGCTGTGAGCAATAGTGCCAGTGTGATTCAAACAGAGGTAACGGGGATTCTCATAGCAGCAAAAGAAATAACCAGAAAAAATATCACTGGAAGAAACATGCTCACCCATACAGATAGCAGACAAGCACTACTCACCCTGAACAGTCCACGAATTTATTCAGGGTTAGTACTAAAATATTAAGAAGGTTGGGCCGAAGTATCCATCAACAATGTGGTCACCTTAAGATGGATCAAAGGTCACGCCACATCGAAAGGTAATCCGTCTTGATGTTTCACTAGCCAAGAAAGCAGCCAACCAAATACTTTTTGGACCTGGTTCATCTATTGAACTGACAAAGTCGATAGTGACAGACCTAATTAAAAAACATTCCCTTGTGAAATTCAAGGAAAGATGGGATAAAACAAGAAACTGCAAAGGAGCTCTTAAGTTATCCTGACAACACTGCAGCAAACAAATACTTGACCATAACTAGATAGAATCTGCGCCTAGTTACAGGCATTCTGACTGGTTACTGCCAAGTACGGAAGCATCTCCATATCATGGGGCTGTCAGAATCCGCACTCTGCAGAGGGTGCGAACAAGAAGATGAGATCATATCCTTCACGACTGCTCGACGCTCTCATTTATTAGAAAATTTTTGTTTGGCGAGCATCAGTTAACACCAGCCGATATAAGAGAAGCATCTCTTGGCGACGTTGTCAACTACATTAAATTTGTATACTGGCTCACGAGCTAGGAGGTGCCTATCATCTTAGGAGAATGCACAATGGGCCCAATGAGACCTAAGTGTCGTGGGTGTAACCCACCCTTCACACGTTACAGATACAGATCTTGCTCTTTGATAACTAACAAAAATTGGTTTTATTTAAATTTTAATTGTTTATCATTAAACGAAAAAAAAAATATTTATATTTTTATCGAATTCCATAATTACCTCTAACTGTAACTAAATTTCCTAATAGTTCTTTTTTTATAAATAAATGCTCTAACTTAAATAAATAATTGGGTGAGAGCTGGAATTTTGGGCTTAATTTGTTCTTTAATTAATAAAGAATAAATATATACTTAGTTTTTTTAACATATCTAATTAGTTTTATTAATTTAAAAGACGTAAAACCAGGTGAGAATGTTAGATTAACAGCTAAAGGTAATTATAAAATTCGATAAAAATAAATATAATTTTTTTTTTCCAAAAAATATTACATGGTTGTTTTTGTTTTATCATTTGTTTATAATAATTTTTTAAACAACAGAAAATAAAAAGAATTAAAAATCATTTCCATGTGACGGTAAAAAAAGGCCAATAGTATCATAAATAAAAAAAATTCAATGCTTAATCAAGCTTTTTAATTTTTAACTTAAGTAAATTTTTAATAACATAGTGAAAAATAACATTTTTTTAATTTTTCCAATGGGAATCTCTTCTGAGACCGTTCAAAAATTGCTTCAAAAAAAGAAAAAATCTCTGATTTGTTATTTAACAATTATCGTACTTGGCAATGTTCAAGTTCAAGTAGGAAAAAAATTGTTAATTATCTAATGCATAATTAATAGAAAAATCCCGATCAAAATTTTTTGACCATGCCGTATTATTCATTTATCTATCCAGTAGATGCCTAATTTTTTTTAATTCGTAATGTTCATATTTAATAAGTTTAAATATTTAATCATTAAAGGTCCACAGTGGGCGAAGCTAACGCAAACCGTAGTTTCCGTTTTCGGCCGTATTTTCAATCCTCTGGGAAAATTATAAATATTGGTCCTACAGTTCCGGAAGACTAGACTTCTTGGTGGGAAACTTCCTCTTCTTTTAGAATCTGTTTACAAATTTGGAAAATGTCAAACAGTTTCTGAGATATTTGCAAAAAAAACAAAGCCTGTTTTTTCTCAGTTAATTGTTTATAACTTTTTGTTCATATTTTTCGGAGGCGGAGAAAAAAGTTTGACCCAAAAAGCACAAAATATGCCAGAAGCACATTTTCAGAAAATGAACTTACATAAACTTTTGGTATACTATTTCATACCTTGCCCTTAATTTTGAGGGCAGTAACTTAGTAGTATTTACAACTTTTTTAAGAATATCAGGAGGAGTTCCTTAAAAATAATTTTTAATATCTAACGAAATCATTTTATTCCTTACAAAAAAAAATTTTAACCTCAAAAATGGCGGTTTTTCTTTTTCTGAAATGTCAAAAGGCTCGTTACCATAATATAAGTAGTTTAATAAAGGAAACTGTTATGTAATATATATAATTACGTAACAGCTTTGGGATTTCATTACATAGCAATACCTGTAATGATGTATTTACTTATAAACAAAACGACACATAATAGACTATTGTGTGTGTGTGAATTCGAGAAATATGGCTGCGGAATCTGAATCCATTTGACAAAATAGACTACTATTTACTGCGGTATTTGTAGATAAAAATTATTAACCTATAGAAGATAAAGGAGTTTTTACTTTTGTAGATTACGAATTTTGCTATACTGTAAACTACCAGGAATATGCGTACTTATTTCAAAAATATTAAGTACAAGAAAATTAGGTATTAAAAATATTTGCACCAACTTATAGTGTGGTCCCAAATAAATTAAAAACTATTTATAATCTATTATCTTTTGTTAACAAGAGTTTTTTAAATAAGACCATCCATAAATTGTAGTTTATTCCACACTTATCAAATCTGGTGCGATTTAAAAGATTAATCTTCAACCTACTTACTTATTCCTCAATCTGATGTTATTCTTAGATCCTTCTCTGATATTTAAGTCAACCGCACGGTAAAATGGTTTGTAAAACAAAATATTTTGGTAATTGGCTAGATTTGGCAGTTTACTGAATAGATTTTCGTTTAAGGACTCATAAATAAAATTTTAATGAACTACAACTAACCATCGAGCTACTACCGTTTTATCTACATGATCAGAAATGTTTTACAGGTTTTTTGAAATGACTGAAATAATGATCGGATCGGATGAATTTTAAAAAGAATTGAGGTCTATAGGCACGTTTTTGGTGAAGGAATTTGTAACATTTTCTATATAGGTATGTGGTCTACAGATTTATTTAAAAAATGTTTGTTATTTTAGATAAGTAATTAATAGATGTATTTAGTATTCATTAATAGAGATTTTGGCTGGATTTGGATGTTTATTTAGGTAGACCAAAAAAGTAAGTAAATGTTATGAAGAAATATAGTACCTATCAATAAATCATTATCTTATTTTCAACCGATACAGGATTTTACTAATCCTACGTATGTTATATGGTACATTATAATATTTAAGATCGAAATTTTTAACCACTAATAAACCCTTATTGATACTATGCAATTAAAATTAATTATTCCGTGAATGTTATTTGTTAGCAATAATATCGCGACGAATTGAGAACCTCCTCCTTTTTTGAAGTCGGTTAATAAATAGACGATTTGTTAATTTACGAGTTAGTTTTGTGGCGGGCCGGGCTTGTGTATTTTTAATATTTTAAATTTTTTTGAAAATATTGACTTTATAATGTGGCAGTCCACCCCCGGTACCCCCTATTTTTGTTCATTATTTTACTCTCTGAATTGTTATTATTTACCTCACAAGTTTATTTTACTTTAAATTCTATACTTACTGTATTTGGCCTTTTTTCCTCTAGTAGTAAAAGTGTTCATCTAGTTAATTAATTAATACTGTGATAATGTTAATTAAGGTAAACCAGGATTCGATGCAAAATTTGGTTCAAATTGATAAATAAAACATACGAATTCATATTTCATATTTTGGGCGAGCCCTGTTAGCTTTTTAGAACGCAACGTAGCGGGAAACGGGCAGCCAGCTGTTTTTTATAACTTTCCTGAGAATTTCCAGGAAATCCCCTGCGTCCATTGCTTGTGTTGTGTTGATGTGTGTTTTGTTTCGATTTATCGAGTTATATACCATGCAGTGTACACTGTAGTATGGTTTATAAAAATTTAAAATTATTGTGGTTTTCTGGCTGGTGTTTTACTGTATAATTAACCAAAAAATAAGCTTTCCTCGGCGAGTATTGTTGGCAATTTTCGTGTAAAAACTTACTTAATGAGTAGAAATGCTAATTGCCATACTGTAAAGTTTTCAGGTCTTCTAGCGTTTAATAATAATAGCATGTGCAAAAAAATGATAATGAGTTGACTGATTCTGACTCCGATTCCGATTAGAATATATTTTTTTGATTGATTGAATTATTTTATGTTTTATTATGTAATATTTATTTTTTATTCTTAAAGATGTCTCAGTTCTTAATAAACTATTTTTTAAATAGTATTTATTGGTGTTTGGTTTTCTATTGTTAATATGATTCGGTTGTTAATTTATATAGTCTAACATTTTAATGAGTAATAACAATGTAAAATACGTATGATTAAGATTTGGAAGAGAAGCAACTGCAACGTTAATTTTTTTGCTCCTTTTATTAGGCAACTCCTTTGGCAACTGATTTCTACTGAATTTTAGACTGAAAAAAAAAATAATATGACCTAGCTATACTGATTGCCAGTATGTATTGTTTTTTAATAATTATTGTTTAATTGTTTGTATTTGGGGGTGTCCTATATCCTGGATGAATAAATAGTAAGTATTTTGTAATTTTTTTATTGTATTATCAACTTGGTCTTGTTCAATTGTTTTTAATTTTCAATTTGTTTACTTGATCTTGCTGACGATTGTGAGCTTATTTTAAATATTTGTTGTGATTTTTTGTTTACAAGTTAAAATATGCCGCATTGTTGTATGCCAAATTGTTTTGTAAACACTCTGAAAAGACATCGATTTCCCAGACCCGATCCTAATAATAATTTAGTTCAAATTTTTTTATTTATTCGGTTTAGACTAAAAAACTCCGCTCCTGTCTCGTTCCAGTCCCTAATCCTAACGCTGTTATTGTCACCATTATTTACGATTCTTACACATCCACAATTAAAAGCAGCCACTAACTTTAATAAAGTTACTGTTATAATTTACATTTTCTGCGCATGCCTAGATATCAAAGTAGAGTCGCAATATTAGTGTCTGCTGTTATTTAAACTTGCAATTTTTCTTCTATTATCAACGATAGGAATATCACTAAAACATTTTTATTAGTAAATTCAACGAAAAATACAGGTTGCTATAACAATATTTTGTCAAACTAATATTTTGTTAAATTGGCAAAAGTAGTTTTGTTAGTTATCCACTTTGAAGAAAACCTGGTAAACATAATGACTTTTCTGCTACTTTAATAATAAAATAGTTCTTAGTCTGATAGTACTGATAGTAGTGTTGTAGTAGATATTAGGTTAAACAATGACTTGTAATTATATTAACCTACTACAAATTTGATAAAATGGGTATTTATAATAAATTTAGGTGCGTTACCCCTCTAATAATAGATTTTTTTTTTAATTATTTTTGTCTTGTTTCATCAAAATCTCATTTTAAATTTTCTTTATAACCACTACAATGGCGTTATAACGTACCTACTTTACACAATATTTACTCTGACTCACATTCATTGCTACCAGTATTTAGAAGCTACTGCCTTTAAAAAACTACTAGCTACTACAGCTAATGCTAATGTGAAGACACAACTATCGAAAAAATCGATATAGGAAAATGCTAGTATAATATTTGTTTAATTTTTTTGACATTACTTTTCTGAAGTTAACAATTGGTTTCTTTTACTACCCAAGAAGGGTTGAAAAGGCCTTGCATTATTTTCCCCCATTTTTATATCTGTAAAATATCTCATTCTACATCCGAGACAGAAGCAAATTCTGCTTTTTTTGTTGTTACCATCCATATTGGGTACTTGTTTTCCACATTTGTTTGTGTTTTTTCACCAATATTGGTAAAAAGCTTTTATTTACACTATTACACTAATAAAATTTATTAAAATCACCTCATAGTACTTACAATAGTCGAGACAATAATAAAAATATAGTTCTCTTAAAATACACAAGTCCTGAGAATACCTATTTGTAGTTACAAGTAAAAATAACTAATGACCCTTTCGATGTGTTTTCTTTTATAATGAACCTAAGATAAAATCAGAATCACTAGAAAAAAAATGTAAATGAGAGTGATAATTAATACCGTATTATGAAATACACAATCTAATATGTTCCAACAAATTTCTTACGACTGAATTTTTTATTTTTTAAAACATGTGGTACATTCAAATAACAGCACTAGATACATTAATTTTGGGCCACTGACGATATTTTTTAAATTTAAATATTTTCAAGTTGTTTCTATAATCGTGTACCAATATTACAATATTCTACACCGTAAAAGTTGTCTTTTTTTGGGGAACATTACAGTGGTTAAAAAAAGTCTACATAGTATATTGCCATTCTCCAGTTATACAGTGAAAACCGAAAATACAATTTGCTCAAAAAAAAATATTTTGATTTCTGCTTGCACGTCATGAGTCATGATCCCATCACATATTTCTAAAACATAATATAATTTTTACGACTTAAATTTCCTTTTACCTAATTTAAAAAAACGGATAAAACGGTATAATTACTTAAAGGAACTATTTCAGTGAAAGTATAATTAAATAATATGGTCAAAAATATTTGTTAGTGATGGATTTATTATCTAACTACTTTTATGTTAAAATTTACTTATAATAAATTCTTCCAAAATATTTATTTGGCGCCCAACGTGGGGCATTAGTTTGGTGTCACTGAAGTAGCGGAAGCAGTACAGCAACAAAGATTTGTAAGATAATTTTTCTGTAAATTTTAGTATACTGATCCTTGTGTGATTGTGGTGTATTAAAAGTAAACTCAGATAAATTTGAGAAAGTGGAGGATATCTGTTTATGAAGTAATTTAATCCTTCAGGCGGGGCGCCTGAGAGACTCCAGAGGCTTGAGAATTCGGAATTTTACCGAGCCTTGCCTGTAGCCGCTTGCAGTTCAGAATACCTTTTTTATGCGGGAATTAGTACACATTTAGCATGCGGCGTGAAAATAGGTTTGAATTTTTTCGAGTTATACATTATAAAGTCTGTGAGACCCGGCGCCCCGACTGGTTTAACTAATTTTTCTGTAGAAAAACATTGTTTTATGGTAAGTTATAGGTTTTTTGTTTGTTTTTATTTGTCAGCAGTACTTATATTATAGATAATGAGTTACAAAAAAGAGCAAGAAAAGATTAAACAACTGTGGGAAGAAGTAGATACGGGGGAGGAATCAAATGATGAAGAAGAACTTAGTTCTGAACCCAGAATTATTGAAGAAAGAGATACTGACAGTGAATCGGAGCAGGACTGTGATGAGGATGAACGTAATTAGAACAACATTTTTCCTAAAAGATTCCTCGAGTACCACCGTTTGTCGGGAAAGATGTCATCGCCCGTTGGAAAAAGCAATGTCCTAAAAAAACAGTGAGAACAAGAAAAGAAAATATTATCTTTCGATTACTAGGTGTTAGACAATATAGAAAAAACCGCTAAAACTGCTTTGAAATGTTTTCAAATGATATATTAAATGATATAGTGACTAACACAAATCTTTTTATATCTACGCTATCTGCTGGTTACGCAAGAGGAAGAAAAGCACAACCTACCGACATTTGTGAAATAAAAGCTTTTTTGGGCCTATTATATCTATCAGGGCTTCTCAGAGCTGGTTGGCTAATTATCAAAGAGCTATGGAACAGAGATGGACTTGGAGTTGATAGATTTTGTCTCGTTATGTCTCGCGATGGTTTTTATTTATTACCTGTAAGGAAAGGAGAGATACCGATAAGTTAGCCCCAATACAAGGCATCTTTGACGCTTTTGTAGACAATTGTCAAAACTCATATACAGTTGGACAAAATGTAACACTTGACGAGAAGCTCGAGGCTTTCAGGGGGCGATGCTCTATTCTACAATATGTCCCGAATAAGCCCAATCGTCACGAGCTAAAAATATTTGCCCTAGTAGATTCATCGACTGCTTATGCTTTGAACTTAGAAACGTATGTTGATCAGCAGCCTGAAGGCCCGTACAAGCAGTCTAATAATACATGCAACATTGTTCAAAGACTGATAACACCAATCTCTGAAACCAATCGCAACTTGACGTGTGACAATTGGTAATTAAGTGTAGAGGTTGTTAACAAATTATAATATGATCACAATTTGACATATGTAGGTACAATAAAAAAAATAAACAAAAATTTCCACTGAAATTCAAAAACACAAGAGATATAAAACTATTCGGTTTTCAAGAGAACAATACAATTGTATCCTACGTACCTAAAAAGTATAAAAATGTAATTTTAATCTCTAATTTATACCACGATGACAACATTGATGAGTCCACAAATAAGTAGTGTAAACCAGAAATAATCACACAAAAGGTGGCGTAGATAATTTGGACCAACTAGGGGCAACCTACAATGTTGCAAGAAATACCAGGCGTTGGCCCATGGTAATCTTTTATGCTTTGATGAACATGGCGGGGGTAAATTCCCAAATTATTTATGCCTCTAATAATAGGACTTACAAAATGGACCGATGACTGTACCTAAGAGAACTTGGATTATCTTTGACAAATGAACATTTACAACGGCGTTCCCTTACGATGAATATATCTCCAACTGTAAGAGAAAGAAGGCAAGAGGCTGCTGGCACATGATATATTCAGGAAAATCAAATAACTTCCCCTGGACAAAGAAAAAGATGCTTCTTTTGCAAAAAGGACTCTAAAACTAGATTTTTCTGTCAAAAAATGCAAAAAAAAATTGTGTCTTAGCCACATTGAAGCTTGGTGTTCTCGGTGTTCTCAAAATGCAAAACGTCAATAAAAACTATTATTTGTTTAACAGTGTCTGTGTTCAAATATTTGTTATTTTAAATAATTTTTTACTTTTCTATTAAATAAAGGTCCATTAATTTTAGGTTTTCAGTTTTTTTACTTAAAATTTGTTTAAAGTATAAATAAAAAAAAGTCTCTCAGCGCCCCATTTCGTGTTACATACTAGGGTACGCGGCCTGCAGGGTTAAACTAAATTAAATATAAAAATTAAGAAGTGATATGAAGACGTAACAGATGATTTAAAGGGAAGAGTTTCAGATTAAAGAAAATACAAATGAATGTAAGAAGATAATCGATATAAAGGACGTTTGGGATTTTAATGGTAAAAATGGAAGAATTGGAAAATGATATTAAAATAGAAAATAAAGCAAAGGAATATAAGAGTGTAGAAATAAATAAAGAAATAGATATACAAGAAAAAGATATAAAGAATAAAATTAAAATTAAAAAGAAATAAATAGGAATAAATTTAATAAAAAAAAGAGGTAAGAAGATAAATATAAAATTATTTAAGGAAAAGGCGTTATTAAAGAAAAACAATGCTATAATGTTAAAAAAGAAGTAAATAATAAATAGTGCAAGAAAAAGAAAAATTGAAGAATTTATAAAAAATTGAAGAATTTATAGAAATTTTTTTTTAAGAAATATGCCATTAATTTTCCAAAGTTTTTAGACACATATTCACCACAAATGTAAAAAAATCACTGCGGGTTATTTAAACAACTTCTCCGTGATGTAAACATTAGATAATTTTATCATAACCGTGCTAAACTAGTAAATGTGCTCACACATAAAATTCAGTAAAGCTGTGTATGAAACACAAAGGCTGATTAATTCAATCAGATAGTCGATATACATTTACCTCATTGAAAAATAAAAGAAAAATTAAAAAAAACTTTAGTAAAATTTTAGGAAGTGACATTTTGTAATTATGATATTCATATATATCCAGATAACCTTCAAATTGATACAGAACTTTTAATCCTCTCTCAATTAAATAATATGTTATTAGTTAAAATAATAAAATAATTGTAAGTGCAAATTTTATAATGTAATTTTTTTTTATATTTATATTTTTTAATGTACACTGATTTTATCAGAACCTTTATTACCTATGTAAGTTATTATAAATAAATTCACTGTAAGCTGTGATATAATTATGCAATATAACTAATTCTTTCCATAATGTCGAAGTGAAACAAGAGGTAATATTTTGTAGATCTGAAAAAACTAAATAAAATGTTATTGTGTCTTTACAATGTTATTACTACTAATTTTGAGGAATTTACTAATAGAAACCTATCCGGAAGCTATAATTTTTAAAAAAGACAACTATTTTTTTCGTAACATTTTGTTGCACATTTTATTGTAGTGAATTTATAAGCTACTTTCTAAATAACAAAATAACGTGCTATTTGCGTTTAAATAATTGGTAAAACTTTTTTTTTTTATTTCGAGATATTAAAACGGCTAAAATTCTACTTATTAAATGAATTTGCAACATTACGTATCTCTCATAAACTAGAAGTAGAATAATTATTTCCTGAAATTAAAAACCTTTTAAATTAATTTTAATTAATTCATAACCAACCCATCTTCATATTCTTAACAAGCTGTCAGAAGCATTTAAAGGTTATCGGTTTTCAAATTTATTTAAAATCTTTATTGATTTCGGCAGATCTATTCATCAGCCTCATTGGCAATCTTTCAAGATGATAAATCCTTTTTCTTGAAACAATACTATTGCCCTTTTAGTGATTTGATAGGTATTATTCCGAAATGCAGTGGAGTGGTTAGCAACTTTTTAATGGGAATAGGTTTATAAAAAACGCATTGGCAATTTATACTAAATTTACTAAATAAATAAATAAATCCCTTATAGACTCTATTGAATATGTAATGATCACTTTTATGGGTTTTTATGGCATACAATATTCAAATGGTCAATAAATATGCTATTGAATTAGCGGGTGGAAATTGAAGATGGGGGTGAAAATGCAACCCTTTGAGTTTATTTAATTATATCTCGGAAACGAAGCAAACTGCACGTATAGTTAATACGATTTTTTTTGTAAATGCGATTTCACATCGAATTATTTATTTAAATTTTTTTTAGCGAAAAATTATAAGAAAAAAGAATTAGGTGGTAAAAACAAGAATTAAATAGAAAATGGAATTAAATAGAAAATGGAATTAAATAGAAAATGGAATTAAATAGCAGAAGTTCATTTTTTTTTTTAGCTTATAGTTGCTTTTGGAGTAGAGGTAGGTGCAGGGCATTTCTTCATACAAAATATCTTATTGACCTCATAGTCCTAAATACATCGTTTAGGTAATAAAAATGGTAAAAAAAACACAAAATAGGAACTTACAAAATTGTTTATTTTAATTTAGAAATGCTTGAAAAATATTGGAAACATATTGATTATTAAATGGTTTACTCAGATTACTGGCAAAAATCGTTAAAAAGTTAGAACCAGAGATAACAGGAGATGCAACTACTAACAAATATCGTGCGGTCCTGAATAAGACATATTCTGAGGGACACAGGAGGGTATAATATACACTCTTGTAATATGCCTATTTTATTATTCTCGTTTTGTTTACAAAATTATTTACACATATTATAAGAGGTAAAATAATTCAACCCATTTTATTGCAACTGAACCCAAAAAATTTTGAATTATTTGCTATATCAAATTTAACTAATTTTGATGTAACTTCACTAAATTAAATGTAATAATTTTCAATAAATTCTAAAACCAAGTAATGGTAAGTTGGAACTGGCAACAGGGCTTACACCGGCATGAATATCTACGTTATTTATTATTATCGCACATCGCTTATACATTTATTCATTGATAAAATAAAGTTGTACCTGCGTAAAATCCTTCTCTTTATCCCCTTTCTTACTTCTCACCTTTCGTCTCCTCATCGGAGACTTACAAATAGAAGCGTATCGATTGTCGAATTAATCTTGGCATCGTGAATATTATATTTAATAAATGAATGGTTATGTCTCTGTTATCTCCGTTTCGAACTCAAATGCCATAATGTGGCATGATATGTAACTTTAATATTTAGTTTTAAATTTTAAAAAGCAGGAAAAATATATAAATTTTTAAAATATTTAACATCTAAAAATTTTAACGAAATCTGCAGCCTACAATAGTAGTTATCAAACGATAAGTATAAGAACAATGAATACAAAATAGCTTAGTGATAATATATATTTGTTGTATTTCTTATTCAATTGACTGCTAGTTTCACATGAAATATTTTAAAAAATTCAGCTGGGTTCTTCTCTCGTGAAACGGAGTCTATTTAGATTTAAAATATTGTAGTAATTTGGGTTATTTTAAAAATGTTGATTAATCTTGTATGATTAGATGCAATCGGACATATTAAAAAAAACGTTAGGACCTCACTGCATAGTTTTTGCTAATATCAACACAAGATTATATCTTAAATTAGTTCTTCTTATGTGAAAGGTAGTTTCTGTACATCCTATAAATAGGTACAATTAAATATTTTTTTAATTATCTATTTATTAAACCTTCCGTAACTGCATCACCTTCGATGCACTGATCGGTTGCTTAGCTCTTATATCCAAATAAACGCATCTGCTCCTCAAAATTTGATTAATACAAAAGAATCAAATGGAAAATTTTCATTCATTGATTGACATGATTAATTTTGGATCGATTTGGTGTGGAGGGCTATTAACGGGGCGCATGATATTTTGCAGCCACCCAAAAGTTAATTTTTTTATTCATTATTAGTATGAATTTAAGATGTTAATACTAGTAAAAATCATATTTAAAGAGAAAATTTTCATGACAACATTAAAATGATTTTGTAAGTTACCTAAAGAATTACTTCAACCTAAAGAATTACTTCAACATGTTTAAGTTGATACAGAAAAGTGTATAAAAATCTAAATCACTTAAGCTTTTTGTTTAGGGTTTATAATTATATTTAATTTTATTAACTAATTCTGCAGTTCTGCAATTTTATTTACTACTCTTTAAAGTTATTTGTGGAAATTATTTAAAGAATTTTAGAAACGATTTTATAAGTGTATTTGCCTTGCCTATTTTCTTATAAACATTTTAAATCAATCATTGCGAGTAAAACCTTTTTTGTTTAAAATTTAAATTTTAAGACGATTAAAAATGTACTGCAGCTTCTTAAGAATAAATAATATTAAAAGTACTTTTTCCTAAAAGCTATAAATCCAAATTAGAAGCATGTTATTTGTAACACTAGCTCAACATTAATAAAATATTAAATAATTTTAAAAACATCCAAGTTTGTGTTTATGAGAAACCAATTGAAACATCATATTATCTATTAACTTCAATAATTCTACTTTTATTTAAAATAATATAGTTAATCAAAATCGTTCCCTAAATGAAACCTTACATAATATAAATCTAAAATGAATTGATTGCAACTTTTTCTTTTTATTATCTCAAACCCTAAAATTTTTGAGATGTTACAGTTTTGAACTGGGACAACAATATACTAGACACCCTAATACAGGATGTTTTATTAATAATGAACATTGTAAACATTTTTTAAATCTTTATTTCCAAAAATTCATACTAATTCTTATTACAAATTAAATTCTTTCTTCGGCCTTAAACCAACCAATAGTTTATTTTTTCGATGGTTACATTTGCTTGCTTACATTGTATCTTCATTGAACCTAAAAAAAAACAAACTATGTAGATATACAAATTAGGTGTACATAAATAATGGAATATTTTAAATAGTTTTGTCGAACGTAAAACATTAAAAATTGTACATGGCATTCCACCAAAAAAAAAAGAGTTACATGCATGATTATTATGTTTAGTGAAAATTTAAATATATTTTTGTTAATTACTTACCAGCATTTTGTAGTTTTTGTCCTCCTTTAGCTAATTTTGTAGTTCTTCCAGGTCAATTTTTTTGCCACACAAGAATTTTTTTATAGAAAGTGTGTATGTAATTCCGGTAACACTTTATTTTAGTTTTAATTCGCCATTAGTATTAACCATATTAATAAATTCACTCTGCAAATTAATATTTGGAATAACCTGTGTTCTTACATCACTGTAGGTACTAAAAACTAACAATATAGTAAAATTTATTTATTTTTATATAGAACACACGATGCAATTAAATTTTATTAATTTATTTACCTATTCGAAGCGATCAAGCGTGATCAAAAAATTTGAGGTTATGTTATTCTCTTTTATTAAGTTTGTGAATTTTTTTTGGTCTGAACACTTAACATTAATACATTACCTAGCGAGTTATCAGATCTGGGAAAAATTCATATAGATATGTATGTGCGTAGCCAAATTGCAAAACCCGTCGTTTTATAAAATGTCTAAACATTTTACAAAAGGCGGCCAGATTATCAAATTCTTATTTAATATTCATTATTTTCCGATCTGTCTAGTCGGATTGTAAAATGCCTAGGCGTTTTATAAAATAACGGTCAACACGCGGCCAGATTGTCAAATGTTAAAAATTATATTCCCATTCTGACGGGTAAAATGTGTTAGTCGTTTTATAAATTACGAATTTTACTTTAAACGGAATTAAAACATTTTATTACGAATATTTAACATATCATATTAAACAGATCAAATTAAACGGTAGAACAAATTAAACACCAAAACAAATAAAACTGAAGAACAAATGAACTATAAACAACACTTGCTTAGCTTAAAAGAACCAATAATAGTCTTAGATCCGACCGTGTGATTTCTGTACTGTTTTTTTAATCAAAATATGACTTTTTAATGTTACTTAAAGGTATATTTCTGTGATTTATGATTATAGAAGAAAATTCTTTCAAACAAATTTGCTTGTGATGTTATTTTAAAAACATAAAAAGCTTATTTTAACGTAATACTGATATTTTCTGGATTGAAGTTTGACGTACCAATTAAGTCAAGTTGGTCTCTAGAAAACCGTCAAATTAAAGCCCATGTTCAGTTTCTATGTAGTATAATCCATTTCGTACCTGCATCAAGAATAGTTTTTAACACAGCTTTAGGGTCAAGCGGGTCCCTAACAAATTTTGTAAATGTTATAGGCTCCCCCACCTGCAAATATTTCCATTTATTTTTGTGATTTGGACCATTTGGTCAGATACACGTTTCTTATCTATTTTGCACTGTATTTTTATTACTTTTTCTTTACAGCAAAAATTACACTTCCCTTTAATTTTATCATTTACCTACTGCGAAATTATACATTGTACATGTAGTTTGTTCTTTATCATTTGATTTTTTATTTTCTGCATTTTCACTCAAACAGTTGTTATCAGCTAAAATTAAATTGTTCATGTAGAAAATCGGCCGTGTTTTACAAGACGACTGAAATGCCTTACCCGCCTGACTGTCAAACAGGAGATAGTCTTAAATATTTGACAATCTGGGCGTGTGTTTACCTTCTTTTTATAAAACGCCTAGGCATTTTATAATCCGGCTAGCCAGATAGTAAAATAATGAAAGGTAAACGAAACTTTGACAATTTGGCCGTTATTTATAAAACGCCTAAGCAATTTATAAACGACGGGTTTTGTAATCTGGCCAGGATATATATAAACGTCTTTTTACATGTATTTGGTGTTAATTTTTACCTGTAAGCATTTAGAACGTTCTCAGAATATAAGCTACATGCTGGGTTAGTGATTTTTAGTATCTTCTAAGATTGTCCTGTTATAGCAGGTGCTTAAGGTATGTGCTCAGTATATACTTTTTAAAACTTTCTAAAATATACTTTCAAAGTATATATTAGGTATGTTCTAAGAACATTATAGGAAAGACATACCAAAAAGAACATAAACAGAACGTTCCTAGTATATTCATAGAACATTGATGTTATGTGGGTTTAGAAATATCGTAGTGACGTACCATTTATGTCAGAAACATAGAAAGATACATATGACCTAAGTGGGATGTTTCTGGCAGATCAGTATTATTGGGGAATAATAAAAAAGTTTTCAATATGATTCCAACTTAAGTAGACACTTTATGACAAATATTTACAAAAAACCGTCGAAAATATTTTTTACAATACAGAAAAATGTTATAAAGCAAAGTTAAATTCAAATAAATATGCAATTACAGGAATTTAGCATTAAAATTTAGGTTTGGTGATTATTTAATTTTTAACTAATACAAATAATTTATATGGTAAAATGTAAATAATCACCTTACCTAAATTTTCATGCTAAAGAACTGTAATTACATTTTTAAATATAACTTTTAATTTAAAATAACTTTACTTTAAAATAACGTTACTTTATAACATTCTTTTGTATTGTAAAAAATAAAGGCACTTTACTCTTGAGTAAAATTTATATTTTTTTGACAAACCCTGTATACGGCTTAAAAAAATTTATATCTGATGGTTGCATTTTAAGTTTTGAACCATGAAAAACTTTCAATCAGGAATAAAAATTTTCATAAAACCTATAATAAAATAGTTTTCCATATTTAAACGTATTTGTTAAATATATCAATAATTTTATTGCACAAATTGATAGCTGAAACCAAAAATGTAATATTTCAACCATTATTTGGAAATTGGGGTATATTTACCCCAATAGTATATTTACTATTTATGAAATATAATGTAGGATCAATGCCACTAACAGATTCTTACGATAAGAATTTATCCCAAGTAGGTACCTGCGACCCTAATTAGACAGCTAAATATTCAATTCCCTATAAACAAGAAAAACCTTGATATAGAATTGGTAGATTGCCTAACAATATATTTCTACAAATACGCGGTGTTGACAGATCTTTTCTACCAGACCAACTTATCCGGGTAGCTATTCACTAAGTCATGGGAGCGCTCCCATGGGAGTGCTCCCATATATTTTTCTCTCTTACTCTTAGGTGGGTATATCGTACTTACTTCGACCTAACTACGCATGTTTGTGGGCTAAAAGTGAGTAAGCACGATATACCCACCTAAGAGTAAGAGTGCAAAATATATGGGAGCGCTCCCATATATTTTTCTCTCTTACTCTTAGGTGGGTATATCGTACTTACTTCGACCTAACTACGCATGTACCTGGGCTAAAAGTGAGTAAGCACGATATACCCACCTAAGAGTAAGAGAGCAAAATATATGGGAGCGCTCCCATGACTTAGTGAATAGCTATCCTGAGAACATAAAATAAAAGTATGGTTATGTGTATTATTTTCCGATCGACTTTTGCGATATAATGAACAAAATATAGAAGTTAAAGAGTGTATCTACATGTACGTAGGAAAGGATTAACTAAAATTCAAATTTAAATCATGTTATCAAAAACCGGAAGTGCTGTGGCGTCCTTAAGAAAAAAAATGAAATAGTGTAATGTATAAGCAAATATTCATAAATATTACTATTACAGGACGACAGAGGGTTAAAAACTAAAAGTCCAACAAATATGAGAATTTCGTATTATCTCGTTTCCCGTTTCATTATCGCATTCAATAATCAAATCATAATTCGCAGCATTATAAATTTATCTATGGAAATTTTTTTCTTATGCTTGGTATTACGGGGTTTTAATTAAATGTTTATCTATGGTAAAGCGATTTACTAGCCTCTACTAGCTTCTCTCAATATCCTCGAATATGCCCTAATCACATTTGTAACGGCTTTATTTACCTCTATTTGTTAATTTGCTTTTATTAATATAAGCCCGTTAAAAAAGTTTCGGTCACGAAATCAATATATTTTAAAGTTCGATGCAGCTACCCTGATTTCGATTAGAATTTTAATAATATTCTAAAAACAATATTTATTAACTTAGCGGTATAATCATAAGACCAAATATTTGTTAATTACTTCTTTTAAACAATACAGTCGAAGATTCCAACAAACTCATAACCTAGATAATCACAGATTGGAATTTATAATGTCATATTGTTACGACGTAACCGATCAAAATATGAACTATTTTAAAGATGGATAAGCTCATTAAAAGCGAGTGAAGAAAAAGAAGTTATCGTCGATAAATGAGAAGAAAAATAAGATATCCATGCAGTTTAAATGCACAGTGGTGGAGTTAATTAGAATCCCCTCTACTTCACCACGTTAAATTTGTTATTAGTTTCTACGGAATCATATTCGCAAAAGTGATACCTAATAACTGTATAAACTTTTAAGTATATCCTCCCCATATTTCTGTAATAATTATTTGGCTACTAACATAGCTTTATACCGCTGAATTGATCCATTTGATTTAGTTTTAATTTTGAAAATATACTTACATTTCACAACATTTTTATATTTCGAATATTCCCATGTTTCATTATACTTCATTGCATTCAGTTTTTCACCGATCGCTAATTGCCACAATTCTCTGCCGGACCTTGACAGAGCATTATTTACATCTTCTGGATCTGAAGTTATTATGTTTACCAAAGTACTAAAAACATAACTTTTTGGTTCTAACATCCCCAAACGATAATGTTTTTCGAAATCTCTAACATTTTTTATCTCCTCATGCATATTATTAGCTTTTTCTGTTTGGTTTTCCTGAGCTGTGTCATTGTTTGTATTCTTTTAGATTTAAATATGTTTTTGGCCTACAACTCTTAGAAAATAACCAGCTTTGAATTTCCTAATTTTCATTTACTTTATTCCGATATTTGACTCTATTCGAATCGCGTTAATTGTTTCAGATTTTATTTCATATCTTCTAAGCAGATAACATCTTGGATTGCTTATATTTGGCATGCGTTATTCTTGTACTCTTACGATTTAGAATTAAGTTTCTTTCTAGTTTGCTATGGAATATATACTTTACTACCAAATATTCCTTAATGAAACAGGTCAATTTTTATCATCTGTCACTGATTATTTTGCTGTTGGTTTTTAACTCTGGTTTTTAAATAGATGGCAGTTTTGATGGCCTCCTCCCAGTATGTTTTACCTAAATGATCATCAATTAATAAACATCTAGTTTTCTCTAGTAAACATCTATTCATTTTCTTATAAAAATAATTTTGATTAAGTATAAGAACAAGAAGTTTGAGTTTAAGAAAATTTTCAAATTCAGTATTTGTGTACTCTATTCTATTATCGCTACGTAAATATTTATTTCGCTTACCAATTTGATTTTCTGCATATGCTTTATATTCTTGAAATTGACCTAAAATCCCATTTTTTTGTTTGTGCATGTAACCAGTTATTTTCCTGCTAAAGTCATCTAAAAAAGTAACAAAGTATCCGTCTCCTCCCCAGGACTTTGTTCCATGGGTCCTGCCACGTCTAAGTATATTAGTTCCAGCAAACTGTTTTAGAGTCTGCTCTCCTTCCAAACAAACAACGCAAGATTGCAAGCCCAATTCTGTAAAATTTACACCATCTTTTAATTATTTTATGAATCTTCTGTCGAGGTGATTCGTGTTTCGTGATCCGAAACACTTGCAGATATTGCTCTTACTGGTTCTAATAAATATCTCCTGAAACATAAAAATTATTTGCATTAAAAACTTTACATTCAACAATAATAATAACAATAATATATTTTTTGGGTCATCCTACCGACAGGAACAAGGATCACATCCTTGATGGTCTTGATATTGTTCTCTCCTGGTAGAAAAATAATTTTAATATTTTCTACACCTGTCGACCTAATCTTCTGATTGATAGCCATCACAATTTCACCAGCTATACTTCTGTTGAAATTCGACATCCACTCTCCATGATATGATATAATATGAAATGTTGCACCTAAATCAATGATCCAATCCAACGACCATGTTGGACTCGACATTTTTATTGTTAGCAAAGTGGTATTGGAATTCGCTTTTTTATTTGCATATTCTCAGCTCTTTTCGGACAATTTTTCTTTTTATGACCTTTTTCTCCACAAGACTAACAAATTATAGTCTTGTTAATTTTCTTTTTTGATATCATCTTTGAAGATAACGCTGCCTTTGACTCATATGAGTCAGTACATTGAAATAGATCTACTTCATGCATCTTCTTCCGTGAGTTTAGTTTTAATTTCTTCTGGGTTAAGTTTGTTCTCATTGTGAGTCAAAGGTACGATTAGAGGATCGTAATCTGATGACCCATTCAACATTACAAATGCCACGAACTCAACTTCTATCGACACTTCAATATCAGTTAGGTTATGAACTGTACTAAAAATATAATTTAAGCAAATTTGATTTCGAACAAATGTTTTGAAGTTCGTTTGCTGTTTGAATATTTGTCCAAACATCTTTGGCATATTTAACATTATAAACGTGAATATAGCATGTAGGCCTTATACTTAGACAAATCTGGGCTAAAGCTATATCTTTTACTACACCCAATTTGTCGCTTTGATTCACCACTTTAGTAACCACATACTATCAGGTTGCAAACTCATCTTCAGGGTAAACTTCCAAGAACCATAGTTTTCTATACTCTTTAACTTCTCTTTATTAGGCATAGAAGTAGAAACTGAGTTTTCTAGTTCGTCTGCCGTAGTAAATCTTCACTCATCAGAAAAAATATTTGTGTATCTTTCTTGATGCTTTTGGGCCCATAACCTGTTGTAGCAGTTTATTGTGCGGCAGTAAAAGAAGAACAATAAGAAGGAACACAAAAGGTTTATTCGTGACAACACATAAAATGGATAAAACCGTCATACCATCTAGTTGTTAGAATTACAAGATGATAATTAATTAGTGAATCAATAATCATGCTTCAATACTAATTTTTTTATGAACGCCCCTGCTTAGATCCGATAATGGAATAGAAAAAAAACCTACTTGTTTTCACGGGACAGATGATAGGACATTGGCGTCTAGGTAACCACATGAGAAGGATAAGTATACAGCAAACTTTGGACTGCCGAATCTGCAGCGTGAAAGGCAAATCAACAAAGGATATTCTATGTACTTTCTCCACTTTGAATTAAACTAGGTTTATAATCCTCAAAATTATTCGGCTTTACCTCACCGACTTTCTTAATGGAAGGACATAAGATCATTTCACTCATTTTTAATCCAATCTAACTTTTGATTCAACAGTGGCACAACTAAAAAAATACAATTTATTGAAATAATTTCCGGTTTTAATGTTAAAAACAACATTCTAAAAACGACATTATTTTTGATAGCAATACTAGTACATCTCTAATGGCTTATTGGATTGCTATATGGCACAATTATTGTTATAGCGCTTTCTGTCCAGTCATTGATAATTATCAGCTGCAATAGCGTCATTTCATATTATATTTTAATGTTAAAGATTTTATCAGATATATGCACCTTCGCCTCATCAATCGTGACACTCTTTGAGTTGTGCCGGTCTTGGACTAATATGTAGTTTTCTCAAATAGTCGTTACTTAGTTATATATATGTATTAATTTAGTTGAAACAAGCATTACTATTAAATTTTATTTAAACTTTCCATATTTTTTCAATAATTTTGTTGTACTCTTTACATTTTGTTAAGGTTAAACCAAAATCATGCAACATTGCTACAATAGAGGCACAACTCCAATAATAACAAAATAAAATATTCTAATTATTAGCCAAACAAGTTGAGCTCATAATCAATGTTTTATATGTATTATTACGGTAATAAACATTTCAAAATAATTAAATTTTTTAAGTAGTTGTGCCACTGTTGAAGCCCATGAGCGTTTTGTACATAAACATATTTTTATTTTACTAAGTATGTTTCACAAATTAAAACTAATAGTCCAACCACTGGATGTACACCCCTGACCTGCTAAATGTAATTTACATTTTCTAAAATCCTTGAATAATTCCTACGTAGGAGAGAAAAAACCGTCGATCACCAAACGATATTTCTTTGTCGGCTAAATATCGACTTGATGACTGCCTGTCAAATGTTTTATCGTACACATTGGAACTGTGTCTGAAATAAATTCATTATTTTCATTGATTTCGTATCCGACTCTTGTGCAGTTGCAAAACATTGATTTCTTTTTAGTTTCGTTGTATTACAAGATTTGAAAATTTATTAATTAAGTGCTTACGTATAGATTTCTTCTAGTTAACTAAATTAACTACTTAAAAAGAAAAAGAAGCCACTACAATCATTTTTTAAACATAATATTATTCGTAATACCAATTATAACAAAGTTATTTGTCTAACTAGTAAATATAGTTTGCAAGAAAAGTACTCTATATTTTTATCAAGTTAGTAGGGAAAGGAAATGACATATACATACAACTATTTAAAAATAATATGGTACAAGTAGAAATGATATCGCTCATTTGCGAGAATATCGACATAACTAAAAAAGCTTCAGTTTGAAATAATCAAGTTTAATTGATTGATTTACCAGGCTGAAACTTGAAAAGTGTCAATGGTAGTAGAGCTGTCAAGTGAATACCACTATAACTATGGAAGTGTCGTTGTTTTTTATAAAGAATATACCTTTTTAATTATGTTAATGCAATAATATCAGAATTGATGATTTTTTAATTGTGACGGTATTGTCGCAAATGAGCGATATTAAGAGGGCAAGAGTATGGCGTCTTAAGTAGGTCCGAATCACGGATCGTAGACTGAAACGGTGGCCTTGTCCGGTTATTATGGACATGACGTTTTAGAATAAAAAATCGAGATGACAGCAAATATTCTGTTGCGGTTGGTAGATTAGTTTATTATAAAATCATATATTTTAATAATAATAAGTGCTGTTTATGGCTAATTCTCAAAAATGGCTTTAAAAAACTTGTTGTCAAATTAGTTTTAACACAACATCTTTTCTTCAACCATCTCCTCTAGTGTACGCTATCGAGGCCAATGTTGCCAACTACAAAATTGAAAAAAGGCTTGGCCTATTAATTTCGCTCCAATCACACTGTTTCAAAACAGTCATGGAATGATAGATTTTTCAATGACAAATTTTGAATTATATTTAAAAATATTTTCATTCGCATTTTTTAAACTATGAACTTATGTAGGTACAGTTAATACTATCCTATATAAGAAAAAAATAGGATAACAAATAATTAGTAATGAATTTTAAATTTAAAGTTAAAAATTATTATCTTCGAATTTAACAGTTGGGACATAGTGAGGGGATGATTTTCAGGGTACTTTCTTGAACATATCTTTTTTGTTCATCATATAAGAAATAAATTTGTTTCATAAATTTGTCCCTCTAGTACAGTAGTTTTATAAAAAAAAACTTTTCATAATTAACGATCCTGGTTTATAGAAATCATTAAGGACATCAATTTCGATTTTTTTAAGAATCAGCCTTATATTTTTTTGGTCTATTTTCCTATAATATCAAGGAATAACAAGGAAAAATCGTGTAATAATTTCCATAAAATTTTAAATGAATTACTTTTTGTTAGAACCATAAAACATAAAACATTATTGTGTGAATGGTTAATTTAAACATTTTGTTACTCGGGCTACATTTTGTTTACACCCTGCCATAATTTATAATTTTAGCATGCCTGGAGCGAGCTGTAGTGTTGTTTTTTTTTTTTAAATATTTACAAGAAAGTGACCCTAAACTGAAATTAAAGGTTAATGATAATTTTAAAAATATTTTCTACAATTATCATTCTCAATTAATAAATTAATTGCCGCTTTGTCCACCCTACATTTAAAAGTAGATGAGATGATTTCTAACAAGCAATAATCCCAACAAAGAGCAAGCAAATTCAAAGGGGTTTACTAAAAGAACTTACATTATTGAAAAAAGGGTTTGCTATTGGAAGTTTTTAGTAAAAGTGAGTTACAAATCCTTTTATATTGGACTTTAGAAGATACATACATTGTACATTTATATTGGGAGTAAAAAATATATTTATTTAATTATATAATGTATGCAGAGTATAATGTACATGAAAGAACAATAAAAAACCTAGTATTATTATATAATAAATAGGTGCCAATTATAGGGAAACATTGTTTAATTATTTATTGTTTATATAAATTAAAATGAATACCCAACTAAATAAAATAGTGGTTATTGCATATTTATACTAATTTACAAGAGATTAAATTTTATTTTTACTTACTTTTTAACAAAAAGTTTTAAAAACCTTTTAAAATGTATGAAAGTATAACGCAGTTAATGATTACTTTTATTAAAATTTCGTTAAAATAATAATTTATACATTATTTAATACACAGAGGAGATTTAACATTACGTGTACTTGGAGTATTTAAATAAAATGCAGTTTTAATGCCCAATCACTTCACATTCCTTCTGGTAAAATACACTCGCACAGCATCATCCAAAAGAACACGTCTTTGATTTACTTTAGTATCACACTTTTGTAAAGTTGAAATCCCCAGCAAGGTATACTGGTTCGTACAGATATACATCTTACAGGAATTCTAAATAAACATCTCAGTTAGTCGACCCAAATATGAGCATTTTTTGAATAATTAATACCATCTCTGGTAAACTGAGCCTCATCGTTAAACAAGCACCTGTATAATATTCGATTGTTTCACCCACCTACTAAAAGCTATTTGAGGAATTTCATCTACTTCATGCAGCCTCTGCACTTGTTGTAAATGGTATGGATACATATTATTCCTTTTTAATCTTCGCCAAACGGTAGACGGAGGAACATTAATGACGTCATTGATTCTTCTCGTGCTGATTTATTGGTCGTCGTAGATCATTTGTAGAATATTTTGCACCAAACCGATATGTTTTCTCTCATGTTGTTCGTTTTCTTTTGCTGTTGGGAATTTATCATGTTCTTGAGGTAACTAAATATAATGGAAAATGTTTTGTCATTTGATAACCTTTCATAAAGAAATCGGCGTTCGGGTAGTTTTTCTATTACCATCAGGAGCGCCGAGATCCAGGTCAGGCCCCAAGATAATTTTCCAGGTCGGGCCCCGGGACAATTCTCCAGGTCGGGCCCCGCGACAATTTTATAAAAAAAAGCCTTGTCAATTTCACATTTCTAAAAAAAAAAACAAAGGTCCTCAAGCAAAAACTTCTGGTAGTAAAAAAAAAGGTCCTCCCTCTTGTGTTCTTGTGGCGAACTTCTAAATAAATAAAAAACATCCTCACCTAAAGCTGCCGGGCCCCTCTTATACCGCTGCTGGGCCCCCACTTAAGCTCGAGCTCCGAGAATTAGTCCCGGCTACCCCCCCCCCTCTCGTCGGCCCTGATTACCATCACAGAAGCCATACTACAATATGTCTGCAGATTCCAAACACATACAACATGTCTGGAAATTCATTATTTTCAAATTTATGAGGCATGTTGAGGAAGAAATTAACAAATAACACAAGTACAAACTCGCAGATTATGTTCAACTAACAATAATACATAGAACTGTGAAATTAGTTTTTTTTTAACTACGGCCTACTTAACTATTCAGAAAAATAGGAGAATCCAACTTAAATGTTATTATTCACTGACATAAACAATTTATACTTGAAATCATAATTTTAATTACTTTTTTATTATTCAGAGTGCACCCGAAGAATTGAGAAATGAATGAGTTTTAAATAAAATCTTAAAATAAGTAAAAGAGTTTATAAATAATACATATTACTTTTCCATTATTTTTTAACAATTAAAATTTAGATTTTACAGATTAGTGTTTTGAAGCAAGGATGTACTTTATTCGAAATGTGAGTGTCTTTTCAATATTTACTTAAAATTTTTATTTTTTTAGCAAATAATACTTTTTATACAATATTACCTTATCTACGTACAGATTACAAAACGAAAAAGTTATGCTATTGCCTTCAACTGAACGAATATATTTTATATCCATTCTAGGTAGTAAGAACACTGCAAAAAATGAAATCCGCCAATCACCGTTCATATTTTGATTAATCGACTGCTATTATTTTTAAATAAGTGACAATTCGGTCCAACTAATTGTCAGTCTATTTTTTTAGTTATTGAGATTAAACATACAATAAAATGTGTTATTGTATGTAGAATCGATAAATAATGGCATTTCTGTT
Organism: Psylliodes chrysocephalus; assembly: GCA_927349885.1. Classification (NCBI taxonomy): domain Eukaryota; kingdom Metazoa; phylum Arthropoda; class Insecta; order Coleoptera; family Chrysomelidae; genus Psylliodes; species Psylliodes chrysocephalus. The sequence continues at coordinate 13,033,167 of OV651827.1, forward strand.
TTTATTTCCTCTATAATTATAAATAATTTGTTAATTTAAATAAAACCATATGAAGTCAATTTTTACGAATATTAAAGCAAAAAATAAAAGACTAGGTGGTCCTGTGGTCAGCGTTCTGGCCTACCAAGCGGATGAGTGGAGTTCGATTCTCGGATGGGGAAAAATAAAAGGAACTTTTCCTTTTGTTTTCCTTCATTTTATTTTAAAAATTATTAAAAGTTGTAAATTATTTTAAAATTAGTTATTTTGTCTTAATAAACTAAAATATTTTTTTTATTTGTGAATTTTTTATAGTGGGACGTAGAAAAAATATACTGTACAACTCGAGTGGATTGTCCACATCGGACTCAGACGATTGAGCACTCCGCCTATGGTGTCGTGCTCAAATTTCCTCTTCGTGCGATATGGCCATCATATCCACTCTTGTTGAACAAACTACTATTCTACTACCGTACACATTATCCACTAATATTAGAAATATAAAAGTTTTGTTGCCATGTGCAATTTTTGTTAAATATTACTTTTTAGGAGTTATTTTCCGAAGCTTTAAAGGTCTTGGGAAGGTACGTATCTCATCAAGAAAAAAATCAATGATGTCATCTACATAAGTAAGATCCCAAACGGTAAACCAATGGTAGTGCACTAAAACTGGCTGGTGCCATTTGAGGATAACCATGAAGAGGAAGAAGAACTAAACCAGCTTCAAGAAACACCTGACCTTGTCTTTAAAGAATGTATGGGTGCATATGGAGGTACCGGAAAAGCAAGACATTTTGTTACAACCGAGCAACAACAAGACCTGCTTACGGTTTCTAAAGATTACTCGCTGGTCCACAGCACTTCTGCCAACATTTAGGATGCTCGAGGTCTGGCATCTGTATTTCGGAAGAAGTTTGGTCGATTGCCAGAACTTCAAGATCAGTTACCAGCCCCTGGAAAAGCATTGAAACTTCAAGATGGACCGCGTTATCTTTTCTATTTGGTAACAAAGAACACCTTCAGAGATCGATCCACATATCATGATGTATGGGAAGCATAACTCAGTCTGAGGGAGCATGTACTGGAGTCCAATATACAGAAACTAGCTATGCCAAAGATAGAGAGCAACCAGCTGAAATGGAGGATCATTAGAAACATGGTGGAACTAATCTTCCAAAATACTGGTCTGCAGCCATTCCTCAGGGTTCAGGTTATAGCGAAGACTGTCCCTTAACTTCTATGCAACTGGAAATTGTAAAAGATGATTCAATTGCAGTTACAACCATTCAGTTTTAGTTTCAGGAAAACCTATTTTTTAAGGAGAGGACAATGTCATGGGAATGCCTAAGCCGTCCCTGTAGAATGCGACTTTGAACAGGCAACTGACTCATGATGAAAACACCGCTGAGACGTATAGAAACAAACGCACCGCTTCTCGGAAATTTACTAAAAAAAGCAATACGTGGCCGTTGAATCATAGAGATGGAATTTTCAGGTGACATTCGAGAGCGTCTGGAAAGCTCAGAGTATTCTGATTACAGAGTTGGCTTGATATAAATATCGCGCATTTGAAGACGGAAGGTAGTTTTGAATAAAGTGTTGGAAAGAAAAGTTAAATTGCAATAAATAAATTAGAATTGTGAATTAGTGCCTAAGTAATAAATAAATTAATTAGTACGTCATAAATAAATTGTTAATAGTGTGTTTTAAATAAATAAACTATAAATACATTAAACTATAATAAGTAAAAGAATTTATAAATATTACATATTACTTTTCCATTATTTTTTAAAAATTAAAATTTAGATTTTACAGATTTGTGTTTTTTTAGCAAGGATGTACTTTGTTCGAAATGTGAGTGTCTTTTCAATATTTACTAAAAAAAATTATTTTTTTTAGCAAATATTACTTTTTTAACAAATATTACCATAATTTCACGATCCTAATTCAGCCGTTAAATTTAGAATTTTTTCTAGAATTTTTTAATAAATTTAGATTAAATAATTAAGGTTAAACATTTTCTTTGTTAAATTTAAAAAAGTCAATAAATAGGAAAAATAGTTATTTATGCAGTGTGCAAAAAAGGGACTTTACACACAAGTTGCATACAGTATTTTTTCTACTATCGTATACATTATCTACTAATATTAGAAATATAAAAGTTACTTTTTTTCATTAGTGCGTAAAGTTCTTTTGTTGCTATGCACAATTTTTGTCAAATTTTACTTTTTTTCACTAGCGCATAAAGAGTTTTACTTTACGCACTAGTAAAAAATGTACAACTTTACGCACTCCGTGATAGTATATAAAGTATGTACTTTACACAGAGTAGTAGAAAATTTTTTTTTTTTTTATTTTATTTTATCTTTTTTTTTTGAAAGATTTAGATTTGACAAAAATTAATAAGTAAGAAAACTGTATGCGGAAAGAAATACCAAAACCACTTGCTGTAACTCAATTTTTTCTGCTCTTTTCTAACATGCAAACAGTTTTTCAAAATTATGATATACAGGGTGTTGTTTTAGATACCGACGAATTTGTTATTCCGGACCTGAAATTTTCCTACTAGCAAACAAAGATTTGTATTTCGTGCAAAATTATTTATTTAAATTGCAAAGCGCTGTGGGCATAACGCCATCCTCAGTTCTTATATACAATAAATAAGTGTAAATATGTGATATTACAGTGTGCAGAGTATACCAAAAAAAATATATCATTAATATTAGCTACAAAAAGTATATCTCTTATGTACCTATGTCAAACAACAACCAATAAAAAAATCAACTAATGGAAAGATACGAAAGACCTGCTTGTTACAATAAACTACAACAATTGATTCAAATGACTACCATTGTGATAGATATACTTTCTTGCTCTTTTTTAAATCTGTCGTATAGATTTTTTAATATCATGCGGTTAATTTTTATTTATGCACTTTCTTCTTCAATTCTCTAAAGAAGCACTTTTTTACTATTTATTTCGGTAGAATACACTTTTAAATTGAATATCCTCAGGTGTGGTGTTCAACAGGATTATAATCGGGAGATCTCAAAGGCATGTTATTAGGTCCACTTCTACCTATCCATGTATTAACAGTTATTAAATAAATCTTTATTTACAAATCTACCAAGTAATAACTTTAAATAAAGATTACTCAAGACGTTCCAGTTTCATCAAGGATGTTCAAAATGAATGTAATATTTGTTCCGCCATACGGATCTGTAATTACAGTATAAAAAAGAACTTAAAACAACTTAATATGTAGCTTTTAAAAATTTACTTAGGCTACATAATCTTAATTTAACATAATAGAATTATTATTAAAGTCCTGTCCTATTTCATTTTGTACCCCAAGAATGCTTAGAAATAAGAATTTGAATTTGAATTTAAAATTTGAGTAGTAAAATCATTTAAACGAATTGTACGAAATCAAATATACAAGGTGTTGTTTGAAGGGTGAAAGAATTTGTGAATTTTTAACTAAATCAGGCCTAGATTTTTAATGTTTTTATTATATGTATGAGAAGTGTATCACGCGTCAAAAAAGTCAACATGGTCGTTTCCAAGCTATGAATAAGGAAAGAAATAGACAACATTGATCAAAAACCCTGTATGTTGGTAATAAATGACTTATTACATAGGGATTAGTTTGAACCTCTTCGGTGACCTCCATCCACAGCTATTGTATGTCCGTTTCCCAATGAATAAGTGTTTAAATTTCTTATTTTACTTACCCTGAATCCTAATATTCGATTTGTAAACTTGATGTTTCAGAGATTTGAACGCTAGACATATCTTTTGTTACATTGACTGGATTATATTATTTATCATGAAGTTTTTAAATAATAAAAACTAAACAATGCCGCCACCTACCGAATTACCCAAGTGAATAATAATCAAACCTGCTTTTTATTAGGAACAATTGGACCAAGTTCCAATCAAGTGCATTTGCATGAATTCATTTCGGTCTTGGCTCGAGCCAAAGGGGAGGAGTTAGTAAGACATCAGAGGCGTGTACAGAAATTATTTTCTATATAATAAAACAGTCAAATACGAGTACATCATAAAAATTATGGTGTATTTTTAAGAAGACCCAAAATGGTTTTTTACATATACAAATATTTGCCTATTTTTGCTTTCTTTCTTCCCTATTTTGTCTTCTTCGAATATTCAGTTTTCTCAACAGTTTTTCCTTATTACTTGAAATTCCTTGGAAAACTTTAACAAATAAATAGAAACACTCTGTGACGCTGTTTAATTAAATTATTATTTATAGTAAATAGAAAAAAAAATAAGCAAATTACAAAGATTAAATATATGTATATTTACAAAAAAAAAACTAACAATACGAAAGGAAAATGCTTAAAATCAATAGTCAGAAACATAATATGTCAAAAAATGTAAATGTTAATGTTAATTTATTGTTAGATAAATACATTCTTTGGGTTCATATATTTATATAAAATGCACTTGGTTGCGTGTGAGATTGAACGAACATCGAAGTTGGGATATATCACGAAAATTTATAGACACAGTATATTATTGTTCCAGTGCACCTCATTATTTTTTTATCAAAATAACACAAAAATATTATAAAAAAAATGTTCGTATTCTTACATGGGTAAAAAATGTAACATTTTATTTATCTAGATTTTCCACACACCTAAAACACATTTGGTTTTTCACACTGGCAACAAACAAAAATGTTTATAGGGACACACAAAACGCTTCTTTAGTTTAAAGCGGCTCATTAGACCTTTTCCTAGTAGTTTAAGAAAGTTTGAACAATGTATAGGTCGAGAATTGTGTTACTTTTGTACAAAATATATTCGTTGAACTAATTTACTAACCCATATTGACCATTTGCTAAAATATCGCCATTAATACCGCCATTATTCATCTGCGTGTCCTCCGACAAACAGAATAATTTTCACATTTTTTTATACGATATGTCCACCCCTCCTTTAGACATATTGTAATCGAAAATCATTTCTGTTTTCCCAGTTTCAGAATTATCTTTTGGAAAGTTATGCATTGAAGAAAATAGTAAAACAACCTTATTTTTTTGGAAACGTTTTCTTTAAATAATTAACTGTCGATTATGTCCCTTTGTTTCTTTGGTAAAAAACATGCAGAAATCATCGTATTTTTCTTTTTAGGGTTCGTATAAATGCAAGACCTCTTTTTTGTAGTTTTGTAACAAGTTGTAAACTGCTAAACCAATTGTCTGCTGTTAAATTGTCTGCTGTTAAATTGTCTGCTGTTATATTTCGGTTAATTTGTTCTGTTGGCCTTACCAATCTTATAACAGCTTAAGTTGGTTTTTAAATATTTTTTTTCTTCTAGGTTATCTCAAACCTTTCCAAAATAAATATAAGCATGGTACAATAAAATGTTTCTGGCATCAGTGAGGAACATGATTTTTATGCCATATTTTTCAGGTACATTATAAATCCGCATCTACCACTAAAACTTATTAGACTCTCTTTTACCCAAACAAATATTCCGAAAGAAAAGTTATTTTGAGAATTAGCAATAAAAGTTTTAAAAGGACCTGAAATATCTGTAGCTCTATCTTTTTTTATTATCTCTGCTCTATCTATGTTATTATTAAATCTTAGTGCAATTAATAAAATTTCCATTCTCCTCCGCGGCATATGGCATCTAAACACATTACTTCCTGTGTCATCAGTAGCAAAGAAGCCCTCTATACTTTCTCTTCCTGTCTTCTATAATTCTGTGTGCATAAGAAATCCCAAAAAAGCTCGCATTTCTACAAAATCTACATCTTTTAATATTAAATGATCGAAATTTATATTCTTTTGTCGTATTTGTGAAAGTTTACGATTTGTACATATATTAAGTTTATGTACCGTGTCTTCACTAAATAGTAAATCCCACACTTGAATAGGGCTTGCAACCTCACCCAAGCTCACGCTTTTGTCGGATCTCGCAATCCAAATTATGACTTCTTGGTCTGGAATTATCGGGGAGTGATTGCTTTGACAACAGAAAGTTACACACAAGGAAACAATGTCATCTTATGTTGGCATCATAAAAATACTGTATTGCTGAAAAATACTAGCGACTGAAATGGTTTAGTAATATTTAGCTTCTAACGCCCATAAAATAAATCTTGTTTCATTAAATTTTCTGGTATATTTTCTTTCCCTTCTATGTATCCATTTTGTTCGCCATATTACTTTGACTCTGTATCATTATCTGTATCGTTTTCACTTTCCATAATGTAACTTATCATTGTCATCATCTAAATGTTTTATGCATCACTTCTCAAAGTTAGAATCATCGAAATGGCCCTTCCTTCTGTAACATCTTTATTTAAACAAAGACAAAAAAATTCTCAAAATTTTAAAACAGAAATAAAATGCGTCAACAATTTTTATAACACTGTCGCTACACAACGGTATGTGATACTGCTAACACCAAAAATAGCTTGAATCTCACAAGTCTTACGTCTTTAATAGCTTCCGTAATTCTAACATATGTTTCTACACGAATTCGAAAGGTACTGAGAATCTGAAGGTCAAGTGATTTCTATTTTTATAACTAGGCCGGAAAATGCAATAGTGGTGCTATGAGATACCGCTAGGTAGAGGTTAAAGATTAATAAAAAAAAAAAACAAAAAATGGCATAAAACCACTCAAAATTTCATAAATTAAAGTATTTAATTAGAAGTTCTTATAAGTGTGTTCTTTCATAATCCTACAGGCTGTCAGTGAATATTTTGTCATGAGGGTAGATTTATGCAAAGGAGGTAAAATGTAATGAAATGCACTTAGCATTAGCTATCCTTATACACCGTTTTATATTTTATACTCCAAAAATTTAGGATTTCAACCTAAATTTTGCCAAATATAAATCAATCCAATGTTTCCGCGCAGTCCTCCGAACCTAGCGTATATATGTCATACAAGAAAACTATATTATTATTAATACCCAAAATATTTTAACGCATTTCAAAATTGTTCGGTTGAAATTATAACTTCGTGTCATCGCTTTCTTTGCACTAACCCACAGTACGCCACTGTATTTATTCTGGTACTCCAGGTGTCGGCAGCTGCTTGGCGGGAGCCACTTTCACCCCCTTGGCTGGCTACCCCTCGACGACTAGTTATACTACCTACCCTGCGTGTTATAAAAAGCGGGAAATGCTTTTTTAATGATGAATAGATGGTACGTACTACTTTTTTATGAAATGATGCAACGAACACTTATATAAGAGTGAATTACATTTTTATTCTGTTATTTTCCTTCCATCATTTTATTCTTTTAGTTTTAAACTAATTAATTAATGTAGAAAGAAATAAAAAACAAAAAGTGTAAGAACCATCAAGAGATTATAAAACGTTCAACAAAATAACTCATGTAAAAATTATTGAATATTTTTTCATAGGTTTAAATGAGAAATATTATTATTATATAATTTGCTTTATGAGTAATTCTGATTTACTGATATTTATAAATTTTCTGGTAAAATTAAACATTTAAAACAGAGCCGTTGATTTTCTGGAAGCGGTATTTTTAGATTTTTGATTTGATTTTTAACAGTAAATACTAGTGTTACATACGGTTTTCTCTTTTATCTAAAGTGTTTAACTTTTTTTGAAACAAAAATATTAAAAACAAATTCATGGCCGAGTGCCTGCTGTCCCTCCAAAGTTTATATTTTTTAAAACAGCATGCACCAAAAAAGTGAACAAATTTTGATTGATTAGATTTTTTCCACTCCTTAAAATATCTTTAAAGGGCAAGTTATAGAAAAAGAGAAGTTCTAGGACTAATTTCAACTTTCAAATGACCAGTCGTCAGAAAGAGGGTCAACATTCGAAGAAATAATTTCCTAATTTAATTTCGACTTGAAAATAATGGCCAATTGATATAAGGGTACAATAAAGATGCATAATTATCACTTATTATGTTTCGATGTTTGACCACCGCCCAAAATATTTGTAATGCCTTCAATAAGGATCAAAATTTAAAAAATATAATTTTGAAATCAAATTTCGACTTGGAGGTCAATCAACAGACAAGCACACTAAAGAATAAAACATCAAACAGGTGTAGAATTATATTTCGACGTTCTACCATTCCCTAGGATAATAATTATGAGATTGTGAAAATTTTAAAAATACAATTTCCAAATTGAATTTTGACTGGGCAGTCGACATAACGATACAATAAAGATCCAAAAAATATTTAGAATTAGCACAACGGGCCATTTCACGGTTTTCATTTCATTCGTCCTGCCATTTCCTGTGTTTTTCTTAATCTGCTTTTTGACGACTAATGGTCTATTTTCAGTCTCCCACACTTATTTTCTCACCATTGATAGATGCCGAAAGTCAATCAATTTCCTCTTGCCCTTCGTTTTTTGATTTTCATATTTCCATTATTTTTAGGTATCATAATTATTATTGTATTTTTTTTCCTTTGTTATTACTAGGTCCCGTTTAGTTAATTTTCATAAATATTTTTTTTTCATTACTTTGTCCCATTTAGTTTTCTCCAATTTTTGTCTTATGTTTTTCTGCAGTATCCAGCTTTTCCTAGTATAGTGGTTAATAAAATTAATCATTATTAAATAGTATAATTTTTATAAATGTAAAACTTGAGTTTTTATAAAATCAAGTATGAAAATAGTGATTTAAAATTTGTATAATTTTTTCATAAAACTTTTCTTTTTTATATCGAAGGAAATCAGTAGCAAAAATTGAATGGATTGAAAAAACATTTCAACTGGTCCTTAATTTTCGATCGCAACAATATCTAAAACAGCTGCTACGACCCATTGCACTGAAAATCCGGAAGAATTACAAAAACCTGCTCTTTAAAGAACCGAAGTAAGTCGTAATTTATAATCAGTAATTGGGTTACTTAATTGGTATTCATAACGTTGTTAATTCAGTCAGGGAATTTTCGGCATAATGAGAGTTTATAGTGGTTTAGCCTGATTCCTTTTAGTTTATATTCGATCAATTAAAATTATCAAAATGCATGTACAGGTGATAAAATCGTATTTTCTACCATGTTTAGTAAATATATACTGTTTTTTTACTGTTTTGTGAAGGAAACTCGATAACACATTTTCAACAACTTTAAATTTCAATTTTATACATGGAATTGCAAGATAACTATACTTCATAATTTTGTACATTAAAAAATTGGCAAGTTCCACGATTTAAATACAGATTGTATATTAATAATATCATTAAGCTATTAATAACAAAAAAGTCACTATACAGGGTGTTTCAAAAAGGTATGTCATAACTTCTTCCACAGATAGATTATCAAAAAATAAGTGGATTTGGCTATATTTACCTAAATCAAAAACTGGCTCCTAACAAAATTACAGGGCGTTAAACTAACAGTCAAACGTTTTTTTTTTTTGTAAAAAGTTTGCTGTATCGGATTTTTCTTTGAAATTTTTTCCAGTGCTGTAGATGTGAAGGCCGAATATTCTAAGGGAAAAAAAATTTAAAGCGACCGCTATAAAAAAAGTTAAGGGGTTAGTACCTTTTAACCCCCCGTATTTTTTTTGTCATAAAGAAACTTGCTTTATCGATTTAAAAATCAAAAAGAGCTATGAATTTGTAATTTTCTTTTATAGCAAAATGAACTTTGTATCTTTCTTAGTTAACCAGCTATTTACAATTTTTTAACTGCATATCTAGAGCAATTCGTCCGTCCTGGACTTAACATATCAACAAAACTAAGAGTAGGTCAGGAGTTATTGTACAAAAAACACATATAAAAATCAGTGGTGTACCTAGGGCTGTGCTTGAGCCGCCCCAGCAAAAACTGCATCTTTTATTTATATTTTTGTATTCAAGAAGGAGGAGGACATGTTGAACATTTACTAAATTAAATAGTTTATAAAATATTTATAATATTTATTGTCAAGTGTTTATTTTTAATTGTTAATTTTTTGTTAATTGTTTAATTAAAAAAATATTTTTTTTAATTACTATTAAATTTAATACATTTCCAAACTGACGTGTATTTTTACCAGTGGCATGGTGAACCAAGGGTGGCACACAATTTTTATGGCGCCAATCCAATATTATAAATACCCTTTCTACAAAAATATAAATAAGAGGTATTTTTTGCAGGGGCGGCTCAAGCACATCCCTAGACACACCCCTGATTTTTATATGCATTTTTTGTACAATAACTCCTGATCTACTCTTAGTTTTGTTGATATGTTAGGTCCAGCACGGACGAATTGCTCTAGAGATTTAGTTAAAAAATTGTAAATAGCTCGTTAAGATACAAAGTTCATTTTACTATAAAAAAGTTTTAAAAATTCATAGTTCTTTTTTATTTTTAGATCGATAAAGCAAGTTTCTTTATGACAACAAAAATACCGGGGGGTTAAAAGGTACTCAACCCCCCAACTTTTTTTAAAGGGGTCGCTTTAAATTTTTTTCTCCTTAGAATATTGGGCCTTTAAATCTACAGCACTGGCCAAAATTTCAAAGAAAAATTCGCAACAGCAAACTTTTTACAAAAATAAAACGTATTTTTTAATGTTAGTTTAACGCCCTGTAACTTTGTTAGGAGCCAGTTTTTGATATAGGTAAATATAGCCAAATCCACTTGTTTTTTGGTAATCTATCTATGGAAGAATTTATGACATACCTTTTTGAAACACCCTGTATAATGGGCGTATAAAGAATTTAAAAAAAATTAGTAATAATTAAAACGTAAGTGTGTTATGCTCATTTTAAGCCGTTTTACCTCGAATTTATTAGAATGATATGATAATTTTGTGTAATATGTGAGGGAGTGTTTGTAAACGAGAAAGCAGACCTCCTAGCAAGAAAAGGAGCAGAAAAAAACTCTTATTGAATCAGAACCCATATGTGGTATCTCATACCAACATTTTAAATGGGTGTTAAAGGAACAAATAAATACAGAACACCATAGGCTCTGGTTGGAACTTCCTGGACTTAGACAGTCCAGAATACTCATAGGGTGGCCATCCACGAGCAGACAACATCAACTGCTAAACCTTAGCAGAAGCGAACTCAAGGCCGTAATAGGACTCCTTACGGGACACTGCAGCCTTAGAGGACACCTAAATCTCTTAGGAAGCATTATGATTGTTGAAAAAAAAAATAAAACAGCAATATTAAATTTTAATCCGATAAGCTTATTGATGGTTTAGAATGTTTCTAAATACCCAGGTAAAATATGTTTCAACAACTTGACCTGTAAATTTATTCTGTTAAAACATATTGTTTTTTTGGAAATTCAGTACGGTTAAAGAAATTGTCCTGTTATCGATCATGATAAATCTCTAAACCCATCTTACTTCGATAAATTACGTAATTTTAAGTTTCAAGTTTTTAAATACCATGGAACGAGCAGTTGTACACTACAAATTAATAAATAAAAATAAATAAAAATAATAAAAAAATAAGCAGTAATTATTCAAAGCGGTACAAGGCAGGCTGAACTGTGCAAGGTCTTTATAGTTCAGTCAATGAGATACTACACTTTTAAAGACGATCCAATACGAACGGAAGATAATTTTAGTATGAAAGATTTATTTTGATGATGTAAGATTTAAAGGTTTATAAATTTGAGTGATCTAAAAAACTTCTATATAATCAGATAAAAATTGAAAGTTCTAAATTTTCCATTCTAATTTTCTGTGTGTGAACATAATTTATTTGATGAATATTGGATTAAATTATCTTAAAGTATACGGTGATATTATAGCACTACTTTGTTACGTTATTCAATGTTACTGGAAGTTCCCAAAAATGTCTTTTTAACAAACCAGATGCGACATATCTGTTATATCCAAGAAAGTCTTTTTACTTCTTTACGTTATTATAAAGCTCATAAAATAAAATCATATTAATGAACCAAATTTGACGGTCATACCTTTTTATTTTTATCTAAATTTTACATGGAATATAATATTTTCATCTATAAAAAACAGAATAGAAATAAATAAACTTGAAGTAAAAAGGTTAGAAGACAAGTTAAACTTCTATTCTAATCCCAGAAAATTTTACAAATAAAGTATTATAATACAATGGTCTAAATTAATATCAAAGGTAAAAGTAAGAACTTTGATAAAATACTTAACTCTGAGCATCAGGCTCCTCCATAATACAGTACTACCGGTTACGTAAGTAGCACGCGATCATTGGTATCTCCATCTATGAACGCGGGACGAACTGTTAGGTCTGCCAGGTCTGCGATGTAAAGTTTAAAGATAGCCATAATAATGATTAATGATGTGATGATTTGCGAAATCAGGATGGTCCAAAATTGATGGTTGGCGATAATTTCAATTGTTGCAATGGTCATTGTTTTTTAACAATGTGACAATAACAATATAAGGTTTGTGTTGCTCTCTCACAATTCGGCACATATAATGCAGACACTAGATGTGTCCTATTTTAGTCAGTTTGAAGAAGCATAGCGAGCAGTGTTTGAAAATTGGAAGGTAAAAAAATCAAGGAGAAAGACAGGTTTTTCCCGTTTATCGAATGAAACTATTACTAAAATTAATGCCAAGTCTGAGGCCAATACACTTGCCAGATTTAAAACCTGTGGAATATCACCCTAGGAACTACAAGATGTTTACAAGAAAAGAAACAAATATCTTAGAATAAACCCAACACAAGAGGAAGCACAGCATATGTAGAAAGAAAAGTGCAATATAGTTCTCAACCATCTCAGTCAATTGAGAACTGAAAATACAAAAACTGCTAAGCATGGGAAATTGCTAAATATAATGTTAGTGTTTTGGTGCCCGACCCAATAGGATCACATATCGATGACATAGAAAGTGGCAACGATCTAGAAGAATTGAATTTGGAATGATGCTGTTGCTAAGACATCAGAAGAGAAAGAAATATCAACGTCATTCAGTGAACAGTCTAAGAGTGAATAGTTAGATTGAAGTTGATGATGTTTTTATTGTGAAATTTGGTAAAAAATAAGAGGAACATGTTTGTTACAACCATACCTGTTGTCAAAAGTGAACCACCTATAAGTTGGTGTTTTAAGAAAAAAACAGTCACCAAAAAGATTTTTTTTGTATATACATATGCCCCGTATGTTTTTGTGGTTCAGAGGGAGTTGATAATAAAAAAACTAGCCGAAGAATTATTGCGAATCAGAAAATACAATTTTAAAACATCAGAAGTTATTGTTTAGAATAGGCAAAACAGCCTTTATTTAACTTTCTTAATTTACGACTTGTCTTTTAGAATTGTTCTGTTCTTTTGTCACCTATATCCAAATATGGAAAACTCATATTACCTGTTTGTGTTTAAATACTACATTTAGATTTTTATGATATGCAATTTAAAATTTTAAAATATGAAATAGGGGGTGGGTGGCTCAGTGGTAGAGTCTCTGCGCCTGTGGATTTAATTAATAAAATTGGGAAATAAAATATAGTAATAATTTCTAATGTATTTCAGAACAAAAATTTTTAATTAGGTATTTATATATGTTGGAACGTGTATGTGTGTTGGAACGGAGCAGTTTCGGCTTTATACCTGTTAATATTTACAATAAATAGCTTATGAAATTATCTCATTCACTGCTATTGTTATTTTTTATAATTTTTCATAGCTTCTCCGTTTTACATTCCGCTGAAACTTCATTGAATAGCGTCGAAAACGGTAACAATCTTTACCCTTTTTGGCGTTTTTCTTCGCTCTCAGCAGAGGGTTCCTTGCACCATTCAACGTTTCCGGCGGGTTAGAAATGCATAAAAGTATGGACAATAAAACTAACCTGGTAGAAAAAATATTTGCTTACATTCGGTTAGTAACCTGCGGATTTAAACCATTTGAAACAGTCGGAAAGCGAATTATTGCCTATATGCTTATTTCACTTTCCCGGCTAGCCGGAAAGGTAATTTTCCTGGCTGGCAAATATCACTTTTAGTATTTTAGTGTACTTCCCTGCTTTTTCTAGAATTATGCTATAGGTAGCTTTCTACTACTCACATTTCTGGAAGGTACCTTCAAGTTAATTACCGGGCATATTAGTACCTATATAAAAATAATTTTATTATTAACAGTGCCGTTAACGGGGTGGGTGCTTCAGTGGTACAGTCTCTGCCTGCGGATCCAAAGGCCCCAGGTTCGAATCCCACCGTTGGCCGGGATTTTTTCATTTAATTTAATTATTTGAAATTAATCCTGATGCCTTGGTAGGATTCTTCACTAGACCATTCACTGTTGGGTACTAATTAACAGTGCTGTTCCTAAAGTGGCGCTGGGAAACAGTAACAAAGCCTACACAGAACACGAGGCTAATAACCGTAGCAGTTGATGCCGATGACACAAAAAAAAACCAGTGCTGTTAAGTATGCAATTGGCAAAATTATTATTAAGTTATCAGATTCAACCAAGTTGTAAAATTACCTAGCCATCTTCGAAACCATGATTGGTGGCGTTATTAATTACTTAAAATATTAGGCTGGTTAAGTCGCCTAGAATGGCAGCATTTGAAGACATTGTCAAATACTTATTACAAGTATGCTGATTTACGTTAGGAAAACCCAGAACAAGAACAGTCAGTAAAATTATTTTTTGGTATCCACCAACCATATTTTACGGCTATCAGAGAATTAAAGTTAACTGGTTGAATTTGAGTAGTTAAGTACCTAACTCCCCGATACCGTATGAAATATGACAGTAAAGCAGGCCCGTAGGAGGGGGGCGCCAGGGGGGCTGAGCCCCCCCTAAAGCTTGTCTGCGCCCCCCTAGAAAATTGCCCATATATAGAAACGCGATTAACGGCCGCTGAAAAATGCAAACAATGAACAATGAGTCGCATCGACGATTTTTAAAATTGTACTGATTTTTTTTGGAAATGTGAATTGGGAAAAAATGTACTTACTATAAAAGTTTTATTTATTAACAGTTACTTATTGCTTACTGTCCATTTTAATCAAAACATAATAAACACAAAGCCACAGACAATAAATTGGAAATCGGAAAACGTATAACCATAAATTTTATTTCGGTAATTCCCCTAATTTCCCTGTAGTGTCAAACCAAGATATTTTGTTAAAACTTAAAACTGCTTACTGATAGATAGTAGTATACGCACATACAAAATTCTACAAAGCAGGGAGGCCACACTGACCACACTGACTGCCATGATGAAAATAGTCTCAGCCGTTGTGCAAACGCTTGAAGAAAAGCGAAATAATGATAGTACCACCGGCTCGTTAATATAATGAGCGTACAATTTTCAATTATTGATTCAGAAGACCCATCACCGCCAAAAAAAAAAAGAAAACCCAGCAGTGTTAGCGAAGCAGATTTCAAACAAATACTTTTTGAAGTTCTTGACATTAGTAGAGCTAAGACGTATATTCAACGACAACAATGATTTAATTGAAGCTATTATATCAACCACTGGCCGAACCGGGCATTCAATTGACAAGTGCTGCGGAAATAGAAGTCGTCAAGAAATATATAAATCGACAGAGGAACGAGAATGCTGCAGAGAATCCCGATATTTTTCAGTGTATTTTTAGGCAAAACACTGCCGTCCTTTCTCCTGTAGTACGGAGAGATGATATAGCTGAATTCAGTAACAATATGACTCTGACAATTTAGATAATCAATCCCATAGAAAAGAAATAGGTGAAGAAATAGAGCAAGAAGCTGATTTAAAAGAAAATTAAACTAAAATAAAGAAAAACATTATTTTGCATTAAGTACGGAAAAAAGATGAAATCTTATGCAACTTATCAGTCTCGACCAATTTTATGACGTGAGGCTGAAGTCATGATGTGTCACCCAGGATAGAATACTTCAAAAAGTATATAGTGTTTAAATACAAA
Source organism: Psylliodes chrysocephalus (assembly GCA_927349885.1). Classification (NCBI taxonomy): domain Eukaryota; kingdom Metazoa; phylum Arthropoda; class Insecta; order Coleoptera; family Chrysomelidae; genus Psylliodes; species Psylliodes chrysocephalus. The sequence goes on from OV651827.1 coordinate 13,049,003, forward strand.
ACCTTGTCATAAAGTCACATTTAAATCATTTGGGAGGGGATAGAAATTTTTCTTATTTTTTTTTTCACCAAAAATTATTGAAAAAACAATAGAATATTTTGTTTGCGTAAAATAATTTTAAAATAAATAATGTAGATTGGTGACTGAACGGGTTAAAATAAAGCAAAAAAACATCTTTGTTTTTGGGTTTATGGATTGCTTTAGACAAGTAATTTTATTTACTACCGTACTTTACGTCATATATATCTTTTATTATTCTTGTGAATTCTGTGTAGGTTTTGTTACTGAAAAACATCAGTTTAATTTATTTATTTATTTATTTATTTAAAATTTTAAGAATACTAGTTTACTACACTTGTGAAGAAGCTCGTATTTTTGTAGCTGCCTACTTAAATATAATGTTATGACGTTACTAAAAGTGTGCTTTACGTCATGCGTCAAACTAACTCGTAACTCTAGCTAAATAGCTTCATTATAATGATATAAAAACATTTTTATTCAGTCAATCTTTAAACAGAAAATTATTGACTTCAAAGTCGTCATTTTAATTACAACTATTTTATCACTTTTGGTAAGGTCTTCGTTCATCTGTCATATCGAAGACTAGTGTTTCGTCTTCTCTGCTTCATTCTATCTCGATATAGCTGCCAAACGCTGATTAATAAGTTTTGGGAAGATTTTTGTCGGCTTGAAAATAAATGTAAATGACTTGAAATGTAATCGTCATGGTAAACAAATCTACATATCAATAGGCAAAGACAAAATAATTAAGTACCACTTTCTCTTTTGTTTGTGAAATGATTTTCTTTTTTTTTTTCTTTTTTCTTCTTTTTTCTTTCTTTTTTCTTTTTTGTTAAGTAGCTATTGACGCGCTTTAATTTTATCAATAAGAAAATTTTGGAAATAGTATTTTTTTTACCTTCGATATATGAAATCCACTGATTCTCAATAATTATGAATTATGGTTAAATAATAAAATTAGTCTATAGCGAACATAATAATATTCAAATATTTAAAAGTACATATTAAATACAGAATGGTACGAATAAACATGAAACACCGCATAAACTGGACAATTTTACATAATGTTTACATGGATGGATAGAGGATCGTGAAAAACGAAAAAAAATACTTCTTCCTCTCTTACACTTATAATCTTATTTAAGTCCATTTTTTTAAGATTTTTTTTTTTGAATATAAGTAACAAGTTTTTCAAGAAAGTGTTATAGAAAAAGTAACGCAAAATATATGTTTGAAATCTTGCTTCAAAGACTTTTAATTCTATACCTCACACGATAGCATCAGAATTTTTTGTTTTTCTAATTTACAATTTACTCCCTCCGCAAAACTAACCGAGTCTCTTATCCTCCCCATTGATAATTTCATCGCATTTTTGAAAAACACTTTTAGAAGCAGTAACCCATATGATGAAGCTATCAAATTTACAAAAGATATTAAAATTCTTCTTTCTAACATATATAGTATATACCCATTACTTGAAGAAAGATCCACCAAAAATTCATTTACTCGGTTATATAAAAAAATGAAGAAACAACTGGAAGGCTGAAACATTCGAATTGGGAAGTAACAGTGCGACACCTATGACAACCACAGACCTAAGTGATGTAGACGCTGTATGCGATACTTCTTTTATTTCATTGACGCCAAATTAGACATTCTAATTTTCTCATAAAATTTATCTACATTCAAATTAATTCAGTGAAACTGCGATGGATTCTATCCTCGCTTACCATATATCCAACAAATTATAAATGAAATATTTTTCAATGTCATTTTTATAGAAGAAACTAATTTTAAAGCTTCTCATAATCCCCTTTTAAAAAAATATATGGGTTACCATTATCTAAGACCGAATTATTTGCGAGCTAGTGGTGGTTCTTTAATTTTTGTCAGTGCAGATACTTCTTCCGAATATTTTTTCTTAAATACTAACTTAGAGGCAGTTGCACTTACGGTTTGGTGTCCTCAAAAAATGGTCATACGCAGCGTATATATACCAACAAATTATAACTTGAATGCTACAGATATTTTCAACTTAATCATGCAACTTTTTTCCCCTTTCACTTGAGTTGGCGATTTTAATGCTTACAGTGAAATGTGTAATTCTGACCATTCATCCAGCAGAGGAAAACAAAGAGAGAATGTGATTTGGTTTAACAGGCCTTTTGAATACCGGTGAAAATACATATTTCAATATTTCCTCCGGAAATTTTTCAAAAATAGATCTTAGTTTGTGTAGTCCTGGCCTAGCATCCTTTCTTACTTGGAAAACCCTAGACTCTTTGTATTTCCCATTTTTAGTCTCTGATAATAAGACACATATTACCGATAATGTAAAGAGGTGGCGATTGCACATGCTAATTGGGGCAATTTCAGTATGAATGCTAAAGAACTAACTGCTTTAATACATTTTTCGAATAATATTGAAACTGCTGTAATTCAATTTACCCAGTGCATAATTTCCTCTGCAGAAATACATATTGGAAAATTTTCACTACAATCAAAGAACAAATTTGTTTTCTGGTGGAAGCAATCGTGTGCCAATGCGATTCGAGAATATAAGTCAGCTCAAAATAAATATAGATGAACCAGAACTATAGATGATCTTATTAATTTTAAAACGCTATGAGCTAAATCTAGAATTATAAAGAATAGCAAAAGAGAATTATGGAAGAATTATATCAGTTCTATTATATGTAAAACATTTGCAACACAAGTATGGGCTCAAGTTAGACAAATGCAAAGTAGACATACTTCTTGCATAATACCTGCTCTAACATTCGAAAATAAAATTGTTACTGACAATCAAATTATATTAAATGTTCTCGGTCTATCTTTTAAGATAAATCTAAATCCAAATCCAACGCAACACTCCCGCCTTTTAATCTAAATCCTTCTTTATCTTCACAGTTGGATGATGTTGAATTTCTAAACCTGCCATTTTCAGGTGATGAACTGAAAATTGCCCTTGTTTCTTCCAAAAATTCCGCTACTGGGCTAGATGACATTCCATTCAGCGTTTTAAAACATTTACATAGAGATTCATTAACTAAACTTTTAGAATTATATAACAAAATCTGGGTTAGTCGAGAATTTCCTTCAACATGGAGTCAATCAACAGTCAATCCAGTTAGGAAATCAGAAATCATATCAACCCTTCCTAATTCATTTGGGCCCATATCGTTAACTTGTACTTAGTGCAAACTATTTGAAAAAATGATCAACAAACGTTTGAATTGGTACTTGGAAAAGTTTAAACTCTTTAATGAGGCACAATCTGGTTTTAGAATAAATCGCAATACAATGGATAATCTTGTCTTTCTTTAAACTGACATTCCGAACGCTATGAATAACCAACAAGATGCCATTGCAGTAATTTTTGATATAGACATTGCTTATGATACCACATTGAGATTCATTATCCTTAATAGACTTAAAGATTGCGGAATATCTGGTGATATAGCTAATTTCATAAGTGATTTCCTATCTTATAGAACCTTTAAGGTAGCGGTAAACGGAACCAGATCTTGCTCATACACTTTTGAAAATGGAGTGCCTCAAGGTTCAGTTTTGAGTCTCACCTTATTTCTTCTAGCTATTAATGATATTTGTTCATTTATCCAACAATTAGTAAAAGGTGCTTTATATGCAGATTATTTTGTTCTCCTCTGCCGTGCTAAGAATAAAGTTAGTACTTCCACATTACTTTAAAATGCTGTTAACGAGCTCAGCTACTGGGCTAGAAGTGTAGGTTTTAGTTTTTCAACATCCAAATGAAAAGTTATGAAGTAGTATCTCAATCCCTCATATAAACCTCGGTGGTGTTGTACTAAACACTGTTAATTGTAACAAATTTCTTGGCGTAATCTTCGATAGTAAGCTCACTTTTAAGCGACACATACAACAAACCAAACGTGTCTGTCTTAAACGCTTAAATATTTTAAAAACTTTATCTCACTATTATTGGGGGCTGAGAAAGAATCACTACTAAGAATTTATAGAACATTAATCCGATCCAAGTTGGATTATGGCAGCCCTGTCTTTAGATCTGCATCCAAAACATGTTTATGCACTTTAAACACTGTTCATAACTCTGCCCTGCGACTGTGTCTTGGAGCTTTTAGATGCATTACTTTATATTTCCGCCATCAACTTAATTTACTTTCATACTGTACCAGAGTACCTTTAATCTCATAAAATCCAGAATATAAACTTCTTCATTAAACTTTAATGCAAACTCTTCAAAAATTCATCAACCTGTTTAACAAATCTTTAAGTCTCTTTTAGATAATATCGACTTGTCCAACACTACTCCTATCTCTTTATCTCGTACTCCTCCTTGGATTAAAAAATGACTTAATATAGACACTTCATTATCCAATTACAGTAAATAAAATACTCCTAGTGTACTTTATAAACAATATTTTAGACAAATTATCAATACAAATGATTTCAGTTCAATTTTATTTGCGGATGCTTCCAAAAATGAAAATGGGGTAGGTGGCTCAGTAACGACCGCTGAAACATTAATGGCAAAATCTAGACTTCCAATCAACTGCAGAATTCACTCAGGCGAACTTTTTAGTTTCTCAAAAGCTATGAAGTTACCAATTGAAGAACGTCCTAAGGTGGACGTTTTTTCTCAACACCGCTAGTTCAAGATATTCATGAATCTCTCCAAACGTTATATAAAAATTAAATTTGTGTTGCAATTATTTGGGTCCCTTCACATTAGAGTATTGAAGGCAATGAGATCATTATGCCAAAAAAGCTTTTACACGCGACATACCTTTAGAAAACATTCAATTATTTAAAGACCTAATAGGCTGTTTTAAAAAACAATTTGGAATAGAAAACTAAACAGGCTCCAAGAGCAAATTATATGCAATTAAACCCAAAGTCGCCTCCTTTAAATTTCCAGCTATTATAATAAGAAGAATATGGATAGGACATACAAGAGTCACCCATGGATACCTAATGGCATCTGATAATCCACCGTTCTGCCAATATTGCGTTAACACCAATCTTACTATAAGTCACATACTGGTAGACTGTCCACAATATGCAGAAGCCCGCAGAACCCATAGATTGGGAAACTCTTTAAAAGATATCTTTGAAGCCCCCGAACAGTACCTAAGACTGATAAACTTTCTGTAGCATACCAACCTGTATAATTTAATTTAGTTTTTAGAAATTTGAAATTATGCATCTACTAAATTATAGTTTATTATATTTCATCGTATCGTGTCAATAACCATAGCTGTTGAGATACGTTAATTGTTAAATAATGAAAAAAAAAAAAAAAAAACTAACCGCCAACATACATAATTTTAGTTTAATCTACACCATATTCTCAACGTTACTTTTAGAGATAAGAAGGAGAGACAGCAATTTTAAGCAATTTTTAGAAAAAGTATGAAAGAAGAAGTGCCTCAAGCGAACGTATTATACATTTTTGAAATCGTGCTTAAAAGAATTTTTATCTGATATCTACACGATTTTTTTCTGACGTCCAATATATCTCTCCTCCCAAATTGACTAATAAGTTGAACAAATCTACTTTTTTAGTTAATGCTGGTATTTGTGCCATTACTTCCTACAATTTTTCAAATTTCAATTAAGTAGTCTAACTTCCTGTCCAAATAGTTGCTCGATATTTTGTGTTTTGACACACAAGGGCTCGTTTACTTATCTGTCAAATTTATCTTACTAGTAACACAGTGTTGATTTTGTTAATGATAATGAAATTGTTTTACATATTATACGCGAATACAATTATTGTATAATAAAATAAGTTTTTAGGAGCTAAGTAAAAAATATATTTTAAAATCATAATTTTATATATCAACCCTAAATGTACTGACTGGACTATCATACGCACTCTTACACACGTGCTCTGGTATTTTGGCAGATTGGCACATTCGGACCGGTCCCCATACACCTGTCTTCCGTCTTTTGGACGAACCGCTGCTTCGGACATCATAAAAAATATAATATTTTATTTCAGCCATATATATTCAAGTCAACTTAACGCAAGATATATTGCAGATGGAATCAAAATTAAAGTATCAGGCCATAAGTAAAAAAATATCTATTTACCACTAAGGAGGCATTAACTGTTGAAAATACTTTTTTTATCAGTACAACTTTTCTATATACTTTAAATTACCTGCTGCCAAATAATTTTTCAACCCACGCACTATGGTTTCAATGAACCAATTTTTTGGCCAAAAGTCAAAACAAGATTTAAAAAAACAAATTATGATCTCAACTGTTTTTAATGGAGTATATTAACACTATAAAACTCATTTTGAGCCATTTAGAACAAGAATTAAAATAATAAATATCTTTTTTCTCAAAATATATTTGATAGTTTAAATAAAAAGTAAAATCACATTTCCATATCTAACTCAAGTGAGTCCAAATGATCAGGCATTATTTCTTCCAAAATTGTTTCTTCCCCTTCGTCTTTGTCATAATCATCTTCTAAATTTTCTTCATGTTCCAAAGTTTGTGGTTGTTGTTCCAAAAGCATTTCTGTAACTTCAGCTGGAAACTTAAACTTTTGTTGTTTATTTATTCGTTTTTGTAAATTTATACTTGAAATAATGGGATCTGAGGTGTCCATAGCTCGATGAAAAACATCTTCGAGATTATTTTGTCGGCTTGTTTTCCTAGCGTGAAATTGTCGATCATATTTGTAAAGTTTATTTCTTGCTTCAGATCCCTCTTCCCCGAAATATCCCACGGGCAATATGGTATTCTCCATTATCTGTCTCCCATGTACTAAAACTTTGTGAATGGTTGCAGGCATAGGATACCAGGAATATTTTTTCATGTATAGTCTGGCAGTTTCATGACAAAAAATTTCAAATTTTTCTGCATCTAGTTGGTACTGGCAAGACAAACAAATTAGGATGATTTTAAATTTTTTTATTAGAGTTTCATCAACATCTGTTATTTCCGAAAACAATTTGGTGTTGCTAAAGGCTCTACGAGCAGTATTGCCGTCATTTGTGCTACCAAATCCACTTGATTTTGGTTTATCTACATGTAGATGTAAAAGGGATAAGAATCGTTCTTGAATATTTTTTTTTCTGTTGGCAAATCTTTCTTTATTTTCGGTACCTCTAACTTGCCATTCACATAAATTATGCCTGTAGGATATGTGTAGTATGCACTCGAAAAAACGAATCCAAGCATGTAATGGGCTTATTCCATATTGTAAAGTATTTGGTTTTGGGTTAAAGATATTAGTTGTTTTGAGGTTCTCAACTTTTAAAAAACTTCGGGGAGTAGCACCACATATTGGACAAGTTTGACTTGACTTTGTACCAGTTAAAGTATTAAGTACCTTTCCATCAATTAAAGTCATAAAAAGAATACATTTAATATTTATTAGCTTATTTTCAGGCAATAGTAATTTTAGTTCTTTTAGTTTTTCAATCTGCAAGTCAATATTTTTTTTCTCTTTTAATATATGTTCTGATGATTCTTTAGTATACTCTAACTTAAGTGGTCTACAGAACCGAACAGACTGAGGAGTTCTATTGTTCCACAAAATAACATTATTTTTCGACTGCAAACGAAGAGGTATACAAGTCGTTGCAAATAAAGACTCATCGGACTGAGTACCTGAAGTACTGAATTTCTGTTTGTAAGCTGATTGGCCACTACTTCCATCGAAGCCATAACTAAATATTATTTCTGCACTAATTTCATTCAGCTTAATCATTTTCATGTACTGCACAATGGCCTCTTCTTGTAAAAATACAATTCTTTTTGTAGTATGTTCTAGAAGATTTGATAAAGGAACTTCTGCTACAATATCAGAAACAATAATACCGGTTGGTCTACATTTAGGTTTACATTTCCACACTTCATTATAATTTGGGTACATATCAGATTTTCTTGAAAGAGCTCCGTGTCTGATGTTTAAATACTGCTGTTTACTAAAATTGTTATCTAGAATAAATTCTAGGGCTTCTTCAGGCGTATACTTTACAGTTTCTTCTTTAGGCGAAAACAGCATTTTTCTAATTTTAGCTGGTCGAGATGGGCTTTTGCTTACTTCTTTTAGCACGACTGCTAAATCTTGCATTCCTTGTTGTCGTGCCGCCATACTTGCAGCTTGTACTATTAATGATGACTCATGTTGTTTTTCATGTGATAACTGCGAGGCTTCTCTTCTTTTTGATCGATTCGATTTTTCAGAAAACGGAATTGTGGGACGGCCGAAAGATGTAGATGGCATAGGTTCATTTATTTCAATACTAAAATCACTTTTTAGCCAATTCGAATTTTTTTTCTTAAAATATTCCTTGTTCCGCAACGCTTTAGTCCATCTTTCATCAAAACTGCGACATAAACGATTAATTTTTTCTTTAATTTTTTGTGTATTAGATGAATTTATCTCTTCTCCTACTTCCTCTATAATATGAAGATAAATAGCAGAAAATTTATCGCCTTTGTCTCTTTCTTTTAGCCACAGTTCAAAACAGTCTTCAATTTTAAAACGGTGCATGGCTAAAAAAAATTTTTTTTTTAGAAAGGGTAGCAGTTAGTAGCAAAAAAATTATATTGAATAACAATCACTGATAAAGACGGAATGTTATCGTAGTAAAAATATCTTGGCCAAACTCAGCCAAATTTTTATAAGTCTACCTAAATCTTGGAGTTTACAATTTTTAAAATAAATATACACTATTTATGTATTAATTAATTTAAAAAACTGGGGTGAAGAATTACGTATTTTTGTTTATAACAATTAAAAGTACATACCTTAACAATAATACCAAAAGTCACTGAAAATCCAATTTTTAAAAATTACAAAAACAGCTCAGCTTTAAAGTTTGTCTACGCTCGGTGACTGCTTTACCGTAACTGACCACGGACAGAAACTACAACTTGTTGTTACCTGAGTTAGGTAGAAGGGGCGCTCAAATAAAATTCCCATTTAGGATTCGTGAGCTCTGGAGTATTAATTTTTAATATATCGACTTAAAAATGTATTTACTAAGAGTTGAAAAAATCACTTTTGGCCAAAAAATTCCTTTCTAGAAACCATAGTGCCACGCCGAAAAAATTTGATATGGCTATATTTTTGTATGTTTTATTATACCTAATATAGTATTTCCCAATTCACATGAACATTAACTATGGAGAAAAATCGTAATTGGAGTAGATTGTGATATTTTAGCAACTAACTGACGTGCAGTAGAAAAATCTAGTAACTCGAGGTTTTTGCAAATTTGAAACGAAGAAATAATGAACAAAATTGTATTTTGACTTTTACCGAGAAACAAGCAGTGAGTTTTCTAGTAACTAGACTTTTATAATTCACAATAATTTTATTAATTTTTACTTCAATTTTCAACTATAAAAAAGTTATATATAAAAAATAAAGTGGATATACCATTTCTAAAATTTTAAGACAATAGAAAAACTTAGTCACTTGATTTATATTATTCAATTTATTGTTCTGTAGAATCGCAATCTGTCAGATCAGGAAATTTTAGGTGTGGGTACCTATATTATTATTTACGGGGTACACAAAATCATCATTTAGGGTCTATTTATACTCCCTTAGTATTAGTATTTGTATTAGTATTATGATTAAGCATTAAATTTGTTAAATCATTCAAAAAAGGTATTTATACTCGTTTTATAATTAGTATTAGTAATTCTTTTTTAAACCTAATACCTAATAAGATATAATTCTGCAGTCAACAAAATATATGGTTACTGAAGAAATGTGTAAGAGGCCGGTTGTGTTCTTTTAAGATATTTGAGTTTTAAATGTGTTTTTATTAATATTTTTACTAGTTAATTAGTTAATATTATTTTAAAATAGGTTTATATAAGGACATTTTAACGGATTTAAGTCTCAAATTTATAACAGATAAAAAGAAGCAGAAATTTGATACAAATCAGACAGAAAAGAGGCCTTTGCTTCCTCATGGTGACATGTCATTTGTCAACTTTATAATCGGTAAACACTGCTGATACACAAAAATTGTATATAGAGCATGATTTGTACCGAAATATTATCGTTTTCGAGCTTGTTGGAACAAACAAATAAACAACATAATCATATGTGTATTGTCAATTATCCTTATCCGTTGTCTATTAAAAACAAAGGCCAAATACGCCATTGATTCATTTTATAGAAAAGAAGAAATTTAATATTTAATTTAAAAGTTGAACCTGTCAATTATTAAGCATAAATATTAATGCTAATACTAATCATAAATCGAGTATAAATGTTCCCATTACATTGTGAAGGTTCAACTTAATGCTTAATCATAATACTAATGCAAATACTAATAATAAGGGAGTATAAATAGACCCTTAAAATAGTATATTACATAACGAGAGTTGTAAGGAGCTTATTACATGCGAGTAAAAAAGTTTCGCGCGAGCCGCGTAGCGGCGAGCGCAGTAATTTTATGAGCATTTAATAAGCTTACAACTCTAGTAGTATACTATACTTTTTCTACGACTATTTTAATTTATAGAAATAAAAAGCATAACAAGTAACTTTATTTCACAAAATTATGGAACAATTTAAATTAAACATTTATTTGTATTAAATAATTGTAACATTTTGGCAGTTATTTATAATTATTCCCTTACGCGGTGAATGGTGGGATGACGTAAACTGTACGGTGTGTTCTTCTTGGACATTGGTATTTTCAGTATATGTAAAGGTTTGTAGATTATTTTCAATTGAATTTATAATTCTATTGGCTGTTGACGTCTTATTATTTATTGACTCATCGACATATCCTTCGGCTGTTGTTAAAGATTTCCATCCGCCATGTCGTTTAAGAGCCATTAGATCACCACTGGCATCAACCAAAAGAGTGGCAGAAGTTCGTCTTAAGGACAGCGTCTCCTAGGAATTTCTGAACAAAATTATGTCAATTTAGATTCAATCAAGGAGGTGCTGTTACCTACCGACTAGAGATTGAATTAGTGCAAACTATTACAGAAATCTTTAAGTAACTATAAATATCGATCGACTAGCTATTAGGGGATATTGTATTATATTGTATTATAAACCGGTTTTTAGTAGACTGAGTTCGAAGGATCATAATAATAGTCCTGTACATAAAATCTATTTTTCAATAATTGCCGGGATTTTACCAAATAAAAAAAAAATATTTCGCGATTGTGAAAACGGTCCAATCGTTTCATATGCCATTTATAATATTATAAAAATGTTAACTCTAGGACTCATTTTGGAGTATGAGCATACTTTATTTCAATACTTTTATTCATAAAGTATTACCTACCTATTACATTTTATTTTTAACGAAAATCGACTTTGTTTCCTGGACCAAAGTAAAGAATGTAGGTAGGTATTATGCAGATGGCAACAACAAAAACCTCACATTAAATATAAATATTTCCTAAAACAAATAATTTGGTTTATATACGGGTAGCAATACGAGGGATGTTTATAATTTCAAGTCACGAATATAGAGTCGTTTCAAAATATATTGCCACAATAATTGCATCACATTGAGTCGGAGTGGGACGCTTGACGTGTCGCAATTCGCAATATATTTTAAAACTATTCTACCTAATTAATAAATTGTGATTTTGAAGTATCGAATGAAAACTATATTCTCATTGGTTAAAGATGGAAGTTTTTGTCATTTGAATGTTCAGGAATATTAATTGTGATTAATTGGTTAAATACCGAAGTTATCTGTTATCTGATGTTGGTACTAACCCAATGTTTTTGGGTAATTTTGACGGTCATTTCCTGGAATTTCCAGGCCCGCATAAATATTTATCCTATTAAAGTACAAAAACCCTACAATAGATATTATGAGTAGGTATTTAACATTCATTTATCTTATCTTATCTTAGGTAGGTAGTTATTTCCTAGAAACATTTCCCTGATTGTCAATAACACATTACCGTATATCTGTGCCAATATGACGTCACGACTGTTAATATACTTAATGAAGGCTGGGGGAAGGAGTTAACAGTCTATAAATTTACAAACAAGCTTACGGGTATTTAGTTTTCAAAATTACATCACACGTTTCTGAAGTGTTTTATTGTGCTGTTTGTTTTTAATAAGTGTTATTTTCTTTAATAGAAAACTGATTTATTTGTGCCAAGTGTCCTAGTGAGTTTCATTGTACATTTTAATCAGTTTTATTTTTGGATAAATTGACATCGACTTCCTGCATTAAAGGTAGGTAGTATTTTTTTTCTATCACTCTCGAGTTCGTCATTGAATAAAAAAATTAAACGCTATAATTTTAACATTCAAATATTTGCAATTAAAAAATAATATTACGTATTAAATTTGACAATAAAAAAACTTGTTATTTAATAATAATGTTTCATTATTCTGAATATATTTTTTCTACGATCAATATCCAAAGTAGGTAGGCTTTTGCACATTAAAATCTAAATAAAAAGTTTTCTGCGAATTGTCATAATTTGACATTATTGGCGTACATTACCTAATATTCAAACCCATTTCCATGCTTAAAAATAGAAGATGGTGACATTCATTTAAAAGAAAACCATAACTACTTTTACCAGGTGAAAAATTTCAATATGTTAAAATAATTCATGATTTTTTAGAAATGTGCTAGAAATGATACTACAATATTAATATTCTTTTTATGTTTGATTGACTAATAATGATTTTATATACTTTTAGATTCAAGGACAGCTAGGTATAGCTCAAAGAAAATTGTGCTACTTTGTAGTATATACTGGAGATGAAAATCCACTATTTGTTGAAAAAATTCATTTTCAACCCATTTTTTTTTAAAATATGGTTAAAAAATTAGAAAAATTTTACTCGGAATATATGGCACCTGATAATTTTAAATAGAAGAGGACGAGGATTAAAATGTCTGGATACCCCATATAAAGAAACTTAAAGTGCAAAGATTAGCAAATTTATAAAAATTATAATTTAATGGACTTTAATGATACAAGTACTTGAAATAATGGTTTTTTTTGCTCAGAAGCATGTTCATACTTAATTTGCAATTGGTAATCAATAAACACAGATGGAAAAGTATATACGTCAACGATATGTTCTCTTATTTTTGATTTATTTTAACAGGTATAATATATGGTATGTTACTTATAGTATAGATTTTTTTATTTCTCGACCCAATTTATTTGTTACGTCTTCAGCAATTGTCGCTTTCAGTTGACATAAACGAAATTGATAAAAAGTGTTTTTCGCATTTTATTTTGACTGTTTTTCTTACTTTCGAATAGAAACTGAGCTTTGTAAACATAAAATGACGGATATGTCAAACTAAAACTGACGGTAAAATGAAACATTGAGTATCGTTAAATGCAACTTTTGAACTAGTTTCAAAAATAGCATTAAAATGATATTATCATTCACAATGTACTAATTTCCTATACTTTTAGTTGATAAATAACCGATAATCATACATCATATAACAAATAGGCGCGTGTCAAAAGGTCAGAAAAAAGAGTGCCGATGAAAAAAGGTCGTTTCCAATTGTATCATATAAACAGTATCAGAGGCAGTATTATCATCTCGTATATCCCCCGTAAACACACTTAATATAAACGGAAATAATCAAATACTAGTCAAAATATTATCGATCGGAGCACCATCTTTATTACATTACATGAAGTAATTATTGATTTTTCGGGGTTTATTTAGAGTTAAATTAGACGCCATTTTTGGTCCAAATTCGTTTTGACATGTTTTTTCAAAAAAAGTGACTTATAAATTTCAAATCTACACGTTTTGAAAAATATACAATATTTAAATATTCTGAGTGTACCAAATTCCAAGTAAAGGTTGAACTTAGGTCGTATTACATTTTTTTTTTATTATTTGTTTGACATCGAGGTTAAAATAATTCAAGACGGCACCTTTGAGATGAAATAAAAGGGGGTTATTTTACATGATTGGTTTTTATTGAAAATAATAAATTTATTAAATTTCAATAGTAAGGTGACCTAAGTTAGACCTTTATTTTTAATTTGGCCAAAAATTAGATTTTTAAACACTACATATTCGGAAAACTGTCGATTTAACTTTTGGTCTACACATACAATTTTAATACACAGGGATACCCCGTCCTTAAACAGTGACCTGTATACATTTTGGGATCTGGTAACTTTAAATATTCGGCTATTTGTTTAGGAACATATTTTGTTTATTCCTACCACTTGTTTCGTACATTTACCTTTTTGATAGGAAAAAATTTATTTATTTGCGGATCGCTTATTTGTTGCCGAATCTCTATATATTGTTTGCAGATTTTATAGAAATTTCCGGAAATTGCGAAAGATCTACATACTTTGATTTTCGTATCAGGGATTTTAACTAATAATATGGTACTTAAATCATCGATATCACTAATTTTAATATTTTTTAATTCTTGTTTCCTACAAGCTCCACATATTCCAACAATTGCAATAACCTTAAAATAAAAGTAATATAAGTATACATTTATGTTATAGGTACTATTAAATAACTTACCTTTGTTAATAAAAATTGTACATCAGGAGCTTTACTTAAAAAAAGTGTTATCTGATCAGCATGTAAAATTTTAGATATTTTGTTTTTAAAACCTTCTGACTGTCTTTTTAAGTAAGCTCGCAATTTCGGATAAGTTTCAATGTTTACATTATTTTTCAAAGTTATAACACTTCTTAACATAGAATATATTGCCCATAATGAGGACGGTTTAAATTTTTTAGCGATTTCTCCAAAATAAGCCAAGAGTACGTTTTCAGAAAATGATTTTATATTATTTGTTTTACGCCAATCCATAAATTGCTGATATACCTTTTTATATCTTCCTTTTTATTTTTCTGGTAATAGGTTATTGGTAGTGTTCGCAGCTAACTGAATAATATTGGGTGGTGTGCTACTAAATTCATCTTCACTATCCGATGAACTCATTTTACTTTTTTACTTTCCTATCTATATACAGATATAAGGAAAGTATAGGAATCATGATTTTTTTCGACTTCGAGTTTTCGACGGATTTTTACGTTTTGAGGTCCCCTGAATCCGTTTTGACTATTTTCGCGATGATGTCTGTGTGTGTGTGTGTGTCTGTGTGTGTGTGTGTGTCTGTGTGTGTGTGTGTGTGTCTGTATAACGCATAACTCATGAACCGATACACAGAAAAACACCAAATTTTAAACTTAAGCTTTGTTTCAGCGTCCAATGAGCTGATTAGATTTTGGGCAGAGTCGGAACATCTGGGGGGGTACTTTATAGGTGGTAATTTTTATATTTTATGGAATATATCTGTTATTTACATTTGGAGAAGAAAATTCTTCAAATAAAAGTTACTTCTAATATAATTATCTATAATTTTTGTTTTATACAAAATTTTCCTAAAATGGTCCGTATTCGAGAAATTTGACAAAATGTAAAAAAAATATTTTTTTATAAAAATTGTTCAAATAAAAGTTGTTTGTAATATAATTCTCTATAATTTTTGTCCTATACATAATTTCTCTAAAATGGACCGTATTCGAGATATTTGAGAAAATGTGTAAATTTCGAAATTTGAAGAAAACTCAAAAACGGATAAAGGGAAAAACATTAAATTTTAAACTTAAGGTTTATTTCGGCCTGACGTGCAATGATTAGATTTTGGACAAAGTCGGAACATCTGGGGGGTACTTTATGGGAGGCCGTTTTTATATTTTATGGAATATATCTGTTATTTATGTTTGGAGAAGAAAATTGTTCAAATAAAACTTACTTCTAATATTATTATCTATAATTTTTGCTTAATGTCAAAATTTCCTGAAATGGTCCGTATTCGAGAAATTTGACAAAATGTGGAAAATTCCGATTTTTATGAAAATTGTTGAACTTAAAGTTGTGTGCGATATCGATCTCTATAATTTTTGTTTATATATGATTTTTCTAAAATGGACCGTAATGGAAAAGTGCTAAATTTTAATTTTTCAGTATTTTCGTTTTCAATGAATATCTATAGAAAAATGTTTCGAGGTAAATGTATGTGTAAAATGTATATATTTAGTTTATCCTCTAAACATTTATAGAGATGCTGCAATAGGTTGCACAAAATAACCGAAAAATGCCTATAATAACTAGATAGGAAAGTCATGTGTTGGACACATCAGATTTTTACTTTCCTATCTGTATACAGATATAAGGAAAGTATAGGAATCATGATTTTTTTCGACCTCGAGTTTTCGACGGATTTTTACGTTTTGAGGTCCCCTGAATCCGTTTTGACTATTTTCGCGATGATGTCTGTGTGTGTGTCTGTGTGTGTGTGTGTGTCTGTATAACGCATAACTCATGAACCGATACACAGAAAAACGCCAAATTTTAAACTTAAGCTTTGTTTCAGCGTCCAATGAGCTGATTAGATTTTGGGCAGAGTCGGAACATCTGGGGGGGTACTTTATAGGTGGTCATTTTTATATTTTATAGAATATATCTGTTATTTACGTTTGGGGAAGAAAGTTCTTCAAATAAAAGTTACTTCTAATATAATTATCTATAATTTTTGTTTTATGCAAAATTTTCCTAAAATGGTCCGTATTCGAGAAATTTGACAAAATGTAAAAAAAAAATATTTTTTATAAAAATTGTTCAAATAAAAGTTGTTTGTAATATAATTCTCTATAATTTTTGTTCCATACATAATTTCTCTAAAATGGACCGTATTCGAGATATTTGAGAAAATGTGTAAATTTCGAAATTTGAAGAAAACTCAAAAACGGATAAAGAAAAAAACATTAAATTTTAAACTTAAGGTTTATTTCGGCCTGACGTGAAATGATTAGATTTTGGACAAAGTCGGAACATCTGGGGGGGGTACTTTATGGGAGGCCGTTTTTATATTTAATGGAATATATGTTATTTATGTTTGGAGAAGAAAATTGTTCAGATAAAAATTACAATATTATTATCTATAATTTTGGTTTCATACAATTTTTTTTTAAATGGTCCGTATTCGAGAAATTTGACAAAATGTAATAAAATTCAAATTTTTAGGAAAATTGTTTAAATAAAAGTTATTTATGATATCGATCTCTATAATTTTTGTTTTTTATATGATTTTTCTAAAATGGACCGTATTGGAAAAATTGAAGGAAAAGTGCTAAATTTAAATTTTTCAGTATTTTCGTTATCTAGAGAAAAATGTTTCGAGTTAAATGTATGTGGAAAATGTATATATTTAGTTTATCCTTTAAATATTTATAGAGGTGCTGCAATAGGTTGTACAAAATAACCGGAAAAAGCCTATAATAACTAGATAGGAAAGTCATGTGTTGGAAACATCAGATTTTTCTATTTAAATTATTTGTACATTTACATTAACAGCTTGTATTATTAATTTAGATGGGTTTCACAATGTCAACTGAAAAATCTGCGTTTATGTGCTTTACTAGACATCGTATCACATTAAACACACATATTAATCTGGCAGACATGTCGATTCCCATAGTCGCGAAGTATAAGTATTTAGGAGTAGTACTAGACCCGAAATTGCTTTGGACACAGCACATAGAATAATATGTAAAATCAATGCGAGAAAGGTATTAATATATTGCGTTGTGTCACAAATAAATCGTGGGGTGCCACACTTTCAATTGCACTTTTATTCTACAAGTCGTTTATTAGGTCCATAATTGACTACGGCTGCATTCTTTACGGGTCTTCGTCAAATACAAATCTAAAAAAGGTCGATAGAATCCAGTACAAAGCTGTACGACTTTGTATTGGAGCTATGAAATCATCTCCATGCAATGTAATTCTGGCGGAAGCTAATGAACCCTCATTATATCTTAGACGACAATACCTAGCTAACAAACACATAACTAAACTGAGAATATATAAATCGTCATTAGTTAATCGAATAAATTTATTAAATACAGAGGATCTAACCAACAAATTTTGGCGTAAAAAGAATTCACCTTTACTATCATCTGCCTTTCTATACAAACAGGAGATTGTTAAGTACATTAATCCCTCAGTAACTATACGAGCATTTACATTTGATTACAACTCAATTTTCTCTAAATCGCTAGTTATATTCCCCCATTACAATGATATACCCGCCTATAATCAAAAATTATTATTAACAATAATAGATAACTTAAATATTAAATTAACTATATACACAGATGGAAGTAAGGACCAACAAGGAGTAGGTAGTGCGTTTTTTATTCCTGATAGGGAAGTAACTTTTAAATGTCGGATTCCGGATGTTTGTAGTATTTTCAGCGCAGAAGCCAATGCAATTGAAAAAGCTCTCTCCTGGTGCTTGGACAACAGTATTTCAGAAACAATTATAGCCACAGATTCAAAATCCGTATTGGAAAGCATTAAACACTTTTCAATGAATAATTCAAAAAACTTCATCATTTGTAAGATAAAACATTTACTATATCAGCTTTCACTAAGGAACTGCAAAGTTATATTTATATAGGTAAAGGGCCACAGTGGTATTTATGGAATCGAAAAAGCAGATGTGGCAGCCAAAGAAGCAAGAATTTGTACTAATTTTGATAATTTTCCATGTTATAGTGATTTATTTTGTGGTTATAGACTCAATATAATCAAAAAATGGAAGGAAAAATGGTCAGAGATAGCCATAAATTCTACTAACCCCTATTTTCTAATCCATAAGGATTTACCAAAACCGGTTCCCCACATATTTCTATTTAATGTTTCAAAAAAATACTCATCTATCATTACACGACTTAAGATCAACCATGGATGTTTCCCGGCCCATTTGCATAAGATAGGAATAATAGAGTCGCCTATTTGTCAACATGATAATGAAATTGCTGACTTGAATCACCTGTTTTTTAATTATAAAATAAATCCAGGAACTGCTAACTAACTTCATGGACAAACTAAATAAGTTAAATTTACAATTTCCCACCAACATTCAAGTTTTACTGGCAACGGAGGATAAAGAAATTTACAACTTAATAGTAGAATTTATCTCAATAAATAAAATTTCCATTTATTTAGGTTAATTATTTAATTAAATATTTAAATGTTGTGTGTGGCTAAAGGATCAATATCCAAAGCCAAAAAAAAATTATTAATTTAATTCTGTCAAAATAATGGCAACTGACTTACATTATATTTTCATAGAACTGAAGCGTAATTGTTTTTATTACGTGCTAGTTATTACGTGTAAGTAACTGTAATGACATATTTACTTAGCATTCAAATAGTAGGTAATGGGCAATTTACTAGTAAGGGAGTAGAAAAATATATTTTTTTGAATATGTATTATTAATTATTATTTCGGTTTGTAGGTACTTTACAAAATGTTTTTTGAGTTATTTGAATTGTTTGAGTAAATTAACAACAAGGTATATAACAAATATTTTTCAAGAAATATAAATTTGACTATTAGGTGTACCTGCATTAAATTGTTTAAATTGTTATTCATCATTGACTTCTTGGAAATTTTTGTTGTCAAGGTGAAAGTTAATGACAAGTGGAGAGAAATGTTTCAGGTTAGATTATAGAAAGTAATCTGAGGGTTAAAAACCTGTAAATGTGACTACAATTGTATTAAAAAAGTAAATGGAATAAATCCTTGGATTACAGTAATCTATAATCTAAAGGTTAATTGTTATTTTATCACCTTCTTGGAGATACTAATGCCTTGAAAAAAAAACCTAAAAGATAACAAGGGGGTGGGATTATAAGATGGTTACCTACCTAGGATTTGGTATGAAGATAGACAGGCAGTTACAGTTAGTATCTTATTCAGTTATCAATATTACTTACCCTGTCTGATTAGCCTTCTAAATCATCTACTATAGTAAGAAGTTGTGGTTATTTTCGGTTAACAGTGACAGTAGTATTGAAAAATGCAGTGTAGTTTAAGTTCAAAGTTTACTCCTGTGAAACGTATAAAAAAAGTGTGCGTTGAGAAGATTTGTAAGCAATGTTTTTAATTGCCTAAGAATGGAAAATCCTTCGTTTTCTGTTGACGATACTGTTGAAAAGACAAATAATATGATGGGTGTATGCAAATCAACGATATATAAAGTTATAAGTCAAATAAAAAGTGAAGTTGTTAAACCCCTAAAGAAAACACAGGAGGTAAGAAAAAAGTGGAATTTACTGAACAAACTAAAAGCGGAATAAAAAGAAAAGTTCACGAGTTTTATTTTAAAAAAGAGATACCAACACTTGCCAAGGTTTTAGACGCAATCCATAGTGATCCGTATTTTCCGAAAAGAAGAAGAATATTTTCAACAAATGATAGAATATTTACCAAAGGGTTCAGTTGTAGTAATAGATAACGCTATTTACCATACCCATCTAATTGGACATGTGCCAAATACTTCATAGAAGAAAGATGATATCAAGTGACTAACAGAAAGAAAAACTAACTTTTCATAAAAATTAATAAAATAGAACTACTAGAAATTATAAAATAAAATAAGCCTCCAGTTAGTTATGTAGTCGATGAAATTGCAAACACACATGTTATTGATGTTGCGCGTCTTCCTCCCTATCACTGCAAATTAAATTATATTGAACTGATATGGGCACAAGTTAAAGAATATACGTAGGTTTACATAATACGACATTTAAGTTAGAAGATATAGAAGAATTATTAGAAACCTCCATATCACTTATTACGAAGAAAAATTGGCAAAAGCAATCGAGCATGTGTTAAAAGAAGAAGAAACATAGAATTTAGACAAAATCTTGCATGTCGATACACCACGGTTACCTTTAATAATATCAGTAATGACTCATCAAGAGATTATAGTGATTCAGAGATATTCACATTTCCTGATGATTAAGAGTAGGTTAGCATATATATTTTATATCTAAACGTTACAATCATATAAGTAAAAAAGGAGTAGGATCTGGCGGCGCGGCGTTGAGACCATCCAATTAACGCTGCTACAAACGAAACCACCAAAAAAAACTCAAAAGTATGCAAGACTACAAAAACGCAAACAAAACTGAAGCATATCAAAAAAGTGGTGAACATATTGAATTTACCAAGCTCTTGATAAGTTACCACCAAAAAAACAAAAAAACTTCACAGTATCTAAGACAGATAGACAAACCTGTTTTAATTGTTATAAACTATCATTAATTAATATAACTGATATAAATGAATTGACATTGACAAATTTAAATTGACTTTAAAATTTTGCCCATTTGTGAAATAAAAAAAATGTAATCTTGATTTTTAGGTTTTTATCAGGAATCCTATATTCGATATTATTGATACATTAACAACAAAATATTAGAGTTGTAAAATATCTATTTGTTTTATTTATTGTTTTAATTTAAGTGACACAAAATGACGCATCATATGAACACTAGAAAGTCAAAATATTTAAATACCAATCATTACTAAAACAAAACAAGGCAGTTTTATTATAAGTTCCTATGAGAATAAATATTAATATGCAATTTTTCTAGATGGTGACGATTTGGATATTAACTTAGATTATGACTTCCGAAATTCCCCTGGAAAACTTAGAAGAGTTCCACAGTATTTTACAGAAGAGGACCTAATTGTGACCAAAGAAACAGAAAATGTGAAAAAAAAAACAAAGTTGCTTTATTTTAAAACAGGTTCCATCTCCTAAAGAATGGGAGTATAATGGGCTAACAATTAGAGAAATATACAAAAAATCAAAAGAAAACTAAAAGTAAAAAGGAAAAAGTTGTTATTTTAGCCGCTTTTAAAAAGTTGCAGGAAAAAATGTTCCAAGAATATAAATATTTTTCAAATGCAATATAATATTGACTAGTTTAAGAATCTTGACTACGGTAAAAACTACAATTTGTAAAAAAATACATTATTAAAAAATATACAAAAGTAGACGCAGATACTAATAGACGATTTTCTGTACTTCCCGTGGCTGCGTGAACCTAACATAGTTCCCGATAATAAAGATACTGTAGATACTGAAACAGTTCCTTCAACGAGTAACAAATCAGAACTTAACAAAAAACCAAATATTTTAACAGTATGCAATAAAAATTAATTCATACCCTTGTCGGAATCTAAGGTAGGTTTTTGAATAATACTTTTAACAATATGCCGCGTGTAAACCATGGAACGGGATCAAGCGTAAGGTTTAGATGAAACATATTTCTGAGGAAAATTGCAGAATTACAAAAGGCCATCCATATAAATTCCTATCATCTGCAGGTCTCTTTGTACAATAAAATCATGCTCCCCATAGAAGATACCCACCACCAGATGATATACATAAAATGCATTTTAATTTCAACCAGAAATATAGAAAAGAAAATTATGAAACTTACCTCAAAATTTTTGTATTAGAAAATATCGGATTTGCTGCTCCTTCTCAAGATGAATACGGTGTACATAAAAATATCACATGAAGAACAACTTACTAATTCTTACTCAACAAAAAAAACAAATGTTTAAAAAAAGGAAAGTACCTACTGAGAATCAAGAAAATGGGGACATACCTGCAAGAAAAGAATAAACTGTCAAAAAAGAGAAAGATGAACAAATTAAAGAAACTTCTTATTGATTAATAATCAATGGTGCCCAATCACCAACATACAACACTAAGACCACTTTGTTTACACATCAAATAGGTTTCGCGAAGGTGACTGTTTTGAATACTGTATGAACTTGTCTAGTATTCTAAAGACATATTTTTGTACTACACTGGCCATTGAAGGGTAAAGTGTAATACTTATTAACTGATGAAAAATATTGAAGGGTGGTTCAGATTGTAACATTGCTTAAAATGGAACAATTTAACGCGATGTGACTTAAATTTTTTAATGTTAGTCATTTGATTGTGCAAAGAGCACATTAATGGTTTCTTGTCAACGAATTTTATCACCAGAGACCCGGTACGGACACAAAACAAAAATCAAAAGCCAGGAAGGATCGCTCATAAAACATCAGTCAGTGTTTCTACTGTTCGACGAATTTTAATGAAACGCGGTTTGACGCAGAGTTGCTTTTGCCCGCGAATACATCAATGGAGCACTGTAGAAACATGTTTCACAATGATGAGTGTAGAATGTACATTCATGGAAAACTTGGCCGGAAAAAGGTATACAGAAGAGCTGAAGAACGTTATGCTGCCTGTACTAGTTATATCGGGTTGCTTTTGGAAGTGGATCAGAAATATTTTACGAAAGGAATTTATTTGGAGAAGCACATGAATTTCGTGCTGATTGACAAAGGCGGGTTAATCCTAGAAGATCATGTGATGACATGTGCTGCGTTGACAAAAATGGGTAAAATCCAGCTTCTCTCCATTTAAATCGCCAAGATCTACTTTAAAGGGATCTGGAGGAACTCACATTGTACTTGGTAGGTATATTCAGATCTTCGTTGGCTCTATGGTATATCTCCAAAAAAAGGTAAAAGTTAAAAGTGGTTTTTATACCCATACCTGGAAGGATTACACTATCCCAAAGATATACCGACAAATTAGCCTGACATCGTTTTCCATTAAGACATTGGAAAGGTTATGTGAATGGTACAAAAGGGATGTGTTAATTACAACACCACTACACCTAAATTAAACATGCATCACCCCAGGCAGATGCACTGAATCAGCCCTTTACCTAGTTACTGGATGGTTAGAGAAATCCCTGAACAATAAGAAGTCCGCCTTAGGTGTTTTTATAGACATAAAAGGTGCTTTTGACAAAACCACCTTCCACAAGATAATATACTCACCAACCAACAGAAATGTCTTCACAGATGGTTAGTGGGTAGATACATAACATGCTCTTAAAGCGAGCAGTAAATATAAGTATAGCAGATGGAACTATCAGCCTAACTGTGGAACATGGTCCTCGACACTCTCTTCAACCGCCTCAATATGAACTGTTAAAACAGCGTATGCAGATGAACTGGTGATTCTTCAAACAGGGAATGTTTAGAAAGTACTTTGCAAAATTAAAGAACAATGGTGCAATGTCTATTCGCTGTCTATTAATTCCAAAAAAACAGAAATGGTCCTTTTCATATAAAAAAGGGCTAAAATGGAACCACTAGAGCTTCTAAACACAACTGTGCAACAGAGGTGTTACCTGGATCCCACCTTTGACAGTAAGTTAACATGGAACTTATACCTAAAAAACAGAGTCAATAGAATATATATTACTTATAAACAATGCCGCCCAACCGTGGGAAGCACCTGGGGTTTCTCCCGCAGAGTCGTCGCATTGACTTACAGTGCCATCATAAGACCTATGCTAACAGAGGATGCACTTATCTAGATATCAAAACCCAAACTAGAACAAATTCAAAAAACAGTAGGTCTTAAAGTAAAAGGAGCCATGAAAACAACACCAACTAGGGCCATAAAAATCATTTTTAGTTTAACTTCACTTGATATCTACATCAAAATGGTTGTCTTATAACAATGATATGACCCTTTACTGAATAGAATCTGATATATAATCTGGCGAAGCTAGATGTCAACAAGGACTCCAAGTCACCAAGATATATCTTCAATAAGCCATCTGTAATCTGTAACGTGTGGAGGATGGGTTACACCCCACGGCACTTAGGCCTTACTAAGCCCATTTTGTATCCTAAAATAATAGGTACCTCCTAGCTCGTGAGTCATATAAAAAAAAAAACTTACAGAATTGTCGGAAGTGATAGGTACGATTTATATCTACACCGATGGTTCTAAAACAAAACAAAGTTCAGCATGTGGAATATACTCAATATCTTTAAACCCGAACATAAAATATACTGTGAGCAATAGTATCAGTGTAGTTTAAATGGAGCGTAAGGTGTTCTTCATAGCAGCAAAAAAACAGAAACAATATCAATGAAAAAAACATGCTATTCTATATAGATAGTAAACAAGCACTACTACAAACGTTATTGAAGAACATTCCCTTGTGAAATTCAAGGAGAGGTGGGATCAAACAAGAAGCTGCAAAGCTGATAAGAAACATTTCAATTATCCTAGCCACTACAGTAAACAAATACTTGACTATTACTAAACATAATTGGCGCCTGATAACGGGCATTCTGACTAGTTATTGCAAAGTTCTGAAACACCTCTATATCGAGGGGCCACTTGTTACAGAAATGCTGGGTTTGTTGGCAATGATTTTCTTCTTATGCAGGACAAACGCGTGCTTATGCATGGCAAGAATGGTAAAACAACGTTAAAGAGGTTCGTACTCAAAAAATGGACTAGTCTGCTCAAAGGATTTAAGTTATAATAGGCATATTTGGGACCAGCTCAAAAGGCATGTAATACGTCGCATACTCCAAAAACATGGGAAGAGTTCTGATTGACCATTTTTGGGTTATTGACCTCTTTTTACCAAACTGTGTAATTTTTCAATAAATATATTAAGTCTAAAATGTTCGCTTACTTTCCGTTTGTAACTCATAATAACTGACAAAATGCTAAAAAAAATATTGATTCGATACATAGAAGTATTAAATCGATACACAAAAATAATAAATAATAGATATTTAGAAAGATAGGTAATTAAATAAATTTTATAGATGGCCCATTTTATCTGACGCGCTATTTATTACTCTTGAATAAATACTAGTTTACTAAAACCCAATGAGCAAATATATCTAAAAAAATAAATAACATCTGTCCTTGTTTTAAAAAAGAAATTTAGAAATTTAATTTTTTAAATAATATGCAGCTACTCTTAGTCCACCATTTACTAAAATAGAAACCACAATTCACAGAAAACTATCTTTTCATCTATATTATTATGATTACAATTAACTGCGTATACTATACAAATAATAAACATGCCGAAATTTCAGCCTGTTGAGTTGTTTAAGAATTAATTTGAGGTACATGTTAAATTTCGTCAAACGATTGTTATCTCTTAATTGAATTAATGACTGTGACGGTCCTATAATTAAAAGAAACAATGTTCGAATTTTATTTTTGACAGAGGACAGACCACATATCGTTTAACGACTTATTAAATGATGGCTGTACCATATGAACAAGATGACCTCCAGGCTACTACAACACCGTCAAATACCGAATTACTAAAATTTAGCTTTCTCATAATATGTTGTTTATCATTCTCGGTCCTATTTGATTTTTATTTAGAATAATATGTAAATCTTGTAAGCTACATAAATACAGTTACATTAGAACATTTTCATGTCAAAAACTTTATATCGCCAGTGTCTATAATTTTTACCAACCCTTGTTGCTCAAGCAACCTAAATTAGTAAAAATAAGTGAATAAAAGTATTATTAGATGTGCTTCTTATAAAAACTTAAAAAAAATAACAATTTACATTTTAAACGGATTTTTTTAGATTGGATAAACGACTACCTTTTTTGTAGAACGATGTTTGTTAAAATAAAAAATTAATCCACCTCCAACATTTAACTTAGTTATTCATTAGGGTTATTTGCTTGGACTACTATTGTTCTTGCTATTCGTCAAGGATCTACCATCTCATGTTGATGAAAGTGTCAATATTGATTGCTAATGACCGATCATTTGTGGCCTCGTCATAAAGTCCTGAGGAACTGGCAACGGTCTGTGAAAATTTCTTAAATAATTTTGATAACTGGTGTAAATTCAATAATCTTATTGTAAATATTGTTAAAACTCAGGTCATTTACTTTCGTTGTTTCAGTGCACCAGATACAAAACTTAACTTATATTTTAACAAATCTTTTAGGAGTTTATAGGAGAGCATATAGATATGCTTAGTAAAACACTAAATAGATTGTTTTACGCCATATTTCAAAATAATAAAAATATGCCTCTCTTTGTAATAATAAACATTTATTAAAGTTTGGTCTTACAGTTGACTTTCATGGGATAATTAGCAACAGAATATTTATAGCACATAAAAGTATAATAAGAATTATATTCGGTATTCACCCACGTGAAACATGTAGAAACCTATTCATAGAATCAAAAATTTTAAGTTATTCATGCGTTTACTTTTATACATCTCTATTATACAGAGTGGCCCAAAAGTCTGGAAACGGCCAATTATCTTGTAAATTGCTAGTCCTAATTGTACAAAATTTGGGGTACGCCTATTTTGGGATACGGAGATTCCAGATTTGATATTCGCAATGTTGCCAGATTTACCGTTTCTCTAATATTATTAGTCACTTTAGTTTTTCAAATTCATTACCCTGTATATTCAGTCATTATTGGAATCTCCTATTCAATACGAGTTCAACCATATGTAACACTTATGATTTTATGTAGTCTGGAAGGTCTTAAATAAATAAAACAGAAGTCTGGCAACGCCCAATTGTCTCAATAAATTTTTTAATACAAATTATTTTCAACTACATTAAAATGTAACAATTGAAAGATTACAACATTTTTAACATAATGGTTACTTTATCAAGTGTTCAAAATGTTGACATTTTATTTTATCCTACAACATCACATACACTTGGTGATTGGTTCATGGCCCAAATCTTATATAATAAATATTTCTTCACTCATAGTTTACATCTTATTACCTATACCCTGTCATAAGTTTATCCAAGAATTTTTCTTTAGTACTTACCACCACCTGTAGAGGCCTTAACTTGACAGGTCTCCTTTCAAAAATGTTAGATTTTTATAAAAAACAGCAATGTTTGCTTAAAACAGGCCTTATCTTTTAATCTGTTTAATGTATGTAATTTGTTTTTGTATCGTCTTGAATATTTTAAAATTTTTAACTGTTTTATCGACTAATATTTGTTTTTCAAATATTTTTAACTTTATAACTTGTAACATTGTTTTGTTTTACAATTTATTTCATCCCCCACGTTTTGATGAAACTGGTTTGTAGTATTCCCTAGTGGATGGAGAGTATGGTGAGTTTTTTCTATTTTTTACTATTTTATATATTGTGGGCTCAAAGTCAACACACCTTACACCACATATTCTCCTTTCCACTAGGCGAGCCTGAAGATGAAGTGATGTTACTTCGAAACCGGTCGCACTCAATGTTTTGTTGAATAATTAAACATTGGACTTTCCTTGTGAGATATAAAGGACTTTTTCTCCTCCCCCCCCCCCCCTTCACCTTAAAAAAAAAAAAATGTTCAAAATGTGCTCCATATAGGCCGCGGCCTAGGGGCGGCAGCGTCCTAGGGGCGGCAGATTTCAGAGGACGCTTACTTAATTTCAGAGAATAAAAGTCAAACAAGTTCACTGGTTTTCTCATTGTTTTTTTATACTAATACGTAAAATCCCTATAGAAACTCATTCCTATCGAAAATTATCAATCTTAGGTACCTACTGTTATTGTACCTATTTTATCTATATTACGACGATTTTGTTCAAGAATGTGTACATTTTAACAGGCACATTTCCTCTTATAAAACTACAGAGTGTGCAGTGAAGCCTGGATCAAACTCACTACTGTCTCTCAACGTTTTTAAGGAATCAATATATGTCTAATGTTTATCCTAACTTGGATATAGCTCTCCGCATCGCACTTTCCACTCCGCCTACAAATTGTTCTAGGAAAAGAAGTTTTTCCTGTTTAAAACGCCTGAAAAATTATCAAAGGTCTTCATTGTCTCAAGAAAAAATGAATTCTTTAGCTCTTCTCTACAAAGAAGCAGAGATAATAAACACCATAAACTATGATGATATTGTAGATGATTTTACTATTAAAAAGTCTCCTAAAAAATTATAATTCTTGTTTCTTCTTTACGCTCTTTCTTAATGACTAATTCATTCGTTTATTTAACTTAAGTATCTTCCTTACTACAAATGGAAAATTATTATTTTAGAAAGGTACATGGGGCGGTGAAAATAAAGTGGCCTACACCCATAAAAAATATAAATCCGGCACTGTGTCCCGCACGAGTATTTTTACGGTATCTATTTGTTTTACAACTTTGATTGGCTGCACTACAAATATGCCCCTGTATTAAGGGCAGAAATTTGGCAGAGATAATCTTTAAGGGACAAATTAACCCCCCATACATTAATCTGATGCAGCGCTCGAATGACTTTAAAAATCTTCTCTTGGGCTCCCCTACTATAAATCTTGATCGCTATCCAACACACTGATGAGAAGAGTTGAAAATCAAATAACTAAGCGGTTACCTATTTTCTAAATAAGTACGTACATACGTGGCAATTTAAAAGCTTACCTCAACTTCTGATTGTAATGTTATTTTAGGTCTTACTGTGTGATTTTCTATCGTAGGGAAAATCTGGCGCAAACAAAAATTCTTCATCTTAGTGCAGGATGCAAAAACAAGTGACCATGAAAAATGCAAACAATTAATAATTGCAATTTCGAACGTTGGATACATCTAGCATAATGCGTTTACGTGCCTGGATACGTCGATGCATTCGGCGGTACTCGGAAAAGACGAGCCTGCGATACTGCACGCTTGATACGAATATGCGTCCGCCACAGTCCGCCACATTGAATTTAGAGTGACGTTATGTTATTTTCGTATTCTTCTCAGCAAACCCTTTTATTTGATACGCATATCATGATGTTTGATAAGAAAATTTTGTGCGCCATTTTGAGGCGTCCACCATATTAAATTTATTGTGACGTTTTGTTTTCGTATATTTTCTAGCAAACTCTCTTATTTGATACGCATATCGTGGGGGTATAGTTTGTGGCACAGATAAATTTTACGATTCTACGATTAAATATAATTGTCTAATGGTAAAATGTATCTGTGCCGTCGACTATACATTGGTCCGCCATTGGTAGTCCGTCATATTGGATTTAGGACGACGCTTACCCAAACTAGATGTGTATGCAAAATTTGAGCTCACTCAGTTATGGATAACTAGTTTAAAATTCAGTTACTAAATTTTACAAAACATTAACATACAAACATTTCAAGTTACAAATACTTAATATAAAAACAAGCTTGTAACAAATAAATATTTTTGTTAATTTACCAAATAAAAGACAGTTATGAAAGACGGTGCGCTTATGTATATCCTAACAGTATGGAAATGTACTGTCATTATTTGTCAGTAATTACATTGATCAGCTACAAAAGTGATCAACCAAAAAGTTTGCATAAACCTTTGATGGACTATCTATAATCTACTTCAGTAATATTTTTTACTTTTGCTATGTTTAACAAAATCCGATACAAAGTTATCTTTTAAAGAAATGCAGAAACTATAATTTGTCTTTACTATAAGTTATGAAATTTCTCTGATATTTCTTAAACAAAACAGGTACAAGTCTGATTCCCAGTGTGTGGTATTTTAACATTAAATTTTCCCACAAATTGATACTATGTATATTTTTATTTAACTTCTCTTTATAGCTCCATTAATTTCTAATAAATGATCTGATTTTTAATTATCCCATAAAAGTGGTCGATATTAAATAAAAAATAAGAAACTGCTTATTGCTAAATTATATTCAAACTTATGTCCCAATAAATTATTCGTTGCGACTAAGTTAATAAATTTAATGTGTAAAATCGTTTTAAAGATAAAAGGCTAACCTGCCAGGACGTTTTTTTTAAATAATACCATAAACTAAAAATACTTGGATATTTCATTACATTATTTTTTAACTATTTACAGTAGATAAATAATATAAATAAAAATAATCTACAGGGTGTGCCACCGGTAACGCATCGGTTTGTAGAGCCAAAATTATTTTTTTTTTTTTAAATGTGTTTTCACAGAGAAATGTATATCAGAAAAAGGTACCAATTCAAAAATAATTTTTAACCGACTTCAATTCGTCGCGATATTTTTTTTTTATGTAAGTTCAGCGATTATTCTTTAACACGATGTCCGATTTCAATGATTCTTTTTTTGTTAGAAAGGGGGTACTTTAGGGGTGGTCCCATATAAATTTATTTAAAATCTAATAATTGGGTCTATGAGAAAATCCTCAAACTCTTCATTTTTTATATATGTTTAGCGATAATGCTTTACCACCTTGTTCGATTTATATGATTCTTTTTTTGTTAGTAAGAGGGTACCTCAAGGGTGGTCCCATATAAATTTGGTTAAGATGTGATGGCATCTGCACGTTTTTAAAGTAGGTTTTTTTTAATTTTTAATTTCTATTACTTGTAATTATATACGTTTCTCTAAGAAAATTGTACATATAAAGGTTAAGATTTTTAAAATGGGATTTTAATTTATATTTGGATTATTCTCTTTTGTCCTCTTATAACAGAACTAAAAAGTACGAGAATATATAGGGTATTACCCACGCTATAACCAGTTCTATATGAAAATCGTATTAATTTGCTTGTATACTGCACAAGAATTTTTTTTTTTTTTTTTCAATAAATGTTTTAGATAATATTCAACATTTTATGCCGATGCCCTACTCTTTTATTTCAAAACAAATCTGAACAGGGTGAACTTGAATCTCAAAAACATAATTTTCTAATTTTTTTAAAATGACCATGTATTTTATTTATTAACCGACTTCAAAAAAGGAGGAGGTTCTCAATTCGTCGCGATTTTTTTTTATGTATGTTCTGCCATAATTCTTTAACACGGTGTCCGATTTTAATGGTTCCTTTTTTTTTAGAAAGGGGGTACTTCAGAAGTGGTCCCATATAAATTTGGTCAAAATCTAATAATTGGATCCATGAGAAAATCCTCAAACTCTTCATTTTATATGTATGTTAAGTGATAATGCTTAACCACCTAATCCGATTTATATGATTCTTTTTTTTTTAGTAAGGGGTTACCTCAGGGGTGGTCCCATATAAATTTGGTTAAGATGTGGTGATGGTATCTGCACGTTTTTAAGCCTTTTTTTTAATTTTTAATTTCTAATACTTGTGTCACCGTTTAAAAATACCTTAACATTTTATTTGAGTCAAGCATTCCCTATGTCTTAAGTTATTAATAAGAAATTTTTAAATTTTTACGACAAAAAAGGTAATTCAAATATACTAATAAGGTTTTGATAATTTCTAATACGACTTTAACATACAGTTAAAAATAAAAACGAATAGCAACCAATCACTTATAATACCTACTTTATACTGAAAAATACTTACTTTATTTTTTTTTTCTTATTTATTTATTTATTTATTTATTATTATATTTATTATTAAATTTAATATATTTTAGAGTTGACTTTGAAACCCCAATACAGTTCATTATAGCTAACGTAATTAGTGGTGCAATATTTGTTTTTTCGACAATAAACCAGTTAAAATTAATGTATTCTGTGAAAAAATTTTTTTTCGCTTAATCTCAAATATCTCAAAATAGGTAATAAATCAAAATTTTATGGGAGTTTTACAGCAGCACAGGCAGCTCAAACAAAATCTGTGCTTTTAAAGAGCCGGCAGTTAAAAGGTGCGGTGAACTTAAGACTTTTTCTCCCGATAACGACTAATCATCATCATCAGTTTTCTCCAATTCCCACAGAAATAATAATTCGTTTATTGTTACCTCTATTAACATGACATGTCTTATAGCGTTTTGCCAATTGTCCGGTGAAATTTTTGATATGGAGTCACATAATAGTTGACGAACATCTTAAAGTTTAAATATTGAATTATTTCTCGCGACATATACCTTCATTTGAGCCTAGATAAATTCAATGGGATTAAGTTCACAGAGATAAGGTGGTAACCGCAATAAAATTTTGGTGAATGTTGTTTACATAACTTCAATTGCTCTTTTTTGAGTAATCCCTCTTCTGCCACTATTTCTTTGGTTATTAGCAAATCGGAGAGTTCTTGCTTTTCCATTTAGTGTTAGGTAACGGTTCCTTTAATCTTGAATGGGTATCCGACATTGCTTATAACTATTACAGAATTGTACAAAAACATCAGCAGTCATTTCTTAATGATAGTTTTTCGTAGAATTTAAAACAAATTCTAACAGGCCTCTATCAACAAATTCTGTTTTTCCTCCATTATGAGTGATAATTAAAAGGCGACCTTTTCCATTTGGAAATTTTAAGCCTGTAGACAAACCTTCTATAAATGCCTTATGAGCATCTGTAACCTGTTAATCTTGCCAAACTTTTTTACAAAATGTCCTTTATTCATGCATGTTTCATCTAAATAAAAAATATGTTTGCCTTCTCTTCTTAATTTTCTAATTTCCCTTAAATATTGCCAAATAATTTCATCTTTCTCTATGAGCGCAGATTTTCTATCGTTCCCAAACGAAGCCTAATTCTTGTAAAGTATTCCACAATTTGTCTCTTTTAACGTTTGACACAGTTTTATCTCCATTAGTGTCTACTAGAAGTTTATACAAAGTAAGTGTCTTTTTTGTAATTATAACGAATACTTTTTTCTTCGGATCAGTTGTTTCATAGTACTATCTATTTAAATGGGTTTCCTCCCAGTTGACGTTTTAGTTGCTACTGTAATACTTCCATCCTTTCGATGCATCAACAGTCTATAAATGGTTCCTTTTTCAACTCCGGTCATAGTTAAACACTTAGAAACTACTACAAACAGTACTACTGAAATGTTCATGTACAAGAGCGTCATGTACATTTACCACTAAAGTTTTCATATGCACGTTTATGCCATTATTTTTACAGAACTAACAATTCTTCGTGCTGCAAACACAGGACTATATAAACAGAAATGTAAATGTTAACTAAAATAATTTAAAATTTGCATAACACTTTCTGCAGATTAAAAATTTTAAACCTTTTTAAGAAAGTTAAGGGCTACTTAAATTGATCTTAAATTGTAATATTATATTACGTAACAAGAGTTGTAAGTAACCCATTACGCACGAAGTGAAAACGTTTACGCACGAAGCCGCACAGAGGCGTATATTTCACGAGTGCGTAATGGGCTTACAACTCGTATAACGTACTATACTTTTTCTACGCCCCCTTAAAACATTTTCAAAAAGGATTTAACGTCAGGCTTGTGTTGCCAATCCATAAATTTTAGATAGGTAATTTCGTACCTTTCTTTGGATTATAGCGGTAACAATTTATGTGTGGCAGCTTGAGCTTTTACTAAAATGAAATAAAATGAATTTAGCTCAAAGCCGAATATCACATAAAATACAACGACCGTTTCCCTTTCAGAAAAACAACTACTCCTTTGGCTAATACCACAACAGGCATTGAATTACATCCGAAGGAAAAACAGCACAGATAGAAATTAATTTTCAACACTCTCTACTTTGATTTTGCTCACCAAGGAGAACATCATTCTTGGACCGGTTACGTCCTTATTAGGACTCCTCAGCAAGAAATAGATAGGTTCTCAATTCCAGTCTCTAATGGAATTAACAAATGCTACATATTTCACCAGTATACCATAAAGTTGGTTACGGAGAGAATAAAATTCAAGTAATGAAAATGGTGTCGCCATCTGTTCTTAGTAAGCAAAATCAAAATGCGCTATGGTACCCAGTTTGAAAACTAGGTGGAACCAAAAAGACCAGGCGGGCAATTTGTAAACGATAATAAAATATCAAAACTCAAATGTAATAGATGCAAAATTAAATAAAATGAATTTAGCTCAAAGCCGAATATCACATAAAATACAACGACCGTTTCCCCTTCAGAAAAACAACTACTCTTTTGGCTAATACCACAACAGGCATTGAATTACATCCGAAGGAAAAACAGCAGAGATAGAAATTAATTTTCAACACTCTCTACTTTGATTTTGCTCACCAAGGAGAACATCATTCTTGGACCGGTTTCGTCCTTATTAAGACTCCTCAGCAAGAAATAGATAGGTTCTCAATTCCAGTCTCTAATGGAATTAACAAATGCTACACATTTCACCAGTATACCATAAAGTTGGTTACGGATAGAATAAAATTCAAGTAGTGAAAATGGTGTCGCCATCTGTTCTTAGTAAGCAAAAACAAAATGCGCTATGGTACCCAGTTTTAAAACTAGGTGGAACCAAAAAGACCAGGCGGGCAATTTGTAAACGATATCCAATTATATTCGATTATGTCCCTAATGAACGTTTGCTTTCTAGACCCAACAATTTGATGAATTTAGGGGTTACATTTAATACATTTGACTCAGTAATGTCGTTCAAATGCCACATAGGATTTATAGTACGAGTGGGCCGTGATTTTAAAAACACAGATATTATATCATTGTATTTCTCATCTGTTCGATCTAAATTAGAATTTGCCTCGTTTATTAGGGATCCTTATTATCAAATACACATTTGTCGGATAAAGTCCATAAATATATTAAGTTGTTGAGCAGACCAAATTTATCCCAAAATGCTTTACTGACTAGACACAGATTAACAAGTCTCGAAGTAAGACGGAAGTAGTTCTCTATAATTACCCTCTAAAAAGTTGTTAATTTTAAAATAAATTGTGAAGCTCTTTTACATATACTTAATTTTAGAATCCCCCGCGCAACCTCTTGAAACACCGAGTCATTTTACATTGCAACTCTGACAAACGTTCTGAAGTTTTCACCTGTATATAAACATGTGTTATATTTATAATAATATTAGTGAACAGTTGGATATATTTAACTGCAGTGTTAAAAATATAAAAACACATTGTTTAAAATAATTTAGAATTTATTTATTTACAGTTTAATTATCTATATGATTTGTTAAACATGTTTTCTTCCAAATGTACTCCTGTTCTGTAATTCGGTTAAATATGTTGAATAATATATAAATAAATATGGTTGATTGACTTTTAATTAATGCAAAACTTCAATTTTATATTCCCTTACAATTATACTGCCATGGATCATAATGTGATTTAATGTAGTACTGGATAATTCGGTAGACGATTTATATAATTAAATCTTAGTTAATGATGCCAAAATGCCACACACTGTTTGTCAGCTTTAAGAAATCCTGCGTTGTTGTATTGTCTCCTACCTGTTCTACAGATAAAATGTGAATTATTTTATAAAGAAGTAAACATTAAGCCTTAATTTAATGGTACTCATAGGTCCTAAGAAAGCTTTATGATATCTACTATCCCTGCGTTCTCTATCCCATAGGCGTACACGCCTGTTTTATTTAATAAGAAATTTTACAAAATCAAAATAATACCTTAAAAATGGCAGATACAATAAAACAGCTTTTTAAACCAATATATGAAGGCAATGTTGATTTAAATGAATAAAAAGTAATAAGAGGTTAACCATTTAAAATGTATTAGGGTTCTTGTAATTTTTTTATGTAAATAAATACATATAAGCAAAAGAACCAAAAAAGGTTAAAGACTGTGTGCACGTAGCAAAGTATACTTGCTAGTGCCAACATTATTCTATTAGCCCAATCGGATTAGTATTTTAGATTCTGAAAAATTCGAAGCAGCAATTTTCCTTCGGAATTCGTTGGAGGGGGTCTCTGGTAGTCTAAATTCAAAAAGTTGGGGTTCCAAAGTTGCCGTTACCTCCGCCATCTTGATTTAAAGGGTTATTTTTTGTATCTTGAATAACTCATTTATTTTCAATTTTACACGGAAAATAGTTTTTACAAAAGTTATTTAAAATTAAATTTCCTACAATTCTGCTTTTTTTTGTACGATCGATTTTTTTTCGATTTATACCCGAAAAGAGGGGGTGAATTTTTGGTTATAGAATAACTCGTTTATTTTCAATTTTACGAGAAAAATTGTTATAAACAAAGTTGTTTAAAATTAAATTTCCTACAATTCTGTTTTTTTTTTGTACGATCGATTTTTTTGTATTTATCCCTGAGAAGAGTGGGGGTGAACCTAAGTATTATATTGTCACGTTTATTATTGATGTTGTACCATTATTTTTTCTGTTTGTTTTTTTTTTGCTGATTTTCAAAAATGTTATTTGGTACAATTATGATTCCGATTTTTTCTAAATTTTATATTGTTGGGTCGCACGTTCACGGTAAAGGAAAAGAGTGGTGTAAATAATCAGTTTATCGAACAGTATAATTTTTACAATTAAAAAAATGAAATTTATTTTCTTTTCAGTACACTTTTAAAAGTCTCTCGAAACGTCAATGACGTCTGTATACCTGGAATTAAAAAGAAACGTAATAATACAATGATAAGAGTTTACCCCCACTCTTCTCAGGGATAAATACAAAAAAATCGAGCGTACAAAAAAAACAGAATTGTAGGAAATTTAATTTTAAACAACTTTGTTTATAACAATTTTTCTCGTAAAATTGAAAATAAACGAGTTATTCTATAACCAAAAATTCACCCCCTCTTTTCGGGTATAAATCGAAAAAAATCGATCGTACAAAAAAAAAAGCAGAATTGTAGGAAATTTAATTTTAAATAACTTTTGTAAAAAACTATTTTCCGTGTAAAAATTGAAAATAAATGAGTTATTCAAGATACAAAAAATAACCCTTTAAATCAAGCTGGCGGAGGTAACGACAACTTTGGAATCCCAACTTTTTGAATTTAGACTACCACAGACCCCCTCCAACGAATTCCGAAGGAAAATTGCTGCTTCGAATTTTTCAGAATCTCAAGCCTGTTCTTCACCTAATCCGATTGGGCTATATATAAAAAATGCAAAGTATCTTCGGAATTACTCCATTTTCAGTATATATTGTTCGCCAAATATTTTCCAATAATACCAATCGTCATGGTCAGGTCCGACGAGAGGGGGATAGCCGGGACCAATTCCCGGGGCCCGGGCACAAGTGGGAGCATTGCATCGGCACAAGGGGGGGCTGGCAGCTTTAGATGAGGTTTATTTTTTTAGAAGTATAGATAATTTAATTTATAGATAATTTATAGATAATTTATAGATAATTTATAGATATTTTATAGATAATTTACAGATAATTTATAGATAATTTATAGATAATTTATAGATAATTTATAGATAATTTATAGATAATTTATAGATAATTTTATAGATAATTTATAGATAATTTATAGATAATTTATAGATAATTTATTAAATTTATAGATAATTTATAGATAATTTATAGATAATTTATAGATAATTTATAGATAATTTATAGATAATTTATAGATAATTTATAGATAATTTATAGATAATTTATAGATAATTTATAGATAATTTATAGATAATTTATAGATAATTTATAGATAATTTATAGATAATTTATAGATAATTTATAGATAATTTATAGATAATTTATAGATAATTTATAGATAATTTATAGATAATTTATAGATAATTTATAGATAATTTATAGATAATTTATAGATAATTTATAGATAATTTATAGATAATTTAGATAATTTATAGATAATTTATAGATAATTTATAGATAATTTATAGATAATTTATAGATAATTTATAGATAATTTATAGATAATTTATAGATAATTTATAGATAATTTATAGATAATTTATAGATAATTTATAGATAATTTATAGATAATTTATAGATAATTTATAGATAATTATAGATAATTTATAGATAATTTATAGATAATTTATAGATAATTTATAGATAATTTATAGATAATTTATAGATAATTTATAGATAATTTATAGATAATTTATAGATAATTTATAGATAATTTATAGATAATTTATAGATAATTTATAGATAATTTATAGATAATTTATAGATAATTTATAGATAATTTATAGATAATTTATAGATAATTTATAGATAATTTATAGATAATTTATAGATAATTATAGATAATTTATAGATAATTTATAGATAATTTATAGATAATTTATAGATAATTTATAGATAATTTATAGATAATTTATAGATAATTTATAGATAATTTATAGATAATTTATAGATAATTTATAGATAATTTATAGATAATTTATAGATAATTTATAGATAATTTATAGATAATTTATAGATAATTTATAGATAATTTATAGATAATTTATAGATAATTTATAGATAATTTATAGATAATTTATAGATAATTTATAGATAATTTATAGATAATTTATAGATAATTTATAGATAATTTATAGATAATTTATAGATAATTTATAGATAATTTATAGATAATTTATAGATAATTTATAGATAATTTATAGATAATTAATAGATAATTTATAGATAATTTATATAGATAATTTATAGATAATTTATAGATAATTTATAGATAATTTATAGATAATTTATAGAATAGATAATTTATAGATAATTTATAGATAATTTATAGATAATTTATAGATAATTTATAGATAGATAATTTATAGATAATTTATAGATAATTTATAGATAATTTATAGATAATTTATAGATAATTTATAGATAATTTATAGATAATTTATAGATAATTTATAGATAATTTATAGATAATTTATAGATAATTTATAGATAATTTATAGATAATTTATAGATAATTTATAGATAATTTATAGATAATTTATAGATAATTTATAGATAATTTATAGATAATTTATAGATAATTTATAGATAATTTATAGATAATTTATAGATAATTTATAGATAATTTATAGATAATTTATAGATAATTTATAGATAATTTATAGATAATTTATAGATAATTTATAGATAATTTATAGATAATTTATAGATAATTTATAGATAATTTATAGATAATTTATAGATAATTTATAGATAATTTATAGATAATTTATAGATAATTTATAGATAATTTATAGATAATTTATAGATAATTTATAGATAATTTATAGATAATTTATAGATAATTTATAGATAATTTATAGATAATTTATAGATAATTTATAGATAATTTATAGATAATTTATAGATAATTTATAGATAATTTATAGATAATTTATAGATAATTTATAGATAATTTATAGATAATTTATAGATAATTTATAGATAATTTATAGATAATTTATAGATAATTTATAGATAATTTATAGATAATTTATAGATAATTTATAGATAATTTATAGATAATTTATAGATAATTTATAGATAATTTATAGATAATTTATAGATAATTTATAGATAATTTATAGATAATTTATAGATAATTTATAGATAATTTATAGATAATTTATAGATAATTTATAGATAATTTATAGATAATTTATAGATAATTTATAGATAATTTATAGATAATTTATAGATAATTTTATAGATAATTTATAGATAATTTATAGATAATTTATAGATAATTTATAGATAATTTATAGATAATTTATAGATAATTTATAGATAATTTATAGATAATTTATAGATAATTTATAGATAATTTATAGATAATTTATAGATAATTTATAGATAATTTATAGATAATTTATAGATAATTTATAGATAATTTATAGATAATTTATAGATAATTTATAGATAATTTATAGATAATTTATAGATAATTTATAGATAATTTATAGATAATTTATAGATAATTTATAGATAATTTATAGATAATTTATAGATAATTTATAGATAATTTATAGATAATTTATAGATAATTTATAGATAATTTATAGATAATTTATAGATAATTTATAGATAATTTATAGATAATTTATAGATAATTTATAGATAATTTATAGATAATTTATAGATAATTTATAGATAATTTATAGATAATTTATAGATAATTTATAGATAATTTATAGATAATTTATAGATAATTTATAGATAATTTACAGATAATTTATAGATAATTTATAGATAATTTATAAATAATTTATAGATAATTTATAGATAATTTATAGATAATTTATAGATAATTTATAGATAATTTATAGATAATTTATAGATAATTTATAGATAATTTACAGATATATTATAGGTAATTTAATTTATAGATAATTAATTGATGATTTATAGATAATCTATTGATAAATTATAAATAATTTATTGTTAATTTATAGATAATTAATTGATAATTTATTGATAATTTATTGATAATTTATTGATAATTTATTGATAATTTATAGATAATTTATTGATAAATTATCTTAATATATTTTTACTTTATCGCTACTTGTTACTACAAAAGCAGGCTATATTTATGCTGCAATAAAACTAGCAAACGACTAGCAAAATAAAAATGTTAATTATTTTCAAGTGTAGGGTCCGATTACAATTAGAAGGTCGCCGCTACGTCAAAGGCATTACTTCGAATTTTAAACACAAATTATTATCTACGTGCATCGACAAGCAAACTTCCTCCTCCTCCTCCTCCTCTCCTCCTCCTCCTCCTCCTCCTCCTCCTCCTCCTCCTCCTCCTCCTCCTCCTCCTCCTCCTCCTCCTCCTCCTCCTCCTCCTCCTCTCCTCCTCCTCCTCCTCCTCCTCCTCCTCCTCCTCCTCCTCCTCCTCCTCCTCCTCCTCCTCCTCCTCCTCCTCCTCCTCCTCCTCCTCCTCCTCCTCCTCCTCCTCCTCCTCCTCCTCCTCCTCCTCCTCCTCCTCCTCCTCCTCCTCCTCCTCCTCCTCCTCCTCCTCCTCCTCCTCCCTCCTCCTCCTCCTCCTCCTCCTCCTCCTCCTCCTCCTCCTCCTCCTCCTCCTCCTCCTCCTCCTCCTCCTCCTCCTCCTCCTCCTCCTCCTCCTCCTCCTCCTCCTCCTCCTCCTCCTCCTCCTCCTCCTCCTCCTCCTCCTCCTCCTCCTCCTCCTCCTCCTCCTCCTCCTCCTCCTCCTCCTCCTCCTCCTCCTCCTCCTCCTCCTCCTCCTCCTCCTCCTCCTCCTCCTCCTCCTCCTCCTCCTCCTCCTCCTCCTCCTCCTCCTCCTCCTCCTCCTCCTCCTCCTCCTCCTCCTCCTCCTCCTCCTCCTCCTCCTCCTCCTCCTCCTCCTCCTCCTCCTCCTCCTCCTCCTCCTCCTCCTCCTCCTCCTCCTCCTCCTCCTCCTCCTCCTCCTCCTCCTCCTCCTCCTCCTCCTCCTCCTCCTCCTCCTCCTCCTCCTCCTCCTCCTCCTCCTCCTCCTCCTCCTCCTCCTCCTCCTCCTCCTCCTCCTCCTCCTCCTCCTCCTCCTCCTCCTCCTCCTCCTCCTCCTCCTCCTCCTCCTCCTCCTCCTCCTCCTCCTCCTCCTCCTCCTCCTCCTCCTCCTCCTCCTCCTCCTCCTCCTAGGTCTGTCTATTTGTTCGTTCACAAATTGTGCCCCGTGTACTAATTATATTCATTTTCATGGAATTCAATGTTTTTTATACATTTCAAAACCAGACAGAGACTGTCTCAAATAATGATACTTCCGTATTTCACTGATTTTTGTGTTAATATGGATTATTATGGATATGGGAAATGAAAATAGTATATTATGCAACGATCATGTAATGATGGTTATTAATACACGAGCATTAACCGGGATACGAAACGAGCCAAAGGCGAGTTTCGTATGGTTTATGCGAGTGTTTTAATAACCATTACATGAGAGTTGCATACGCTATTTTTTCTACACCCGATAAATAATCAAGACCTATAAATATTCTATTTATATTGGCATTGAACACAATAACAGTAATTACTCGTACTTCTATAAAAAATTCTACAAAATTGTAATTAATGGTATTACCTTGGGTATTGGTATTACCACAGATTTTTGGGGCAAAATATTTTTTACTGCATTTTCTCCTTTCTCCGATATGTGTGGAGGAGTCTTCTATATCGCTGATATCAGACATTTTAATATTATAATTATCGAAGTTTAGCTATCTACGAAAATTTAATACGTTTTGACAACTAAAACAATTACATAGGAATTTAGGACAAACGTCAAACATCATGCTTGATTGAAAAATTGTAGGTTTCTATTGATTAAAAATCTGTATCATAATGAAAAATCTGTATCATAATGGCTATCATTATGAAACGGATTATGGGCATATAAGTGCATTATTATAATACGGGTGTAGAAAAATTATATAAGGTGTTAAGGTGTGTATCACAAAAGAATCAACCGCTTCTCATTGGAAAACAAGCCTATTGCTAATCAGCAACAGGCATTTAATTATATACAAAGGAAAGACAGCAGCAATGTAAATTTTGCTTTACACTCTAACTTTGATTTTGCTAACTAGGGAGAACGTCATTCTTGGACAGGTTTCCTTCTTATTAGAATTTATTAGCAATTTCACTCTCTAAAGGAATCAATAAAAGCGTTAAATTCACTCTTCTACATGGATAGAGGTTTCGAGACAACAAGAAGCGACAAAATTAAAATAATAACGTCATCTGCACTTAGTAAACAAAAATTTTTCTCCGAAAAAACACAATACAACCACGTTTGATTTTAGGATATTCATCGTTTCTTTATTGTAAATTTTATTTTGTTTTTTTTTATTATTATTATTTACTTCTTTGATAGAAAGAAACAATTATTTTTGTTGAAATTTTACTAAAGAATGAATGAATTTTTCTCGAAACTTACTTTCGTGACATTCTTACATTTTACCCTGTGGTCTTCATTTAGAGTTACGAGTATGCAAATTGGTGGCATATTTTAAATGAATGAACACTACAAGATATTCCAATCTTAATTATTAACCATTATCCATTTTTAATAATTAACCATAATTACACTGTTGTAGTAAGTATTTCTCACTACGTCAGTGGACACTTTGTCAGTGGAATTCGTTAAAAATTTAGTATAACCCTATTATTTGAACTTTTTTTATACCTGGAAGTTGCCATCGGCCGGTTTGACTGCTCAGGCTAATACAGCATGTAAAATATTCGATATTGCGTATTGATTATCAATTTTATATTAAAATGAGAGCACTTTTGTATGAAAAAATTCATAACGGCAAGGAAATTGTTCGCTTTTACAATGTTAATAACAACATTTTACGGTCGAACGGTATCATCAACCGTAAATAATGTAAATGATTTTGTTAAATATAAAATATGGTTAGGTCTTAAACGTTCTCTTATGATAATTTTTGAATGAAAATAAATACACTAGCTTTTTTCTCTAGACTTCGCTCGCGTAAATTACATAATATACAATATTTATTTAGCAGCGCATGACAGGAAGTTATTAAATTGTTGATCATATTAAATTATTGTTATCTGATTTCTACAAAGTTTAAGACTTGGTAAATAATTTTAAAATAAAAGCAGATTGTACCAAATCAAAATATTGAAATAGATTATGAGAGGATCATTATGTGATAGCTGCAAAGTTGTACGTCATTTGATGCTAATAATTTTCATGAGAGAAGCATGATATTTTGTTTTTCATAATATCTAGTAAATCTACTTGAGGTCACAATAACACACTCCAATATTCGTAACATTAGCTAATTTTAAAAGATGTTATGTGTCATATTTAAAAATCATTTTTTTTTATCAACAGATGGAGCAATATTCCATATTTAATAGTTCTTTTGTTTCAACAGATGTGGTAATAATTGTATTAATTTTAAACGGTAACTGTTATAATATAATAAGTTCACCACCGAGAGGTTTGACCTTGAAAAATATTTTGGATGTAGCATGTAAATAAATGTTTTGAATTTAGATTAGTATATTTACTTAGTATTTACTTAGTAGGTAGTTCCACGTTGTATCCAGTCAAAGGACAAAGGTCTTGGTATAATATATATGATGTTTTGATTAAAATGAGACATTGAACAACTGACGATTATCTGATTAAAAATAAGACAACTAAACTTAGATAAAATGTTTCTCGTTTCCAAAATACGGTGTTACAATTTTAAAATCCAAAAATCATTTATGTCTATATTTTTTTTATTACTCATTACAATTTTACTAAATTTGGCAAACGTTTTTGGTGTCATCATATCCACCTATCAGCAAAAAATTAGTAGCCAAAATTAACTTTTCCAGTAGCGTACAGTTGTTA
Source organism: Psylliodes chrysocephalus (assembly GCA_927349885.1). Lineage (NCBI taxonomy): Eukaryota > Metazoa > Arthropoda > Insecta > Coleoptera > Chrysomelidae > Psylliodes > Psylliodes chrysocephalus. Next base: position 13,093,653 of record OV651827.1, read on the forward strand.
CGGTTTCAAAATTCCTACTAAATATTACTCTTTGAACTAGTGAGAAAAATGCACCTCTTATGCAAATGAAACGTTTAATAGTAACAATATTTAAAATTTATATAAAATATCCTGTAAAGAGAATAAATCTAAAGTTTGATGACATTTAATAGTGTAGTTTCTCTCGCCCAGCTGATTCTGGTTACCTTAAATTTAAAATAAAGCAACCTTTAATATTCGGAGAACCAAAATCTAAGTCCTAAAGTTACTGACCTTCTTTAATTAGATTTTCCATTTTAATATTCTGTTAATTATATTCTTCTGTTCATTTTTCCGCATGTCGTTGAGATTTTCTATCCTAAAATAAGTAATAATAATTCTAGTTATTTTAATAATAGATAGGGTGTGTTTATTATTGTGTCACTTGTCATTGTCATTCAATCCATCAGATTGACAAGATTTGGTTCTCAGTGGACTAAAGTACAGTTAGAACTTATTAGACAAAGCTAGACAATGGGCATATACTAGTTATTGTTTAGAAATAGATAGAGATAGGTACTTTTGTTCAACATTTTTAAAGAGAACTTGAACTCAGACTTTCAACCTTTGAAGGGTTGATTTGGGCATTCTGACGAAACCTGCTGAACTGCAGAGAGTTCTGTCTTCACTTTTCGTAGAAAAGGATTCTTTTGGCAAGATATATCAGAAACTACAAAAATATTATATAGGAAAGCACTATTTATATCTAGTTTGATAGATATTAAATACACCTCTTGGCTAGGGATAAGGATTGCTAAGATAATATTGAATGTCACAATAAGGCCACCCACCATCTTAGGTAAGTCTCTTTGAAATTGTAATATTAATATTAAAACCTTCGATCACTTTTGTTATGCTATTTTCACATTAAATATTTAATTAATTTATCTACTTACATGAAATTGTTAGATATTCAGAAGCTTACATAGTTTTCTGTATATAAATTAGTTTTATAGGTTAATTTAATTAGTACTATATATTTCAAATCCTTACCTGTGAACCAAGAGTACGTACTTGAGAAGCAACTACCCTAGTCATAATTAGAATTGTCTTGATAAAAGTTATACGAAGATCTTATTTTTTTTTGTATATGTCTCCGAGGAATTACTACTAGAGGGAGCCTGAAACGAGTTTGTAGGCGATTGTTGTGTTAGCAACATCTGTAGAGGAAGTGAGGAAGCGGGCACAAGGGGGAAGGTAAACATCCTTCTTGTTCAGTGGCGTATCATTTATCTATAAAAACTGACATTGTCCAAACATTTTAATTGTAAAAAAAAAAAAAAAAAAATTTGCTAATTTTGCTATTTTTAAAATAAATACCGTCTTATATGTGTCTGATGCAGGAAATGAAACAAAATCACTGTAAAGGTCTAATTTTTTCAATTAAAGAATAAAATCTTAAAATTATTCTTATTATAAATAAATACAGAAGCGACTAGTTTCGGCCTTGAAGGGACATCTTCAGGCCTGTAATACAATAATATTTATTATAATAGGTTGGTCACTTACGAATAAAATTAAATAGTATAAACCACAAAAATGGATCCTTATTGTAGCGTTACAGCATAGTAGAATTAAAGCTGTGCAATGCAAACCTAACTAAAAATAAGAAAAATGAGTAAGGAATCTACAAGAGAAGAGGTGAGAATGAGCAATGCATTTAAATTGCTCAGGATAACAAATAAAGCTGATAATGTAAAGCAGTGGTATAGTCCCCGTCAAAGAAGGTCCGGATATGTTAAAGAGGACGGCGTTTTCTCTGTAAATCTGGAGAATGTAAGGATGGAGGGAAGACGAATCTTGCTGGCTCAGGTGTAGATGGCTAGAAAAAGGAGCATGTAGATGAAAGCTCCAGTAAATATCGTCACTTTCGTCTAATTTTTTATTCTCACTCACCGTTTCGGCTTTATCTTCGAAATTCATTTTCAAAAGGAAATAAAAGTAATCATTCATACAAGCATATATAATAAAACAACATGAATTCATTATATTTAATAAGCTAATAAACGTTTGTTTCAATGAAAAAAACATGTATGTGAATATAAAAATATATAAATAGATTCTTAAACAAATTTCTTGTTTTTGTTTTGCAAAAGACTTTTTTGTCTTCTTCGGTTGCCGCTGCCACTTTTCTTTTAGTAGTTTCGAGGAGAATTTTCTTATGAAAACCAGTATAACCATCAATTGGTTGGTACCATTTTGATATTTTGGGTCTGGTAAGAGTCTTGTTAAACTTTCTTCTTAGGTAGCTGTAACCTTTTGGATAATAAAAATTTAATGTTAGATCAGAAGCTCTTAATTGAGAATTATATTTGCAAAGGCCGTTTTAATAATATTTTCAAAAGTTCTTGGAATCGTTGTTAACTGAAGCCTGCAAAAAATATATCATGTTATTCCTAAAATATAAGATATCACACAATGCACATTCATATAATATCACTGTGCTAGAAAAATAGTAGATACGGAGAAAATTTAAAAAAAAGTAATTTCGAGAAAATCAACTTTTAATGTCATCATTGTACTTAACTTTTTTATTGCTAAATTATTAATTATATCATTTTGTGTAGTTCATAGTGATTTGTATAAACTATATTATAAAAACCTATCATCAATGTTAATGTGCCAACTTTTTTTAATAATTATGTCCTTGTTATGGTAAAAACACATTTTTAGAAGTTTTCTGAATTTCTTCTTTAAATTATCATATAGTTGAATTGACTAATTGTGTGTTTAATTAAAGGTATATCTCTTTTTTGTTAAACCAGTCTTTTGTGTTGTTCTAAACTTTTTAGATAATTAGAGAAAACAGTAGGACATCTTAAAATATCCTATTTCACCAACAAAAATGTAGAATAATGAATCTTACATCAAACGAAAATTCATTTGCGGATGTCCTACTAGGTATTAACTTAAAAACTCAATAAAATGTATATTGCAACTGTGCTCAAATAAATGAATGTTTTTATACCTGACTATAGTAGTACCAGACATACATTTTTACATAATGATCTGGATAACTCAAAATAGTCAAAATCCACATTATTTAAGTTGTTCTAGTATTTTTTTTAGCATAGCGATATAAACTCCAATAATAAATATTCAATGTTTTTTGGGACCTTTTTATAGTAAATTAAGAAAAAAACAAGAATAATGTGATATTCCTGTTTAGTTTGTTGAAATTGACTGAAATTGCATTTTTCTTTAATATTTTCCTCCCCTGAGGTCTAATAAAAAGTTATTCAGGTGGTCACTTGTTGAATTCCTAAATTTTGGAACCATGTATTTCTTTTTATCATATCAAGAAAAGGAAACCTAGAAAAAAATAACAATTAACTTTACAATAATAATAATAATAATAATAATAATAAGTGATTAACCTTTACTATAATCATTATGAGACGGATGAAGACGAACTTAGATGGGTTTTACTTGCTCTTAATTTTACTTTTTCGATAAGAAAGATTAATTGCAAATTAAAGGTGATTTCCTAATGCACCGCCTCTGATAATTAGGTTGTGTCTGTACTTACTTATGATATTATCTTGAAGAAACATTTTCATTATGCCTTTTGCACATAAAGCATGTTTTCACCATATTAATAGAGATAATAAATCTTAAATATACATTTACAACTCTTACAACGCTATTGATAATTATATTTTCCGTAAAATATAAATAAAAAATTGACATGTGTCAGAAAGTGTCAGAACATTCAGAACTGGCGCTGTCACATGTGGCAACGCTGATTAAATAAGCCAATTACAGAAGAGGTATTTCCCCCCTCGGGGGGAGTAGATGTTGCTAACAAAATTTTGCGCGGGGAAGGGGGGAAGACTCCCTCTAGTAGTAATTGCTCGGAGGCAGGGGGGGATATCGCGCATGGTGTCATGGCGGCACTGACGTCATGCGTAGAGTTAATAGAGCTGGCGCGAAATAAATATCATATGAAAGACGCATGTTGCAGGAGTTTGTGAGTCGTTTATAGTGATTTATAAGATATTAGGCAGATATTTGTATTAAATTATGTTGTAAACTTTGTTCTCTGTGAGTGGTTTTAGTGAAAAACATTGAAAAACTGCGGTACGGATGTAACAGTAACAATTAAAGGAAAGGATTCAAGAAAGATATTATGATTTTTCGCTTTCCTCGATAGTAAGAGCTTACTTAGAAGTAAGAAGTGGTCCAAGGGCGGCTCCAGCGGAGGCCCAGGGGAGCATGCCGTTCCCTACATTAAAATTCTTAAAATTCATGAGCCATTTATTAAAAAAAAATATGTTAAATAGGCAATTCTACCATCCTTCCCAAGAAAATTCGGCATGGAGCAGCCCTTGCAGTGGCTTGTGGCCCTGCAGATAAATTTTCATATGTATTTTAAGCATTTTCAACCTTCCAATTATAAGAGAGATCTTAAATCAGAACTTCACACAATGTAAAGTTGTGAATGAACCAATGTGAATCACATTGGTTAATTTCACAACTTGGGACTTCTAAACTGGAGACTCTACCCTTTGAAGGCTAAAAATTTCGCAATATAAGCAAAAGTAAAATTGTAAATGTCACCAAAAAAAAAAGAGAAAATTTCGACTTGTACTTGATAAATGATTTAAAAAACTGTCAGCGACTAGGTCCAGGAAAATGCAGCGACATTTTATTTTATTTTTGTATTGTAACAGTTATTTGTATTTAGTACATTTTTTTATGTTTTGCATTATATTATATGAATTTCTGCATTATATTATATAAAAAAAAATTTTAAACTTATTTTTATTCAATTTGGTCAAATAATGCAGGTAAATGAGTTGCAAATCCTAATCAGGTAAAAAATTTCGACATATCCAGATGTGAAATTGTTACCAGGATCCCCATTTTCGAGTTGCGAAGATACCCTTTATTTTATTATCCTGGTTATAAAAACTATTCTTTAGAAGTCGAATTTGTATAAACAAAATAAATCATTAAAAAAAAAAGGAAAAACTGTTAAAAAAAATATTTCTTTTATGTATGTATTTGCATTTATGTTCCTTCATAGTTCTTTCCTTAAATGCCCCATAATAATATCCATAGATATTTCATGTAATTTCTAAAATATTATCCTTAATATTCATCAAATTTCTATAAGTTAGCATATATTTTCCTCACACTGCGTTAGTATTTTTAAATTCGAGACTATATACAAACTCTACGCGTGACGCCATGCGCGTGGCTGTCCTATTTTTGACACTGTTGATATCCTACCTTTTATTTTTTATACCATGGCTCGGAGGTATATGTATCGTCATTCTAACCTCACAATACGCACGAGGACGATTTGACGTCTGGTCAGAGTTTACAAATTATTAGAAATATAATAAAGGAAACCGAATACTCCATATAGCCTGGCATTTTATTTGCATTATAACCCGACCCCTCCTGACTGAGCTTAGTGAACTTTTTTTCTTCCTTTTTATTAGTTTTATGCCCGGTTTCACCGACAGTAAATAAATCACAGAATAGTTATTCAATGAATAACATTTATTCTGAAGTTAAGTATTTTGACGTTTCATCAACATTTTTATATGATCAGTTAGTTATTCATTGAATTATGTATTTTAATCAGATACATGAAAAGAAGAACATATGTACTGTCACTTTTGACACTTATTGTCAGTTACAATTGAATATTACAATATCAATAACAGCGAAAATTATGGATAGGAAAAGGGAACGAAGTAAAAATTATTTAGAAGAAGAGAAGGAGAATTTGTTGAATATTATGGAAGATTTTAAAGATATTGTTGAAAACAAAAAAACAGATGCCGTTTCCTCAAAAATAAAAACTGAGGCATGGAACAAAATTGCAGAATGGTACAATAGTACAGCAAAAACAGGAGTGCGCAATGGTATTCAACTCAAATTGCTCTATGATAATTTAAAAAAGACAGCCAAAAAACATAAAGCTGATGAAAAGGTAAATAAACTTTATAATAAATAATACTATATTTTGTATACTTTATTTATTTCAAACCACATTTTTATAGTATTTTACATTTTTTTAGGTTGAAGTATATAAAACTGGCGGAGGCAGTACTTCGCAAAAAATGAGCAGTTGTGACACACGGGTATTGAGTTTATTAGGAACTCAAGCAGAAGGACATGACAATCGTTATGACTCAAACACCGATCTACAGACCAATATTGTAGTGGAAGCCAATATGAACCTTTTAAGTCCAAGTTCAGCAACCCCAACTACAACACCAACTGTAGTCCCAACTACTACACCTACTGTAGTTTCTTTAGGGCCTAAAAGGGAAAAGCAATGCAACAAGGCGTTTTTCAAAAATTTAAAAGAAAAAAGAATACTATTTCTGAATATCAGTAACAGGTATTAAATATGAAAAACAAAAACACGACAAGAAAATGGAAATTCTCGATATAATTAAAGAAAGAGAAGAATATGAATTAAAAATTAAAATATTACAATATGAAGAAAAGAAAAATATTTAATTCTGTTTTTTTAATAAAGTATTTTTATCTAGCAAAAACTGTATTTATTAAAGCTCTTCGAACTGCCATATTTTCATTTTCTAAATTATGGTCAATATTTCCAATATTTTCAAATATGGGTACCACAATTTCAGGATCTTCGTTAGGATCATTGTCACCCATTTCAGTGGCAATATTATGCAGAACCGTACATGCTACAATTATAGCCAAAACAGTGTCTAAATTTACTCGAAGTCCTAGAGATAGGCATGGAAAACGTCGTTTTAGAACTCCAAAAGTCCTTTCTATTACGTTACGAGTTCTTATATGTGCGTTATTATAAGCATGTTCTGACGCTGTTAGAGGATGTAATAGAGGTGTAAGTAGGTATGTTCTGCATGCATAACCGCTGTCTCCCAAAAGGTAACTGTCGGGGTACTCATTATTTTCAAAACGAGCTTTGACCAATGAATCATTAAAAATTGTTGAATCATGAACACTACCAGGCCATCGTGCGACAATGTCTCTTATTATTAATCTCGAATCACATATTGCCTGGACATTAATAGAAAACCATCCCTTTCGATTTCTATATAATTCTCCATGTTCCCCACCTGGTGACTGAATACGAACATGTGTACAGTCAACAGCTCCAATCACACGTGGAAATCCACTCATTCTGTAAAATCCGTTTTGAATTTGCACACGCTTATTACCATTTTGAGGCATTTTAACAAACTGTTGACGAAGCAAGGCCAGGTGGTGTGTCACTTTCTTTACAACACGACATACTGTTGCTTTCGAAACATTAAAATTATCTCCCATGCATATTTGAAACGATCCTGTAGCATAAAATCTTAAAGTAATAAGTAATTGATTCATAGGACTGATGGGCCTGTTTCTGTTACTTAAATGATCTAAATTGTTTCCTATTAAATTGAGGACTTCTTCGATTCTTTGGATAATCTAAATCTAATTTTAAAGTCTACATTATCGTACTCAGTTATGGGATTTCTTCTCACCAAAACTAATCGAGGTCGTCTTGGAGGTCTATCCTCTTCATCAGATGACGTTGACGAAGAAGATGATGATGATAAAAATCTGCAATAGTAAAATTAAATATGTATTAAATACTTATTTAAAGGAATATATTTAATTCTTACCTATTCTCCATCACTAAAAACGTAAACAAACTAATACATAAATGTAATCAATGAAATAACAGAATCGAATTTTATCTAATAAAGTATTATTTGAGGTTATTAAACGTCAAATAAATATTTTATAGTCGAAATTTCGTTAGTTAATTTAAATGTAATTTAATCATCGAATAGCGCTATTTGACGTTGGTGAAACAAAATTGACAATTTTTATTCTACGATTAAAGTTAATCTTTGAATAACACCTTATTTATAGTTGGTGAAACCGGCCATTAATAAATTAAATTTTATATTTAATGAAAATTATATTTAATAATTAAGTCGGAATTTAAAATCCAATAACAAGTTCGTAAAATCGAATAACACAGTTATGGTACATAAGTACCGCATCTCTCCTAAATTTTACGTCACTATCAAAAAGTTATTTGGACATAAAATTTTAATTTTTTTTATGTTTTTTTAAATAAGTAATGTAATCTTCTTAGAAAATTTCAGAAAATATATTAAAATATCCTTTTTTGAGTACGAATATCTCGAAAACTAATCCAACTATATTTGAAAAACATCAAAAGATTTTGGACAGTGGACTAAAATTTAGAAGGGTTGCAGGTGTTACTTGTCCATGCCGTACGCTACTGGCAAAGCTTATTTAACTGATTTTTTGCTGATAGGTGTATTTTATTACACCAATAAAGTTTTCCGAATTTAGTGAAATTAAACAGAAATAAAAAATGTATCTATTAAAAATTTTTGATTTTCAACTTTAACACCCTGTATTTCGGAAACGAGTAATGTTTTATCTACGGGTGTTTCGTTTAATCGACTTATTTGTACTTAGTTAATCTTCAGTTGCTCTGTATCCTATTCTTAATGGAATACCCTGTATATTAGGGTGGAGCGATAAACGCAAAATTTTAAAAATTTTGAAAAATCGATTTAGAATACCTACCAAAAGTTACCTTTCATAATGTTGACAAAAATGTATAAATACAATTTTTTGATCAAATCACGTCTTCTGCCTTCTACCAGCCATTGAAAAATTACAAAAAAAAGACTAAAAAAAAATATTGCTGGAAATATTACTAAAATTTAAGCCATGTGATTTTTAAGATATATTATGTATAATAAAATTAATTTATAACATTTTTCGCCCTATACACAGTGGCATAGCCAGGTGGGGGCCAGTGCGGCCCCTGCTCTCCCGCCCTCTTTGCTCGACGTCCCTTGCCGCTTTATACTCGAAGAACACATTTCTTTAGTTCAAGAGTCGGGCTCTATATTTTTAGGTCACACGGTACCCCTTTTTGGATCGGCTCTAAGCATTCTTTAAAGTATTGTCAACTTCTTAGAAAGTAATGGATATAATCTAGAAGAACTAGTGGCAGTAGGATAAGACGGAACCGTGGTGAATACGGAAAAAAAAGGTGCAATTTCTCAACTAGAATTAAAATTAGGACACCCTTTACAAAGATTTGTCTGCCAGCTTCACGCTAATGAATAACCTTAATGGCATCTTTTTCAGAAGCTGGACGGTCAATCTATGGCTCCAAGAGCTTTTGCAGGAATTATAGGAAAGCAAATAGTGCAGTGCAAAAATATGCCAGTTGTAAACTATAACATTATTGACTGTGAGTTACCAGAAGTAGATTTCCTTGACTTAAGTGCAGGTCAAAAATATCTGTTTGAAATTTGTGTTGCTATTTCTAGAGGGAAGTGCTCCGTGGATTTATTGAACCGAAGCCCAGGAAAGTTAAGTCATTCTCGATGGCTCACTTTGGCCAATCGCATATTACGTCTTTATGTAAGTACCATAAATCAACCTCAGAATAAAAGGAACTGACCAAATGTATTGTCAAGGTTTATAGTCCTTTGTGGTTTCAAATTAAAAAATGCAACTCATCATGTGTAAATGGTGCAAATCATGTGTTACAAACGATAAAACGTAATCGGTACCTAAAGCAAGATTTGAAAAGTGTTATAGACCCTGTAATTCAAAGAAATGCCTATTTTGTTGATCCTGAAAATCTTCCGATATGTATGCTGCATGACACTCGCCCTGATATGAGAGAACTTGCATTTCGTCGCATTCTGAATGCAAAAACTAAGGGCTATAATAGTTCAACCAATGTCAGACCTTTTATTATTCCACAAATTAATTTTGACGCAGATGACTATGTTGATCTGATTGATTGGCAAAAAAAATAAAATAACTTGTCCCCTATTGCTTCAAACTTTAGAAGTGGATGATTTAAAAAATATTATTTCCGGTTCTCCTGAAAAAATCATCGACGTCGCTGCATTTCCCTGTCACACCCAATCAGTAGAGAGATCTGTGAAACTTGTTACAGAAGCATCTTTATCATTTGTTGGGTCACAAAAAAGAGACAGTTTTATTAGAGCAAAAATAGATTCGCGCACACTTATGCCAAAATTTGACTTAAAAAAGACTATAAACAATAAATAATCGAAATGGATGAGGAAGGGTGGGATGGAACTCGTCGAGCAATTACCTCCCCGTAGTGTGTTCTGGGTTGTTTAAACAATACTAAATATTCAATATTTATATTTCGTATATAAATCGGATATTGTTTAAACAAGCTCTATTTGCCGTAGCGTTAACTCTCAGTATCAATATTAATAAAAAAAGAAAAATAAATAAGGCAAAAAATCTAAGTTTTGAAAATGGTTTTGGAATAGTGCGCAAAAGTTGCCAATTGATATTACAAAACTAATGTTTATTTTCGGTTTTTCAAAATTTTGTCATCTTCTGCCCTCTACCGGGCTTTGGATATTTTATTTATTTTTTTTAAGCCCGGTAGAGGGCAGAAGATGAAAAAATTTTGAGAACCCAAAAATAAACATTAGTTTTGTAATACCAATTGGCAACTTCTGCGCTCCACCCTACTGTATATACCGAAAGTTCTTACAGCCAAAGAACCAAATAAGAGAAGAAAACTGTAATAAAAGTGTTTCTATTACCTTATTTACCCACAATACTTTATTTAGTAAAAAAATTATTATCAAAGAATGTAATTTCATTTATATGTACAGTGTGTTTACGTAAGTTGGCGGCATATGGAAATCTTTTTTATGAATTTTAGGAAAACACTTTTCATAAACAGAGTGCATGGTCTAAAACCTAAAATATGATCATCTTTACTATTGAGCAAAATCATATTTTTTGACAAACATCGTATACTACTGATAATATTTAATATCAGATTGTTAAAATTTAAGGTATTAGATCATGAAAAACTTTTCATGAAGAACATTTTCTTCCTTAATAATAATAATAAGTTTTTCCATATGCAGCTAATTTAGCATTGAATTTTTTTTTTTTTTTTAATAATAATAATTTTAGAAAAAAGTTACTTTACATAACAAGTAGAGCATGGTCTAAAATTTCAAATTCAATCATCTTATATCAAATTTTATCAGTCGTATACGGGGTTTGTCGAAAATAAAGGTATTTTATTTTGAGCAAAATCATATTTTTTAACAAACCTTGTAACCGACTAATAAAATTTGATATCCGGTGGTTCTATTTTCAGTAAGACCATGCATACATTTTTATAAAGAATAACTTTTTTTCGTAAAATGAATAATAAAAAAGTTTTCTATAAGCTCTCAACTTACATAGACATACGTGTGTATGCAACTTATGACATATTGCTGATAAATATTTTAGCCTGTATATGTTGGTATTGTTAAATAGGCAAATTTATAAGGAATTGTATGCTAAAATATTATGCCAGGTGTTGCCTTTGAAAAAATTGAGTAAATTGAGTAAATTGAACTTAAAGTAGCCTTAAGACATATTTCAAAACACTGTGTATAGAGGAATCCAGCACTATCACTACTATTCATTATCTCAATGTGCTATAGATCTGTATATTAAACAATTTTGAAATCAATGTTATCCTACCTAAATTATGATAATTTAATTTGGAGTTTGCATCATTCTCTAAATTCATAAAAATTTAATTGTTTGGCCACCCTGTATTATTTGTTTAAAACATTCTAGGGTTGAATAGACTATAACTAAACCATTCTAAAATTAATATAAAATACATGTTTTATTTAGAAAATAAGCCAGGCAAAAATGTAATACCCTGTATATCCAAAAATATTTTTTAAAGCCATATAACTTTCCTACGAATCTTGTTGCGTATCTTTAACACAAATTAAAATATTGAACAATTACGCACTAATGGGATATACACATGGGTATATAAAAATAGCAGTCAATGTGTTAACTCAGAAATAGGATTTCTAATAAAGATAAAATAACATTCAGATAAAGAAAGCAAATCCCGCAAATATTATTACGTGCTTACCATACAGTGATGCCAAGTCATTCATATTCAAATTACATCGGAATCCTTCCCTTTCCTGAATTGCACCCACTTTAACACTTTGACCCCTGGGCAAATATTTTATCTTTTACTACAAACCGAGCTACTTTTTTGTAGCTTTTCCCAAAAAACTGTGCATACGATAGTTAGGGTAGCGGCACCACTTATGGCCACTTTAAGAACTTTTAAATTATTTTTCTATTGGGAAAGGTGTAGGATTCGAAGAAAATCTTTTCGATCAACGCCTTTTGTGCTTTCGAATCTGCTCTATTAGGAGATCAACTGATATTAAAGATTCAATGTAAAATGAAAAATATTATAACGGTTTCTATTTTTACCTACAAAAATCCCCGCTTTTGGCCATTTGTTTCTACATTTGGCCATAAATTTTCCCCAACTTTTGGCAACCCAAAAATTGTTTAAAAATCGAGATACAACTTGATTGGGAATTGCTATATAACTAAATATTTATTGAACTACATAATTCTAAGTAAATCAAAATAACTTTCTGGTAACAAAAATAAGTAATACACATTAAAATACTTTATAAATGGCATTCATATCTGTTCGTAAATGTCTACTTGTCCTGAAAAAATTGTTTTACGCTTTCTGATTTGTTCCTGGACAACAGGCTCGGATAGTTTTGCTAAAATGTCGCCTTTATCTATGCTGCTAACGTCGTTTTCTATAGGATAAAACACAGTCTTCTCTTCATAAGCACTTTTAAAAGATTGTATCTCATACTCTTCTGATGAAAAGATATTTAAAATTTTTGCAACATATCTATACGTTGTCGTTGATCTTTTATCCAATAGTTTAAATGTTACAAGTACAAAATCTCCTAATTGCAGATCATTGGTACCGAACATTTCAATGTTTTCTTGTTCAGGTTCCATAAAGTCAATATCGTCTCCACTGCTACAACTTTCCTCCCAGTCTCCCTGTTCTTCTGAAGAAGATCCCGGTTCTAGGTTTTGTTTTTCAAGTTTTGTTGTCTTTTTTTGGAGTTTTTCGCCTTCTTTTTGTACCTTCATCTGTTTTTTCTGCTCTCTAGCCTGCTTCCTTTCTTGCCTTTGTTGTTCCTTTTCATTTTTAATTCTCTCACTTACTTCATGATACTCCACCCATTTATCAGATGTGACAACACTTGGTATGTATTCTTTTTTCCTCTTTCTCTTGGAGTCCGTTTTCTTTTGTTGAGGATAAGGAAGTACATTGTAAAATACTGCAGAAGGGATAGGTTTGTGTGGAAAAAAAATATTTCGTTTGACTTGTTCTACATCTGAACGAGATATGCCAGCCATCGCAATATTGCTATCATTCGACGTGGTTGGAACTTGGTCGTCAAAGTGGTCAGTGACTTGTTTTACATCTGGACGAGATGTGCCAGCCATCCCAATGTTGCTATCATCCGATGTGGTTGGATCTTGATCGCCTAAATGGTCAGAATTGGAATTTTCGGGAAGCACAGCATTTATCATATTATCATTTACAATAGATGTCTTGGGCGATACATTTTGAAGAGCATTGTTACCAGGTTCAGGATCTTCTCTCGCCAAGTTTGGTAGACTTTCTACATCGTTTGTAATTTGAAACCAAATATTATACAACGATTTATCTTCAATATTACCTTACCATTCGTAGTTTCTTCTTTTTGTTGTCTTAAATTGGTCCAGGAGAACCACATCAATTTTTGATTCCAGATATTGAAGAAAAGCTGCAGCTTCAGGGTCAATATCTCGGGTTTCCAATATGTCGGGATCTCTCAAAATAATTTTGCTGTAGTCCACATCATTTGCTGAAAAAGGATACAGACCTGTGGCTTTAAATCCCGATATTATATTTGATGTCATTTTTGGATCGTTTATCAACTCAGACAGTGCCATGGGCAAAAGTGCTTTAGTAATCTCCTGGCCATTGTTCTCTATTTTATATTTTCGAACAACATTTTTCCACTTTCGTTTTATAGCCGCAAACACAGAGACATCTAACGGCTGGAGGATATGAGTAGCGTTCGGAACCAATGCTATTAATATTATTTGATTTTCTCTGCAAAATTTACTTAAATGAAGGGTAAGATGAGATTTATGTCCATCCAAAAAGACGATAACGGGTAACTCTATTTGAGACTCTTTAAGGTATGGGACAAATACGTTAGAGAAGTACTCATAGAAACATTCTGCAGTCATCCAGCCTTTTTCACTCTTCTCAAGCCCCCAACCTTTAGAAGCTGCCTTACAGACAGCTGATGGAATCCGGTCGTATTTGAAAATAGTAACCGGAGGAGCAAACTTTCCCTCTGCATCAGCTGTGAAAAGCGTAGTAACATTTTCTTTATCTGATGAGGTTCGTTCATCATAGACGTGTTTTCCTCGCGGTCCAATTATAATACCACTTTTTGGTGCTAAAGCGAAACATGTTTCATCCATATTAAAGATCCTTTGCGGATTTTCTAATATACTGGTTGCATCGATATCGCATAAAGTCGTATGAATCTCGTCGAACCATTTACGGATTTTCTCTTCAGTTATTGCGCCTCTACCACCGTGAATGTATTCGGCTTTCTTCTGAGAAAGTTGTTTGTGTCTATTAAGGAAGCTGTAGTACCATTTTTTGCCAGGACGACCATTGACAAAAGGAGTTTGAATATTTGCCTCTCGAACAAGTCTTTGTCTATTGGAAATCCCATCTTCGCACATTTTAATATCTATTCGACTAGGCGGTCTTCAGTCTCTTTTCCCAAGTGAGAATCGAATCCGCAGTGCCTTGAATATCTTGGAGACTTTCCGTATATTTTATTACGCAAAGTAGTTCTCGGTACATTAAAGTTACGACTTGGTGTGGCCACAGCCATTCCCTCAGATATGGCATTTAAAGCAAGATTTACTTTTGTAGGTGAGTACTGAAATTTCGCTTTACTCAACTTTTCTACTCTGCTTTTATGGTTTTTCTTCGGTGCTTTTGACATTTTCACTAAAATAAATAAAATATATTTATCTGAAACATGTTGAATCGGTAGAAAAGTAAACTGGCCAAAAGTGGATTTTGCTTATCTACTTGTGGGCAACTAGTGAATTTTTAGATTCCACTTATGGCCACCCTCTAAAATCTGTCAAAAAACTATTAATTGTAACTAACAATAAAAAATATACAATAAAAACTATCTATTTACCTTATCTATTGCCTCAAATGCAGATAAATTAACATTTAGTACTGGATTCACAAAGATTTTTTCAGAACAATTTCTTAATAAAATTCGTTAGTTTTCTTGACACCTTCAATGCACTGCCACTCAAACTGCTACAATGAAACTAAAGTATGGGTTAGATAAGTTTCTGTCTCTGTCCCCACTTACTATGGTATTATTAGACATTTCAGCAGCTTTAAGCTCATTGGTGGATACACGCTATGCTTATTATTCCACCAATTACAGTAAACTGGCCATAAGTGGGGTAGTGGCCATAAGTGGTGCCTCTACCCTAGTACACAATAAGTATTTACCCACCAACTGTGTGTCTATATGGGCACGAAACATGCATTGATTCTATCTGGTGTGTACACTATACAAACACAACTATATAAAGTTTAAAAATGCTTATAACGGTTGGTTGAGATCGTGGATAAATTCTGGCAAAACAGTTTCGCACGTCGTCAATAGATGGACCAAACTTTAGGTACTTTTATGAAACTATACACATGTGAACACAAGTTGTCAACAAAATTTTTGAAAAAGTCCACACTCGTCAAATGCAGACAAATAAGGCAAGAGAACCTGAAAGAAACCATAAACTTACTGAAGAAAACAAGATAGGAAGGTGCATTAAGTGCTACAAAACACGAAAGAACTAGAAGATAATAATGAAGTATTCTGAGAGAGTATGTACATCATGCCAGGCATGTAGAGAGAAGTTCTAATGCAATAACTGTTTTTTTTTCTGTTGCACACAATATTGTTGGTATATGTAGTTTTTAGAGAATGAATTTTGTAAAAAACCATGTTTACCATTTTTTGACACAACGTCTTTAACATGTTTTTTGGAAAATTATACATTTTTGTAATATAGTACGGTTTGTAACTATTCAAATAAAACAAATTTACTAATAAAAATCTGATGTGTCCAACACATGACTTTCCTATCTAGGTATTACAGGCTTTTTCCGGTTATTTTGTACAACCTATTGCAGCATCTCTATAAATGTTTAGAGGATAAACTAAATATATACATTGTCCACACACATCTACCGCGAAACATTTTTCTATAGATATTCATTGAAAATGAAAATACTGAAAAATTTAAATTTAGCACTTTTCCTACAATTTTTCCATTACGGTCCATTTAAAAAAAATCATGTTTAAACAAATATTATAGAGATCGATATCGCAAACAACTTTTATTTCAACAATTTTCATAAAAATCAGAATTTTGCACATTTTGTCAAATTTTTCGAATACGGACCATTTCAGGAAATTTTTACATAAAGCAAAAATTATAGATAATAATATTAGAAGTAACTTTTATTTGAACAATTTTCTTCTCCAAACATAAATAACAGATATATTCCATAAAATATATAAACGGCCTCCCATAAAGTACCCCCCCAGATGTTCCGACTTTGTCCAAAATCTAATAATTTCACGTCAGGCCGAAATAAAACTTAAGTTTAAAATTTATTGATTTTTTCTTTATCCGTTTTTGAGTTTTCTTCAAATTTCGAAATTTACACATTTTCTCAAATATCTCGAATACGGTCCATTTTAGAGAAATTATCTATAGGATAAAAATTATAGAGAATTATATTACAAACAACTTTTGTTTGAACAATTTTTATAAAAAAAAATATTTTTTTACATTTTGTCAAATTTCGCGAATACGGACCATTTTAGGAAAATTTTGTATATAACAAAAATTATAGATAATAAAATAAGAAGTAACTTTCATTCAAAGAATTTTCTTCCCCAAACGTAAATAACAGATATATTGCATAAAATATAAAAATGACCACCTATAAAGTACCCCCCCAGATGTTCCGACTCTGCCCAAAATCTAATCTGCTCATTAGACGTTGGAACAAAGCTTAAGTTTGAAATTTGGTGTTTTTCCGTGTATCGGTTCATGAGTTATGCGTTATACAGACACACACACACACACACACACACACACACACACACACACACACACAGACACACACACACACACACACAGACATCATCGCGAAAATAGTCAAAACGGATTCAGGGGACCTCAAAACGTAAATATCCGTCGAAAACTCGAGGTCGAAAAAAATCATGATTCCTATACTTTCCTTATATCTGTATACAGATAGAAAAGTAAAAAAGCCGCTGTTTCTGGCAATAATTTATAAAATATCTGTCAGGTTTTAATAAATAATATTTTGTGACCATAAATTGTAAACACAGTTCATGGTAACAATTTGCTGTGTACCACTTCTGGCACACAAAGTAGTTAAAGTTTTAAAATTAAATTCGTCCGAATTACCAATGTTTTGCGGAGAAGTCTTAATCCAATTATTGAAAGAATTGAGAAATTTTCATATAGAACGATAATTATTGTACATCTGGCAACGTGGCCAACACTTGTATTATACACAGGGAAAATAAATCAATAATTTTTTTGGCTAACTGGAACGACGCGAGACAAATATATGAAAATCACGAAACCATGAAGGGCAGCATACAGCTGTATCACTGATTCAAAAATAGGTATCTCTAAATAATAATTCACCTACTAAAAGCGTCTCTGAAACTGAGTGGCTAGTGGCTACATTGTTTTTATATGGTGAAATTTTCTTAAAAATAGATGTATTACACAATTACAGGTATTTATAGAAAATCTCCAGTTTGACAGATACATTTCTCAAATATTTGTTAATCGTATTTCCGCTTACATCTGAAAAATACCCAATACAATTTTGAAATATTTTGACGGGATACTTGGAAAAATATGTAGAATGAAATCTCCTACTTTTTAGCTCTAGTATTAAAATCACTTTTTGTGATTTTTTTGTAAAAAAACAGGACAAATAGAAAATAGGAGATTTTATACTGCAAAACTTATACTTTAAGCTGCTAGTAGATTTATTTTAATACATTTAGGGGAATTTAAATGCAATCGGAAATGCAGTGAAACTGCAGCCCTAATGACGATTATTCGAACATTAAAGAATGTATTCTTTGACTACACTACCGCTCCGCATCTTGAATATATTAGAAAAAGCGGTACGTGACGTTGGACTTGGTATAAATAGCGAGACTTATCGGCGGACGGGCAGTTTTGAATAAAGTGTTGAAAAGAAAAGTTGAATTGCAATAAATAAATTAGAATTGTGATTTAGTGCCTAAGTATTATATAAATTAATTAGTACATCATAAATAAATTGTAAATAGTGTGTATTAAATAAATAAACTATAAATTAACTTATCGTCACACTATATTTTTAAGTGAAAATAATAAAAACACAAAGTTTGTCGACCACAAGATCTTTAATAGATTAAAAAAACGATAGGCTTGCAAGGGTTTCGACCTTCAGACAAATTAAATGTTTCGGGTATAATCTGTAATAACGTAATGTTAGATATCTTACATACAAAATCAACTAGATAAATAACCAATACATGGAATTCTTTTATATTTTTTAAAAATACTAAATACATTTTTATCTCGTGCTGGTAATACAGAAAATAAATTTTTGGATATTTCTGGAACATAAAACGTCATTTAGTGTTAAATATAAGATATTATTTTGAATTTTTGATTGTGTTTTAATGGCTCCTTGTTTTAATGCTTTAAAAACTTATTTTACTAATATTTAACTAAAAAAGTACTTTAAATTCCTCCGTTATCAATCCACCAAATATTTTAAAGTTGTTTGCGGTATCATTCTGTATAATTTTTGTTCTATGCAATGATTTCTTCGAGCATATATATTTCATAGAGTCCGCATTCAATAGAGTTTGTTTACGTTGTGAAGGGAAATGGCTGTACACTATTACCAGTGTCGCATCATTTTTACGGGGTTTGCAATTAATTCATATAAATAATAAATTTGATACATACCTTTAAAATTCTTTAAATTATGCACATATTTTATAAACTTGCAATATTTAAATAGGTACCTATCTAGTAATAGTAAATAATAATAATTATTATTATTAATATTATTATTAGAGCTGGGAATATATGTAAAAAGCCATATTTTGCATATGTTGCATATATATACAATTTTTGATTCTGAATGCATATATTGACATTTTGTTAATTTTTTGGCATATATCTGACGTACTAATTGGCTGGACATATTAAAATTATGAGTTTTGGACCAAAATAATATTTTGTGAAATGCCTTTACAGGTCAATTTTCTAAAATTTTGAAGGATTAACTTTTCCCTGTAATAAATTACGATTAATGGTGTAGGTACTTGACACGATTAAATTATAAACACCCTCCTTAAACCAACAAATTTTGCTAAATATCCTTTCAGGTAGTTGTATTAATATCTTTAAATTTCTAAATGACTCAGTTTACTTTCAACTTCATTTCAGTCTTTATTGTTGTGTTGTGTTAACCAGTGGGAAAAATTGCAAAATTAATTGAGTCGTGGGTAAAATCTTATTCAGATTTTGATGTAGAAGGTGATAACCAGGTGTTTTGTAAAACATGTTCTAAAATTCTAAGTACTTTTTTATTTTATATTTTATTTTGACCTTTCACAATGGTAAATCAAACGACAGTAAAATATTATTTCAATTCACAGTTAAAAAAAAGTAGGGCAACTTTACAACATACGCATTTATTTAATTTAATTAAAACTTCAACATCTACAGGAATTTATTTGTTTTAGATTCCATGTAAAAAAAGTTTCAAATAAGGTCTAACTTTCCTTTAATAAATGATTTAATTAGTAATGTAAAAAAAATATTTAAGAACTTAATTGTACAAAGAAAAATTTCCTGAATTACAGATGCCACCGGAACCTGTGATTACTCGGTGGGGTACCTGGCTTAAAGCTGCCTTTTTTTTAGGCAGATAATTATGAAAAAATTAAAGAAATCATATTTGATTTTGATGATTCATCTAAGGGAATATCTAATACAAAGAAGTTGTTTCAAAATCACATATTACCAAAGCAATTAGTGTTTTTAAAAAACTGTGCAATTGTACCCAAAATTATATTAGATTTAGAACAAACAATTTACCTTTGGTGACTTCCGTAAATTTAATTAAGACGTTTGAATCAGAGTGTAAAAATGTCCAGGGCGATATTGGAAAGACGATTTTTCATAAATTTTCAAATGTAATTTTAAAAAGTGAAGGATTTATTGTTTTAAGAAAGCTTGATAATATTTATTCTGGTAACTTTGAAGATATTAATACTATTCATATAGATATTTCAGAAAAATTTAAGTTTGCACCTATTATTTCTGTAGATGTCGAAAGGAGTTTTTCTTTGTACAAGTACATACTTACTGATAGGAGACAATCATTTAATACAGATAATTTAGAAAAACATCTAATTGTTCATTCGTTTTATAATAATGTTGATTTGTAAATAAAATTAGTTAATAATTAAATAATTATTAAGTATTATATTAGGTATTGTAAAATAAAACAAATAATAAATAATAATAAACTATTTCGATCAAATAACAAATTACTCTTATTGCATATGCTCTGCATATTTTTCAATTTTTTACGCATATATTGAAGTATTTTGCGGCATATATATGCGCGTATTTAACTACTTTTTGGGTGCATATATTCCTAGGTCTAATTATTATTATTATTATTATTATTTGTGTTGGAAACATCAGATTTTCAAACAGAAAAAATTAAGGTTCAAATAATAGGCATTAAAAGAGATAAAAAGCTTATATTTAAAAATCAAATATATAAATAAATAGTAGGTATATTATACAAATATCTCTTAACACACGTGTACGAGAATTACAAGACAAAAACTTTTTCCAATAATTTATTAAATATAAAAATATTGTTCATAAACAATGTTCAATAGATTACTAAACGATATACTACAAATAGAAATCAAGCTAATACTTAGGTACATTTGCACTGCTAGTCGTTAACAAATAAGTGAAGCTTCATTTTTATTGGAAAACTGTCTTAAGTTTCGATTATTTCTTAATGACCAGGAATACAAATAAAAGAAGCTTAAAATTACTTTATATTGAAAAACTCACATTAGATTTTGCTTATTTCTTAATTAAAGAACATAGGTACATTTAATACAAAATAATTATTGTCAATTTTTGTGGTTTATAAAAAATATAGGTAGTAATAGGTAATTATTTTAAAATAAAATTTATGTTGTATTAAAAAGAACTTAGTTACTTACAGGTTTTATAGTTTTACATTTTCTTTTTGCTGCAACAGAGCCTTCATGGTTCAGATCATCGCTGAAAAATTTAAAATTTTGAACGATTAACCCACAAGAAAAGTGCAGGGTTCTTTACCTTTTAGAATCATCTTCTTCTGGGGCCTCAGTAAATACTGATGGCAATGTACCTGGAATTAATCTAGTTCTTCCTCCGCATCCAGTCTTTGACATAAATATATATCCAGAAAAATGATTGGAACATAAAACATTACTATTTGAAATGTTTTCTGGAGTAAGTTTTAATATGTTTCACCAAATGCGTTTTTTCGGCAGGATTAGCCTAAAAAATCTATAAAAAATAAAATTTATTGATTTATGTATCATGATAAAATGACTTAAAAACAAAAAGCTTGTTTATATTGAAAAATTATGATTATTTTTTATTTACTTTTCAGTAAAGTCCAAAATCAAAAACAATATTCCTCATATATAATACTAGTTCTTTAAATTTAATTCAGTAAATTTACAATTTATTTTAAATTCATGTTTAACGGCCTTTTGCATAAAGTGTAGGTACTAGGTTTCTTTAAAAAAAAAATTGTAGATTCGCTAATGGTTACTTACTTGTGAAATGCCTTTGACGATTCCTTTTCTTATTTCTATTTACAACTTACACAAACTCTCACCATTGTTAAAATTTGTATCAGTAAAGTAATAAAATACAAAAAATCACTTATAAAAGTAGGGTACCTACCCCGGGAGTAATCAATTTCCTTATGGAGATTACCGTGTTAAATTTCTAAGCTTTTTCAAAATGGCGGACACCGTTCTGGACCAGGGCTTAAGATAATGGTAGGTAGATGGCGCAACATGATGGCTTTCTATTGATTCAGATAATGGCAGGTAGACGGCGCAACATGATATATTGGGAGAATCAAGCTTAACTAGGATTCAAGAAGAGTTTAGATGATGGTCATGTATACACACAGCTAGAGGTCGCCACCCGGTATAGTACGGGATGATGTTAATAACTATTACTTTAAAATCTAAATGATGTTTAAAATACTAGCATTTTTATTGTACTTAACTATTAGATTAGAATAAATAATAAAATAATTTAACTCATGAATAAATAATCATCTGTGACTCATAATAAGGGGGTATACTTAGTAACTATACACTTATAGTTATCCTAGTTAACTATCTAGCAATTCAGATATTCCCACCTATTTAATTAAAACTTAAAAAAATATAAAATTGGAGAATGTTTAGATTCTCAGCTTTTAATTCTATTTCATATTATTACAAAATTATATTGTAAAAATTAGAAATTATATCGAAAATGGTTGAGCTAGGAATTTCTAGTTAAAGTTTTCCCTAGCAAACTATCTACCAATTCATATATTCCCAACTGTTTAATTGAAACTTAAAAAATATAAAATTCTAATATTCATCTATAACTCATAATAAGGGGGTATACTTAGCAACTATACACTTAAAACTTATAGTTATCCTAGTTAACTATCTACCAATTCAGATATCCCCAATTATTTAATTATAAACCACAGAAATCTATTTTAAGATATCTATTTTAACAAATCTATTTTAAGAAATCTATTTTAAGAAATCTATTTTAAGAAATCTATTTTTAGAAATCTATTTTAAGAAATCTATTTTAAGAAATCTATTTTAAGAAATCTATTTTAAGAAATCTATTTTAAAAAATCTATTTTTCCATTTTTTAAAAATCTAAAGAAAAACATCTTTACGCCTCACGAATCCCACGTGCCAAGGTCAAGGTCAAAGTCAAGGTCAAGTTGTATCTAAATATTGATATGAATATCATGTTTTTTGTGTGGGCGATTTAAACATATAAATAGTGAACAGATTGCTGTAGTATATTCAGTAAAAAAATTCAAAACTCCCTTAGATTTGATTTGTTTAGATTAGATTTTCAAGGAGACATTATTCGACTCCGTTATTTAGAGTATGTCGTCTAGCTTGGTATCGTTTATTTGACTTATGATCAAACAGGTTGTAAGAATGTAAGACAAGAAGGTTAAATCCTTTAATATTGAATGTGTTTTAGATGTAAGAAGGGTCTAGAATCTAAATGATGTTTAAAATTCTCACACATTTTTTTTTTTAAATAATCTGGATTATTAATTTCCGGTATACTGAAAGTAGTCAAAAGGGCATTACACATATCTCCGCTATTATTGATCAGATTTAAACGGGGGAGTGTTAGGGAATTAAATCTCTATTATTGCTGAAGAGAAAAATCATGCGATGTCGTAAGGACTCAAGCATTTATCTTGATTATTATTGGTCGGACTTAAACAAGGAAAATGACATTGGTTTAGATTAATGTTGAAGATAAAAATCCTTGTTATAATTATTAATGGATGTTAGGTGTAAGAGATTTTCATTAATTAACAGGTTGTAAGGATATAAGATAAGAAGGGTCAAAGCTTAAAACTATTTTACATAATTATTAGAAAGTTTATAGTTTGGACACAGAATGCTCTATAATTAGATTATTTTCTTAAAAATTGAAGGTCAAAAATTGTGAAGCATAAAAAATCGATAATGATCCAAAATGTTATTAATAAAATAATTTGAAGGTTAATGTAAAAACAATTGTTCAAAGGAAGTTATTTTATTATCAAAATATATTATCAAATTTGAAATTAGTAGGTCACCGTAAAAAAAAATCAACAAAAATACATCTATTTAAAAAAATAATAGATACACAAATGTACTTCTTTTTCTTTAAAAGTTGAGAGAATGTCATATTTCTACAGTTTCTAGTATATGAATAACCAACCCTATAAAATCATTAAAGTTTATGAAAATATTACTGCTTTCTTTAAAATTGTATATTAAATTGACATACTATAGAACTAAATCTGAAAGAAATTTTAGCTTGAGAATTATAAGTTTAAAAGTCAAAGGTTTTATTTCATATCTATTTTAACTGATTACCACGAATACAGTACCTAAGTGCAAAATTTGAATTAGTTTTATAAATGTATAATATAATATGTAGTTTTTATTTATACAAAATCAACAAGAATATTGATTTATGAAATTAACATATAAAATATTCCCCAGTACTATTATTCATACAAAATTATTTTATCCACTGGCTCTATTTTTTTCTTACAATCCTGCATTTTCTTAGATGAAGTTGACTATCTTTCAAAGATTTCTCCAGTCTAACCATTACGTCCTATGATGCTTCAAATTTCAAAAAATCAAATTATAAGCTTGTAATGGGGTTACCCCTCAGGAGCACTTAGGACTCATCGGCACCATTGCGCATCCTCCTCATCTCATCAACCAACCTAAATATCTTACCCCTGAATGGGAAATATTTTAAATTTTAGAGTTTTGGATGTAAAAAAGGTCAAAGATTAAAACTATTTTTAATAATTGTTAAGAAGGCTAGAGTTTGGATGGCTAACAGGGTTGCAACTTAAATAAGAGTCAATATTAGTTTTCTACTGGATTAGTAGATCATTTTGAACATTACCAAGAACGTCCAACTTTAATGATTGATAATTTTTTGCCCAGTACAACTTTAGTAGTAATGTTTAGGTCTAACCACCCCTGTTTGTGCTACATGTCTATATAATAACGTTACAAATGCTTCACATAACCTTTATTATTATAAGCAATCATAAGTAATAAAATTATATTCAAATAGAATTTAAAATATACTTATGTAAAAGGCAATACATGTTTATAAAAAATATTTAGGACTTTGTTACTATTGGTTAAGTAAAATTGTTTATTAAAGAACAAAAATACTTTTAACAACAAGCACCAACGTGAAGGTTGTAACAATAGCTTGTCAGGAAGGGACGGGGTAAAAAGGATGGGTTTTTTTGGTAAAATAAAGGATATTTTTTTTGCATATACGTTAGTATTAATTATCTAATCTTAAAATCTTAGATTATTTAAACTTTTTATTGTTTTATTTAAACAAAAATCAAACGGCACTAAATTTGCTAAAATATAGCCTATTATGTATATATCGTAGTTGTTGTTATTTGATAAGAGTAAAAGTTAATAATCGTTGTGATCTTAAACTTGAAAACTAAAAATAGAAATATTGGATTATTGTAATTTTGCCTCTTTTATATTGTTTTTAAATTTGCCTCTTTTAGGTTAAGCTACACATGGGTCTTTTTTTGTATATGGGTCTTTTGATATTTTTGTTTTTTTTTAAATCCTAATTTTTGATATATGGGTCTTTTTTGTTTTTTTTGTTTTATTTTTTGTTTTTTTGTTTTTATATTTGTATTTTTTATTATTTAGTCAACTATTGCCTCTTTAAAATCTGTCTTCAGTTTACATAACTACTTACTTTTTGACCTTAAAGATAGGAATCAAAGGAAGAAAATAACTTTAAAAAGAATTAAATTAATTATTGATCAATTGATTTAAATTTTTGTTTTTTATAACGGTACGGTACAGAATCGTAATTATCAATACGTTTCCTTTTGGTAAAATTAGTACGAAAGAACTTCTTTAGTAACAACAGTATGATCAGTATTTCTTAAGATATTTTTAGTTGAAACATATTCGTTAGGAGCTTCATTAAGTACCATGTCTCTTAATTTTTCAAAAGTTTACTAGCTCACTCGTATTATAATTTAAGGTGATTCCTTTTACTTTTATTAGGTCCAGCGTTTTATTAGTATTGTATTTTTTTAAATTTTGTTTCTTTTCACTGTAAAAAATTTATTTTATTTACAAAGTAGTCGATCATATTTTTCTAAATCTTCCTGAGACAAATAAACCATTAAGTAATTAAAGGAGCTTCATTGAAAATGTCCTCTATAGATGTTTGACATGTGCTACTACAAAATTTATTGATGCTTCACACATTTATTTATTTATTTCATATTAAGATAACTAAACGCAAGAAGCATAAAAGAGACGTTTATTAAAAATACATCGTCTCTTATCAAAATGGGATAAAAAATAATGGAAAATTATAATATAACTTAACTAGTCTATTATTTCTATTAATTCAGTATTAATTGTATCTGCAGAACCAGCAGGACTTGATTCTGTCCATTCACATACGGATAATATTGATTTAAGAAACAAACAAAACATTAAGTAGTCGAAGGACCTTTATTGAAAATGTCCTCTATGGATATTTGACATACACTCCAACTTGATTGTGCTTCGCACATTTTATTTTATTTCATATTAAGATAACTAAATGTTCATTTCTTTGTGAATCGTACATAGATGTCACTTTTTATTACAAAGTACAGCATTTATAAAGCTCATTTCAAATAAATATTAGAATTAAAATAAAAATTTTACTATAATTATCCTTCTGAATAATGGCATGTTAAATAGGAGTTCTAATAAAAAGGTGTTTTATTTATTTGACCTTAAACTTGACATTGAATTTTGCATTTTTTTTATCACACACATAATTCAATGATGCTGTCGTATATACGGTTGCTAAAAATATTTTTCTATTATTATCTTTAACACTTTACTGACCTTTAAGATTGACCTTATATTTTTGTTCTTTTTAACATTGTATGTATAATCTTTCAGACGATATATTATTTTCAAATATCTGATAATTTTGCTAATAAACAGACCAAAAATTAATATTTTTTATTGGTTTTTCAAAATGCAGAAGGGAAATATCAAAATAATATCTAACATCGAACTAAAAAAATCTACTAGTTTTAAAAGGAAACAACAATACTAAAAGAAGTTGGTTTGCAAAAAGTGCAAGAGAAAGTTGATAATAATGTAAGTTTATTTATTTGAATTTATTTTCTGATAGTATGTTATAGCCATTACTAAACTAACTATTAGGATGTCGATATTTTAGATTTAACAGATGAGTTAGAAGAAATAACGGAATTTTTTGGATTTTTCCGAAATTATGAATCAAAACACTCCTCAACCAACGTCCATAAA
Organism: Psylliodes chrysocephalus; assembly: GCA_927349885.1. Classification (NCBI taxonomy): domain Eukaryota; kingdom Metazoa; phylum Arthropoda; class Insecta; order Coleoptera; family Chrysomelidae; genus Psylliodes; species Psylliodes chrysocephalus. Next base: position 13,120,967 of record OV651827.1, read on the forward strand.
ACTTGCTCAATTTTCAGAGGAAATAAATCTGGATCAACAACTAATAGAGAAGACAGAAGATTATCATCTACCAGTATGTGAAGAACGAAGATCTCGAGAAATTAAAAATATATTAGTAAGTTACAAGAAATTTCTATTAAAATTTTTATTTAAATTATTTAAATTTTGCAGAGACATCATTTACAAAAATCAGAAGCGCTCAGTAAACATCATCAAGTCTTGTCTACCCCTCTGCAAAACCAAATTTTAGACACAACTATCTAAATCTATAAAAATAAAACAATCAACTAAGTCAGAAGTTCCCAAACCAATTTCAGATGAAGTAATAGAAAAATTTATGTTTCACTTGAATTCTAAGGATAATTTTTACTATGACAAAGTTCAAGCAATATGTTTGCTAACTGAAAAATTGGAGTATATTACGAAAGAATAAGAAGAAAAAGAAAAGAACAAGAAACAAAAGGAAACGGAATTGGAAAAGCTGAAAAAAAGCACCGAAGAGACGATGATTGAAAAAAATAAAACACTTAGTGATATAAATGAAATATATATAAAATATTGGTTGTAATAAAACTTAATAAATAAATATAAATAAATAATAGTTTTGGTTTTTCTATTAAACCTTTTATAAAGTTAAAAATTAGTCGATTTGACATATAAAGACAAAAAAAGTTACTCTTTTATGTTTAAATCTATCCTTTTTTAAGTCTGAAAATAACCAGTACTAAATTAATAAATTTAAATTATTTATGCTATAAATATCACTGGTTTTAGAGTTAAAACATTCAGCTACAAAATATAATTTTTAAAAATAGCCATTTATAAAAAGAAATCCTGCTATAAATATCTACTTTGAAGTTTAAATATACATCTACAAATATCCTATTAAAAAATAAAACATAAAATAGACATATATAATATAGATATTTATAAAAATACACTTCTAAATAAACTATAATAAAAAAAATTATTTTAAAAAAATTCTAAAAATAAAATATAAAAATAGATATTTTTAAAAATAGTACTTCTAAAATAGATTGGTTTAAAATAAGGTCTTTTTATTTATTTATTTAAAGATAAATTAAATAAATATAAATTACTAATAGTTATTTTCTTCCTTTGATTCCTATCTTTAAGGTCAAAAAGTAAGTAGTTATGTAAACTGAAGACAGATTTTAAAGAGGCAATAGTTGACTAAATAATAAAAAATACAAATATAAAAACAAAAAAACATAAAAAATAAAACAAAAAAAACAAAAAAGACCCATATATCAAAAATTAGGATTTAAAAAAAAACAAAAATATCAAAAGACCCATATACAAAAAAGACCCATGTGTAGCTTAACCTAAAAGAGGCAAATTTAAAAACAATATAAAAGAGGCAAAATTACAATAATCCAATATTTCTATTTTTAGTTTTCAAGTTTAAGATCACAACGATTATTAACTTTTACTCTTATCAAATAACAACAACTACGATATATACATAATAGGCTATATTTTAGCAAATTTAGTGCCGTTTGATTTTTGTTTAAATAAAACAATAAAAAGTTTAAATAATCTAAGATTTTAAGATTAGATAATTAATACTAACGTATATGCAAAAAAAATATCCTTTATTTTACCAAAAAAACCCATCCTTTTTACCCCGTCCCTTCCTGACAAGCTATTGTTACAACCTTCACGTTGGTGCTTGTTGTTAAAAGTATTTTTGTTCTTTAATAAACAATTTTACTTAACCAATAGTAACAAAGTCCTAAATATTTTTTATAAACATGTATTGCCTTTTACATAAGTATATTTTAAATTCTATTTGAATATAATTTTATTACTTATGATTGCTTATAATAATAAAGGTTATGTGAAGCATTTGTAACGTTAGTATATAGACATGTAGCACAAACAGGGGTGGTTAGACCTAAACATTACTACTAAAGTTGTACTGGGCAAAAAATTATCAATCATTAAAGTTGGACGTTCTTGGTAATGTTCAAAATGATCTACTAATCCAGTAGAAAACTCATATTGACTCTTATTTAAGTTGCAACCCTGTTAGCCATCCAAACTCTAGCCTTCTTAACAATTATTAAAAATAGTTTTAATCTTTGACCTTTTTTACATCTAACATCCAAAACTCTAAAATTTAAAATATTTCCCATTCAGGGGTAAGATATTTAGGTTGGTTGATGAGATGAGGAGGATGCGCAATGGTGCCGATGAGTCCTAAGTGCTCCTGAGGGGTAACCCCATTACAAGCTTATAATTTGATTTTTTGAAATTTGAAGCATCATAGGACGTAATGGTTAGACGAGAAATCTTTGAAAGATAGTCAACTTCATCTAAGAAAATGCAGGATTGTAAGAAAAAAAATAGAGCCAGTGGATAAAATAATTTTGTATGAATAATAGTACTGGGGAATATTTTATATGTTAATTTCATAAATCAATATTCTTGTTGATTTTGTATAAATAAAAACTACATATTATATTATACATTTATAAAACTAATTCAAATTTTGCACTTAGGTACTGTATTCGTGGTAATCAGTTAAAATAGATATGAAATAAAACCTTTGACTTTTAAACTTATAATTCTCAAGCTAAAATTTCTTTCAGATTTAGTTCTATAGTATGTCAATTTAATATACAATTTTAAAAAAAGCAGTAATATTTTCATAAACTTTAATGATTTTATAGGGTTGGTTATTCATATACTAGAAACTGTAGAAATATGACATTCTCTCAACTTTTAAAGAAAAAGAAGTACATTTGTGTATCTATTATTTTTTTAAATAGATGTATTTTTGTTGATTTTTTTTTACGGTGACCTACTAATTTCAAATTTGATAATATATTTTGATAATAAAATAACTTCCTTTGAACAATTGTTTTTACATTAACCTTCAAATTATTTTATTAATAACATTTTGGATCATTATCGATTTTTTATGCTTCACAATTTTTGACCTTCAATTTTTAAGAAAATAATCTAATTATAGAGCATTCTGTGTTTGAATGCCATATTGTACAGATATGGAGAAAATTTTTCGGGGTTGCTTTAAAGCTAGTATTCGGAAAATGTGTGATGTTTCATTATAGGTGATAGATAAATTCCAGTATTCTTTTATTTTTTTGGATAGTTATGATGAGTTTTAAAAGTGATAGTTTATTTATGATTGAAGGTAAGTACTTTGTAAAATGCGACCGACATGTATCGTCTGCTAGTAATTTATTTTCAAAAATCATATAAGTTAGATTTTTTTTTTTTTATTTATAAAGTAGCACTGGACAATGATGAGGTGACATTTATACATTTAAATGGATAGCACTGTTATTAAAATGGTTCGTAAAAATGTGAATGTACAAAATTGAAACTTTTAAAATGTTATGTTAAAGTATTTATTATTATATCTAATGTGGTGCTAAGAAATGAATTCTAAGATAAAATCTAAATATTTAAAATGTTAGGTTAAATTACTTGTTACTATTTTTAAAGTGGAGCTAGACATTATTTTTTTTTTTTCTAACTTAAGAAGCGTATGTCTGTTTCTACTGGTGTTGTTCCAGACTGACTTGATTGCATATAATAAAGGTTAGGTGAAACAATTGAAACGTTAATATACAGACATATAACACAAACAGGGGTGGTTAGACCTAAACACTTTAATAAATAAAACTACTAAAGTTGTACTGTGCAATAAATTCTCAATCATTTGAGTTGGGCGTTCTTGGTAATGTTCAAAATGATCTATGAATCCAATAGAAAACTAATATTGACTCTAACTTAAGTTGAAACCCTGCTAACCATCCAAACTCTAGACTTTTTAAATAAATATTAAAAATAGTTTAAACCTTTTACCCTTCTTACATCCAAAACACTGAAACTTACAATATTTCACATTCAGGGGTAAGATATGTAGGTTAATTGATGAGATTAGGAGGATGCACAATAGTATTGATGAGGCCTAAGTACCGATGAGGGGCAACCCCATTACAAGCTTATAATTTGATTTTTTGAAATTTTTAAGTGCTGCTGCAGACAGTAATTTACTTCACCAATCGATAAGTATGAAATCTACATTACCGATAATAATAACATTAACTTTAAAGTTTTAAAACATTTAAATACTTATAATATCCTTAGACTTAAACACCTAAGTTTCAACCCTCCAAACTCTAGACTTTTTAATAGTTATTAAAAATAGTTTAAACCTTTGACCCTTCTTACATCTAACATCCAAAACTGTAAAATTTAAAATATTTCCCATTCAGGGTTAAGATATTATGTAGGTTGTATGATGAGATGAGGAGGATGTTCAATGGTGCCGATGAGACCTAAGTGCTATTGAGGGGTAACCCCCTTCCCTAATTATAAGCCTATAATATAATTTGATTTTTTTTAAATTTTTAAGTGCTGATGTAGGCAATAATTAACTTCACAATATCGATAAGTATGAAATCTGCAATACCGATAATAATATCTGCAAATCTGCATGCCTCGAAATTCCGAACATTTTAATACTTATAATAAGTTGCAACCCTGCCAACCCTCCAAACTATAAACTTTCTAATAATTATGTAAAATAGTTTTAACCTTTGACCCTTCTTATCTTATATCCTTACAACCTGTTAATTAATGAAAATCTCTTACACCTAACATCCATTAATAATTATAACAAGGATTTTTCTCTTCAACATTAATCTAAACCAATGTCATTTTCCTTGTTTAAGTCCGACCAATAATAATCAAGATAAATGCTTGAGTCCTTACGACATCGCATGATTTTTCTCATCAGCAATAATAGAGATTTAATTCCCTAACACTCCCCCGTTTAAATCTGATCAATAATAGCGGAGATATGTGTAATGCCCTTTTGACTACTTTCAGTATACCGGAAATTATTAATCCAGATTATTTAAGAAAAAAATGTGTGAGAATTTTAAACATCATTTAGATTCTAGACCCTTCTTACATCTAAAACACATTCAATATTAAAGGATTTAACCTTCTTGTCTTACATTCTTACAACCTGTTTGATCATAAGTCAAATAAACGATACCAAGCTAGACGACATACTCTAAATAACGGAGTCGAATAATGTCTCCTTGAAAACCTAATCTAAACAAATCAAATCTAAGGGAGTTTTGAATTTTTTTACTGAATATACTACAGCAATCTGTTCACTATTTATATGTTTAAATCGCCCACACAAAAAACATGATATTCATATCAATATTTAGATACACCTTGACCTTGACTTTGACCTTGACCTTGGCACGTGGGATTCGTGAGGCGTAAAGATGTTTTTCTTTAGATTTTAAAAAAATGGAAAAATAGATTTCTTAAAATAGATTTCTTAAAATAGATTTCTTAAAATAGATTTCTTAAAATAGATTTCTTAAAATAGATTTCTTAAAATAGATTTCTAAAAATAGATTTCTTAAAATAGATTTCTTAAAATAGATTTCTTAAAATAGATTTCTTAAAATAGATTTCTTAAAATAGATTTCTAAAAATAGATTTCTTAAAATAGATTTCTTAAAATAGATTTCTGTGGTTTATAATTAAATAATTGGGGATATCTGAATTGGTAGATAGTTAACTAGGATAACTATAAGTTTTAAGTGTATAGTTGCTAAGTATACCCCCTTCTTATGAGTTATAGATGAATATTAGAATTTTATATTTTTTAAGTTTCAATTAAACAGTTGGGAATATATGAATTGGTAGATAGTTTGCCAGGGAAAACTTTAACTAGAAATTCCTAGCTCAACCATTTTCGATATAATTTCTAATTTTTACGATATAATTTTGTAATAATATGAAATAGAATTAAAAGCTGAGAATCTAAACATTCTCCAATTTTATATTTTTTTAAGTTTTAATTAAATAGGTGGGAATATCTGAATTGCTAGATAGTTAACTAGGATACCTATAAGTGTATAGTTACTAAGTATACCCCCTTATTATGAGTCACAGATGATTATTTATTCATGAGTTAAATTATTTTATTATTTATTATAATGTAATAGTTAAGTACAATAAAAATGCTAGTATTTTAAACATCATTTAGATTTTAAAGTAATAGTTATTAACATCATCCCGTACTATACCTGGTGGCGACCTCTAGCTGTGTGTATACATGACCATCATCTAAACTCTTCTTGAATCCTAGTTAAGCTTGATTCTCCCAATATATCATGTTCCGCCATCTACCTGCCATTATCTGAATCAATAGAAAGCCCTCATGTTGCGCCATCTACCTACCATTATCTTAAGCCCTGGTCCAGAACGGTGTCCGCCATTTTGAAAAAGCTTAGAAATTTAACACGGTAATCTCCATAAGGAAATTAATTACTCCCGGGGTAGGTACCCTACTTATAAACTACAAAAATAGGCTATAAATTAATGAAAATCAAAAATCAAATGACAGTTCTGACAATTTCGAACGATTTGACATGCCAAGCAAAACTAAACAGACCAATGTGAATGCTGGACACTATTTTTCCCCTGTACCAAAACAAAGTCCATTTGGACGATGGCTCTAGTAATATATGCTCGATGAATTATTTCTCTAAAATGGACCGTAATAGAAGAATTTTAGGAGAACTGTAAAATTTTAATTTTGCAGTATTTTCGTTGGCAATATACATAAAAAAGTGTACCTTTGATGAAATTTACAATCATAAGCCGATTTTGAGCGCTTACCATTCTTTTAATTGTAAAACTATCGACTTCAACAAAAAACTACTGTAAAGTGTATTTATTCGGTATGCAGCGGTTTTTTAAAAAAATAATAAGACCATTTATTTGGCCCATAGCGCTCACGAAATGAAATAGTGTAAAACGCCTGGTGTTTCATTAAACATATCCTCTAGATAACGAATGGACTAGAATTAGAATTAGATTAGTCTTTTGTGCAGAGTTTTTAAAAACATCCCTAAAAAATAATAGCCAGCTAACCCATGAACAATTGAAAGGGTATCATCAGGATATCGAATTATACTTACATAAATTTATTATAAATAGTTTTGTATCGTAGTACGTCCTCAAGAAATCATCATACATCCTCGAGAAATCCTTATAAATCCTCGCAAATCCTCGTAAATACTCGTACATCCTCATACATCATCATACATCCTCCTAAATCCTCATACCTACATCCTCAGTGGATTACCCTTCGATCAGAAGTTACGGACGATGCCAATATTTTTTTACCCTTTATTGTTTGTTGTATTGTCTACTTGGTCTTGTTCAACTGTGTTTTTAATTTTCAATTTGTTTACTTGCTGATGATTGTGAGCTTATTTTAAATTTTTGTGATGATTTTTTGTTTAAAAGTTGAAATATCTTGTGCTGTTAGGTACCAAATTGTTTTGCAAACACTCTGAAAATGCATCGTTTTCCCAGACCAGATCCTAATAATGCTTTATTTAAAATTTTGGTATTGGCTGTTCGCAGTCCGTTTTTTAATAATAAAATAACACAACAAATTTGTAAAACCTATTAAGTATGTGATAAACATTTTGAAGATAAGTTTAAAGTTCCTGGTACTCGCAGAGGTCTAACTGTTTTTTTATTTGCTCTAGTACAAATTTTCTTCAAGCCGTCTGGAGTGGCAGTAGTGTACCGTGAAAGACAAACCAGCCTAGTCACGGAATTAATAGTAACTATACTTTTTTTACTCGTGCCTCACTTTACCTGCTTTTTATATTCATTTAATTCAGATTATTACTGATTTTTTTAAATTTGTTCTAGTACAAACTTTTTCAATATGTTTGGAGTGGCAGTATTGCATTATTGAAGACAAAACAGCCTAGTCAGGGAAGTAATAGCCACTGTACTTTTATATTCATGTTTTACTTTACCTGCTGCCTAACACATTTGATTTAGTTTAGATTATTATTTTTACTGTTTTTTATTTGTTCTAGTACAAACTTTCTTCAAGACGCTTGGAGTAGCGGTATTTCTCATAAGATTCTCTCTTAGTCGCTTTTTTCTTCCTGCACCCTTCCTTTGCTTTATAAGTTTATTATTATTAATTTTTTGTTCCAGATAAAACTCTTCAACCGCTGTGGAAAATGAAGCAACTTGACTTTCCAGCTAATTAACACGCAACATTTAATTATACTATTTGAATGTTTGTTTTCTGTTTCAACAAATTAATTTTATTGAACATGCTTTTTAATTGTTTTGGGTTTTAATAAAATATTTAAACTAGGATTAGTTCATACTACTAATTTTTTGTAACAAATTTAATTTTATTGCTAAAATAACGTAAAAACAGAGTTAGAATGAACAAATCAAAATTTGACTACCACTTTTAAACTGTAAATAGTGAATGACAATTTTGAATGTTCCTGTGTTTTGTATTAACTAAAGTGGCCGTGATAAGGCGCCACTTTCTTCCAAATAGTTCAAAAAACTGGCACACGACGCTACAGTACTGTCTTGATTTTTACCATTGCCATTTCCATTCTAAAAGTAAGTGATCTGTGGTTAACAGCTAGTCGGCTATGTCGACCGATCACTAATAAGGACTTGACCAGAGATATCACTGCTTAACTGCCGCGAGAACGTGAATGTACACTCTCCAGCACGATGCCGATGTTACCAATTAGACAAATTCTAGGAGATTCAAAAATAAGGATACAATCTAAATTGTTTTATTTTCGTTTTTCCTATAACATAATAATTATTAAAGTATGCGAAATACAAAATTATACCCTATATTATATTCGAATGCCTTTATATTAGGTCAAACCAAAACTCCAAAGTATCACATACATCACATTAATTTGGTAACTTTTTCATTCTATGGCTTCTTCAGTGGTTCCAATTAACACGACATTCTTGTTATTTGATAGTCAATATCGTAATACGGCAGCAACAGTTACTTAATGTAAATTACCAATTTAACAGTGGAAATCTGATATGTCCATGTGTATTTTGTGGTTAAGATATCGGACTCAATGTATTTAAGGTTAATTACGAGAAGCTTTACATTTATATTTGAAATTTAATCAATGCTTTCTACTACAGTTTTTTATATAAAAAAAATATTAGGAAAATTTAATTTAAAAAAGTTTAATACTTTGTTAAAGTTTGGTCCGTTTGACGTTAAATATTTGTCTACAAGCCGTTGCTATTGGTGTAATGATAGGCTTTAAAAATTATATTTTATCGATGCTTGAAGAAAACAGTTTGTCAATTGAAAATCGTACATGCGCAATAATGTTCCATACCGTAGGTATTTTAAAATAAGTAAGGTTCTATTTATACTTCCTTATTATTATTAGTATTTGTATTAGTATTATGATTAAGGATTAAGCTGGACCTTCACAATGTGATGGGAAAATGTATACTCGATTTATGATTATTATTAAAATTAATATTTATGCTTAATAATTGACAGTTTCAACTTTTACGTTAAATCTTAAATTTCTTCTTTTCTATCAAAGGAATCAATGATGTATTTGGCCTTTGTTTTCAATAGACAACAGATATTGACAATTGACAATATACATATGATTATGTTGTCAGATGTTGTTTATGGGTTTATTTCAACAAACTTGAAAATGATAATATTTCGATACAAACCAAGCGCTATAAAAAATTTTTGTGTATCAGCAGTGTTTACCGAGTATAAAGTTGACAAATGACATGAGGAAGCAAAAGCCACTTTTCTGTCTAATTTGCCTCAAATTTCTGTTTTTGTTTTTCAGTTGTAAATTTGAGACGTAAATCCGTTAAAATGCTCTTAATTAAACCTATTTTTGAATAATAACATGTTTAAATAAAATTAACTAGTAAAAATATTAATAAAAACACGTTCAAAACTCAAATTTCTAGAAAAATATTCTAAGCATACAACTGGCCTCTTACACATTTCTTCAGAAACCAACATTTTGTTGACTGCAGAATTATATCTCATAAGTAGGAAAAAGATTATTAAAAAAGAAGCATTAATACTAAATATCGAGTATAAATACCCTCTTTGAATATATTGTCCAGTTTAATGCTTAATCACAATACTAATAATAAGGGAGTATAAATAGACCCTTAAGTTGATAATTATGTTGATTGATTTAGACTTGGCGCCGGTTGGTCAGTGCCCTAGTCACAAGTTGTCTTTTGTGGAATGTCAAAAATTGTTTTTATCTTATCAAGCTATTTAAGAACCCATTTATGTAACTGCCAGAAGAAAATTAAATTTTTAAAATGAAAACTCTTCTTTAGAACTATTAAACTATCCTATACAGTTGATCTGTAGAATATGGGATGGTCGTGAATGTTTATAAATGGAAAATAAAAAAAAATTTACCGTGGGTATCTTATGGTATGGATGTTTCAGGCTGGACTTTATTTATATTTTTTATAAATTTACTAATTTAATAAATATATTTCTTTGACTCTTTATAATGTGTTCTTTTTGCTAATACAAAATGATTCAAATTATATAATGGATAGACCAGTACCCGTTTAAGATACTTTTGCACCTGGTGCTACTTGTAACTGTAGACTCCTTATACCGTATTCGTAATTTATACATATGATATCATTAAATTTATATATTATGTAAAAAAAAGATTGCAAAATCAAAAATGATTATACTTATAACTTCACAACATAACACAACATAAAATGGTCAAAAACAGCTATAAAACTAATACACAAAAATACCATAATTTGGTAAAATATTATTTAACTTACGTACAATTTAGATCTAATGTATCAATTATTCATCATTATTTAATTAACTACCTATCAAGCTTTGATTTAAGACCCAAAATCCTAAAATTTTAAATATGTTTCGGGTACCTTGATTACCATAACAAATAAAATTCAAATTTAGAGTCCAAGTTAAAAAAAAAAATCATAATTTAAATTTTGCAACCCTGTAAGAAATAACGAAATTTGATCTTGATTCTAAATTAAAAATAAATATATAAATTGCACAAGTCAATAAAGAAAATTTAGTGAAGCCTTATTGGAGAATAAAAACAATTCCGCCTCTAGCTGATGCTTTTATCGATACTAACCGTTTCAATAATTATTAATAGTGTAGTGCCAGTCCATCGGAAGTATGCTTTCTGTGGGGGACTAAGTGTCACAAGCTGAATTGTTAGTGAATTAAAAACTAATTCTTTGGAGATTATAAAACCGGAGGTAATCCAAAATTAGACCTTGCAGAAGGGCACTATTTTCAAAAAACGAGATATTGGTACCATTGCATAGAGCGTAACGTGTACTACAATATGATCGCAAAATCCAAAAAGTCACTTTACAAGTTAGGTAAATGTATTATTTTAAACATTTAAAAAACCATTGAGGTTTTGCGGACCGAAAAAAATTTTTAATGCGATTTTCTCGGTTTTATCATATAAAAAAATTGCGAAAAATATTGTACTTTTTATGTTAACACTACGAAATTGGCTAAACAAGATTTTAAAACAAAAAAATTACTCTTTATGAAAGTTTCTAAAATGTGTTTAGATAATAACAAAACACCAACCGTATTTTTATGTCTTATAATAATCAACTTATGTTAATTATTATAAAACAAAACAATTAAAACGGTTGCCGCGAGATTTCTACACTCTGCTAACGGTGTTTTCGCTTTGTATATTCCATCTTCGTTGCACCTATGGTTGTAAACATATATCTATTTCTATCGTACTACGAAACTAGCCCGGCTCATAATATTATCACTACAACGGGCAAACAATCTTAATTATTTTTATAGATAAACTATTGTAATTCTGATAATTTTTTTACAGATGTCCCAAATTGTACGGATCCAATTGAAACAATTTATATATTTCATAATTTTAAGCCAAAAAGTTCATATTAACATGTAAACATTGATCAAAATTCGATCAAAACCCAAGAGATGTAAAAGTTAGATAACTAATTAAAAAATCAAGAAAATATCAAATATCACAAGTGGCGTGCAACTGAAAATGTATCATTTCTATCAATTTTGAACCACCAGTAACTTTGCTATTTATGGAAATCGGACCATTGTTAATATAAACCTTTTTGCTTAAAATTATGAGACGTTTAACCTGTCTTCTTTTTATATAATTGGGGATACCCTGTATACAAGACCTCTGAAATAGGGGTCTCAAATAAATTTATTATTAGTAATAATACGTACCTACTAAATATAGAAAAAAAAAATAACTGTGCCAGGAGTAAAATTAAAAGGGAAAAATATCTGACACTGAAAAAGCCCTTCCTCAACTTCAATAATTATTTATCTTTAAAGAGCATGAATAATTATATTTTTTTATTAGAAATACCACAACTTAGAATCTTGTTTAAAAATCGTATTAAATATTCTCCTCACCTTCTGATTCTTCGCTGTCCTCTTCAAAACCTGGCTTTGGTTAAGAATTGAACCAAATCTTGGTTTGGTAAAAAGCCTTAGGAATCGTCTGTTGAAGGCAGGTCGGATTGGGACCCATAGGCCCTACCTGTTCAGGAGGGAGAAGGGCCTACCTATACATTTGTTTTCATGGTCAGGTTCATTGAAAAGTAAAAAAGGTCTTCTTTGCACACTGATGCTTTTTCCGTGGCTGCCACGTATTACAGGATTTTCTTTATTCTTCTCAAAGGTCCACTGCTTGAATGAAGGCCTACCGGTCTTATGGCCGGTAGACCAACGGCTGACGACCCAATCCGACACTAGTTGGGGGTAGCCTAGATAGCTCTATTGAAGAAGCCATTAAACCTCTTAATACATTAAGAAAAAGAATAACAACGAATATAATTTTATTACATTTTTTTTTTTAATAATATAAAACAGATCTTCGGAATGGATCTTTTTTACCATTCCAGTAAATTGACTCTTTGTATCGCATCCTGCTTAAGTATGGAAAGAAGGTAGGTTGTTCGTTAGACTGTCGTTAAGGGCTATTTTATGAACTGCCACGTAACCAGTAAAATTTGTGATTCAGTCTTTTAACTAAATTTCACTAGAAAGAAGGTTTTTAAAATACACCAAAATAATAAGCACATCGGTATTGTTAGAGTCAATAACGCATGTAGAAAAACCTTCCGTTTTAGTACAAAGTACATGAAGTAGAATTCTTGTCAGCTTCTTCATGGTTTGATACTAATAGTTATCGATTTTCTGTTGAAATATCAATATTGAATTTAAAGTCTGGAATGTTTGTATCTTATAATCATGGTTAATATTGGTTAACTGTTTATTATTAAATATTCAGTAAATAAATAAATTCCATTTTTGTTGAAACGTTATCTCTTAATTAGTAATAATCCTATTAATTGATTTGGAAGATCCTCTTTTTTTGACGAGTAACAATATCTTTAATCGAATTTTCTGTATAATGATTAAAAACAATGTAAATAATATGTTGTGCTTTATATTTGATTTGAAATACAATTTTTGAAAATATATCAGAATATTCCTTAAATCAAAATACAAGTGAAGATTCCAAAAATAAATAAAAGTCGACCAAAAATCGGTAGATTTTGAAGAGTTCTCAGCGAAGCATCGGCAGATGAGGAGAAAATATAATACGATTATTACACAAGACTGTAAGTTGTAGTTTTTCTAAAAAAATATGAATATCCATGCTCTTTACTTAAATAAATATAATTATTAAAGTTGAGGGAGGGCTCTTTCAGTGTTAGATATTTTTCCATTCTAATTTTACTCATGACAATAATTTTTTTAAAATTTAATAGGTATTACATTATACAAGGTGTCCCAAATTATATAAAACGGAGATATTTTTAAGCAAAATGGTTCCTATTAACAATGGTCCGATTTCTATCAGTAGCAAAGTTACTGGTGGTTTAAAACTGATAGGAATGATACATTTTCAGCTGCACGCCACTTGTGAAATTTGATATTTTCTTGGTTTTTTAATTAGTTATCTAACTTTTACATCTCTTGACTTTTGATCGAATTCTGATCAATGTTTGCGTGTTACGTGTTAATATGAACTTTTTTACTTACAATTATGAAATCTATAAACTTTCATTTGGATCCGTACAATTTGGGACATTTACTAAACTTTATTAAACATTATCAGAACTACAATAGTTTATCAACAAAAAAAATTAAGATTGTTTGCCCTCGTAGAGCGATAGAGATAGATATATGTTTACAGTCATAGGTGCAATGAAGATGGAATATACAAAGCGATAATACAGTTAGCAGAGTAGAAATCTCGCGGCAGCCGTTTTAATTGTTTTGTTTTATATTAATTAACATAAATTGATTATTATAATACATAAAAATATGGTTGATGCTTTGTTATGATCTAAAGACATTTTAGAAACTTTTAAAAAGAGTACCTTTTTTTGTTTTAAAATCTTGTTTAGCTAATTTCGTAGTGTTAACATAAAAAGTACAATATTTTTCGCAATTTTTTCTTAAGATAAAACCGAGGAAATCGAATTTTAAATTTTTTTGGGCCATAAGCCCCAATGGTTTTTTAAATGTTTAAAATAATACATTTACCTAACTTGTAAAGTGACTTTTTGGATTTTGCGGTCATATTGTAGCACACGTTACGCTCTATGCAGTGGTACCAATATTTCGTTTTTTGAAAATAGTGCCCTTCTGCACGGTCTAATTTTGGATTACCTCCGGTTTTAGAATCCCAAAATATTAAATTTCAATTCACTAACAATTCAGCTTGTGACACTCAGTCCCTACAGAATTCATTTCTAGAGCAGTTTTGTTACAAATACTATAAAGGAGTTTAACAAATTCCCCATACTTATGTTATTTCGAAACGACAATTTATAAACCAAACGTCATATTCCCACAGTATTCAGAATTAGCGGCGTTAAACAATTCTGTGTTGACAACTATACTGAATACATGAATAAACAATGATACATGTATTTATACAGATCGATGTTTTTCTTATGAACACAGTTTTAGCTGAAATAATTTATATAACTAGTCATTGTACGTGTTAAAGTAAATAAATGTGTACTTGCCAGTAGAAAAGAATTGGGGCACTAATAATTTATAACAATAATTTACTGTTTTATTAGTTTTAAATAAAAGTGTATTTATAAAATGCAAATACATATATACATATACCTAATCTCCAAATGGACGAAGCTTTTCTGTAAAAGTAACGAAATCATGCCCTTTCCTGCGTTTTGTAAAGTTATCATATCACGTGGGATACAGGTACTGAAGACCCTATACGAACTAGTCTCGTTTATAATTCAACCTATCTCTTTTTATTTATCTATGCTGCTATTGTGTCATCGTAGGAGCTGCACACAAGTTTTCCAGTAGTTAACGCGCTTTGAACGTAATAAGTCTTAAAGATCACACTCATTTGAAAATCCTCAGTCAAAATCCAACTCTTTCCTGACAATTCTAAAATTTCATGAATCGTGAAACCAAGATTTTAAATAATTTCCTCTTTTGTGAGGTTGGAGTTCGCCAAGTATTTTTTGATAACTCTTATCCAGGACCTTAGATTATACAAACCTTAGATGGAACATAAGACACTGCGCATAATCCCATTTCAAAATGATTCACACCCGCCAATCACAGTTGAGAACATCACATGTCAGACCGTTGTCCATCCAAATTTAATGTGTCAACGAGAATTAATTTGGTATTTTAGTGACTTAAATTTTGGAAATTAACGTTGAAAATGCCAAGATGTGTTGTAAAAAGCTTTATTTATAATAAACCTGCGAAATGTGACGGAGATAAAAGAAACTTATATTTATTTCGGTGAGATATTTAATTTTTAAAGATTCTGTCGACGTCCATATTTGTTGATTTGAAAATAAACAGAATCGGACTTGGTTATTGGTACATGTTATAAGTAGCAAATAAAGGTTATTATTATAAACTGTTTACTATTTCTTGTTTCATAGGGAATCTTTTTTTAGGAAGTGAAAAGAGAAACATACAATCAAATACAAAAATATCAATTTCATTGCCAATTTATTCGTTTCAAACTTCACAACTGGTTTCAATAGTTTTCTCAAAACTATTTATTTAGTAATTCTCTATAACAGTTTTACTCAAAGTGTAAAGCCAAAGTTTCCGCAAAGAAAATAATCACAATAAAAAAAAACAGTACTATCGCCACAAAATGGAGGGACCTGGCTTGAAGGCCGTTTTTTGGGAAGTAATTTTTTTAAGTCACTAACAGGAAGGAGGATATGATTTTGCTTTAGGACTTTTTTTTATTTAATTTTTTATGGGTGAAATGGATTTGGGATAATTTTTGCAAGGAATCTTTGGAATAAATCAAAAATAAATTATGCTCTTGCATTTTCAGCCTGAGTTGCCGATTAAATTATTCGTAGATGCATCAAATGTGGGAATAAGGGCCATGATAATAATATATCATGTTCTTGAAAAAAAAAAAAAAAAAAATATTGAAAAATCTATAGCTTCTGCTTCGCGTACCTTATCAAAGTCCGAACAAAAATATTCCCAAATTGAGAGGTCCTTGCAATAATTTTTGGCTTAAATAGATTTAATGAATATTTATATGGACATTTGCATAAAGTAGAACATTATGCAACTGATTACGAAAAGTTGATTATGTCACCAGTTACGAAATGAAAATAAATAAAACTGCCTCTTTTTTGGTTTCTAAGTTGAAAAATCGTGAAATCGAGAAATTGAGAAATCGAGTAATCGAAAAATCGAGTAATCGAAAAATCTAAAAATAAAAAATCGAAAAATCCAAAAATCCAAAAATCCAAAAATCCAAAAAACGAAAAATCGAAAAAACCATATATCGAAAAAGAGGCAATGAATAGTGACATTTCACATTTGAAAATATGACATTACGTTTAAAAACAAAAAAGAAAACAAAAAAAGAAAAGCTGTAAATTGCGTTTAATTTTTAAAATAACACCGTTATTGAAAACTGCCCAGAAATGTTGGGGGTAAAATTTTGACGTACTTCTTTAAGGCTAATGGGTAAACATGTTTTTTTTCAATTTTCTCGCGGGTAATGTCAAAAATTAGATCGGCAACACTGCACATGTCCCTAATTTTTATTATTACTATTGAAAAAAAAAACGTCGTAGGGCAATCAAATACAACAATTTTCTAAAACATTTGATTGGAAGTACCTACACAAGAATGATGGTGAATCATTTTTCAACACAATTTTATAAATAATCAAGTCAAAATTAGAAAAAATCTTGTATATAAACACGTTACAAAATGCCGTTTTGTGTAAGTCGTTCATGTTGCGGGAACTCGCTCCGCTCGTTTGCAAATATTTACTCGTTACACAAACTAAGGCATATCGTAACTGGTTATATAAATAACTATTAATTGACTTTCTAATATTTTAATTCATTGAACGGTATTTTCCGTAAATAATTAAATCATAAATAATTACCAGGATATAAGTACCAAAACAGTAGGCCTATGTCAAATAAACTTAAAATATTATAACGAACGAAAAGGTAACCCATTTCTTATAAAATTTAGTTATTTATTTTATTTTGGTGTGATCGTAGAAAAAATCTTGTGTGTAATTCGAGCAAAAAGTACTTATAAACTTTTACTTAGGGTCGATTTCACCGTTTTGTTAAACGAAGTTTAAAATACTAAACGAAGATTAAAATTACATTTTTATATTAACGAAAACGAAGTTTAAATTACTAAATGGAGTTTAAAATGACATTTTTACATTAACAATGTCATTTTAATCTTCGTTTATTAATTTAAACTTCGTTTGACATAACGGTGGAATCGGCCCTTAGCTAGTTATATATTGATAAAGTGTTATTGCCCTCAAAATACATGAATCGTGCTAACAAACAAAGTCAAACAAACGTCTCATAATTTTTCATCTTTTAATTACCCACCAAAATTAGGTATTACAATACAAATATTTAAGTCCGGCCCAGAACATCACCCTACTCCTTCCACCCAGTTTTTCGGTTTTGGCAAAATTCGCGCAGCGAGAAATGCTTCCTATGTTACCTCTACCCTTTCTAACCTCTTTGTCCAGGACTGACAGATTTGAATATTATGTGTGTCTTTTTATCGAGTGGACATTTCAATATATCTCTTTATTATTTCCTGTTTGCCCTTAACATTTAAGTTCCACCTACATTCTTCATCTTAAGTTACTTTATCGCCTTTTTACTTTATTTTAGGAATGTATTTTTTTAAACAGACGTCTGCCTGCATTTAGTACCATTTAACCTTTAAACTTGCCCTGAAGTATATCGCCCTTCCAAAATCATTTCGTGTTATTTTCTTCTCACGACTTTACAAATAGAAAGAAAAAAATTGAATACTATCCAATGTAGCAAGAAAGCCATCAAAGTCTATTTAAGTACGAAAAAAAAAAGAAAACATTCGACCAAAGCCAAAGCGTAGATAATTGTAGGCAAATCGTCTAATTTAATTTACCCAATATAAGTATCCCAACGAATATACAACCATTTGTCTGATTTGCATAGGAAGAGAGGACCACTTAAAATTTAAAGCTTTAAGGGTCTATGATGGGGTCATACACATTGCTATTTTACCGTTCATTTAGTTTCGAAGCAATGTGTTTTACTAGTTAACGACTAAATATATAATACGCATATATTTGCAAGTGATAAATAATTTAGAGATAGTTGTGGACCAATCTACACGTACTGTAATAGTTTTTGATTATTTTATGTGATTTGTTGTCTCCATTTAATTTACTTGCATATTTTTGGTAAGTAGTAGAAACTAATAATCATTTAACCCTTCGACTGTGTTGTAAAAAAATAAAACATCTGTGTGATGGGGTATAGCATACCCATTTTTTTTAATATCAAATATACCTTCATATATATTTTTTATTAATTTATTTTTTTATAAGGTTAATATGTTAAAAACCCAAAAAAAATTATATTTAATATTAACAATAAGGTAAAAATTAAGAATCAAAATAGAGTAAACATTTTTCATTTTGTCGAAATCCTATATTTTTAAATTGAACTAAAATAAGAATATTCTTTAGAAAATGAGAAATGAAACTACAAATAGAAAAATAAAAAAAACCGGTATTAATATATTACCAGGCAAAAAAGTTATGCACTTTCCAGGTCATGGCAATTTGAGTATGTAAAATGTGCACTTTCCATACAAATTGCCTAGCTACACAACAGTGGCGGCTCGTGGTAATTGAAAATGGGTTTTCACTTTTTCCAATAATTTTATTATATGTAAGTTTGGATAAAAACTTTATACAAGAGTCAATATCGCTGTTTTTTTTTTTATTTGAGTTTGTGTAGTTATTATTATCAACATCATACTGTTTTTAAACACTACAACTATTAATAAATAAATATTTTAGTTATTCTAATATTTTTTTTTGTTTTTAATACGTTGAAAACCATCTATAAACATTTTTAGTTTATAACCTGATTTTTCTTATAATTTGAGATTATTTTTAAATATATATCAGGTTATGTTTTGTGTAAAAAATTTTATATGAAACTTTACCTACCATTTTTTAGTTTTTATTATAAGTTTAATTATTTTCACAATTTGTCACAGATGTCAAATAAAAAATATATTTTTTAAATACCTTTTATTTGCAAATAAAATAAGAACTAAAATGTTTTAAATGTCTATTTATAAGATCAGTCCCATCACAGTACATAATATTACACAGACACAAACTAGAATAAAGATATATAATGCCTGGCATTTTAAATGATACTCCTTGAAGTTTAACAGACCTCCTTAACCCCCATTTTAAAGCAGATTGTTTTCACAATTAATTGGCCTCATCTCCTTATAGACCTTGATTTTTACTAAAAATTTCATGTTTATATCGCTTTTCATTTTTGATTTTTTTTTATTTCAACCCCCCTTAAATCCCCCATATTTAATCAGATTTTTTATAATGAAAGGGCTTCTCCTGTTTGCTAAAAATTTCGTTTTTCAGTTAGGATTTTTTTTTATATTTTAACCCCCCTTAACTCCCCAATATATTCATATTTCTTTCAGTATCAATAGGCTTTATCTTCTTATAAACTTCATTTTTACTAAAAAATTCATATTGATAGGTAAATCGGCTTTATCTGTATTTTCAAATTATTGTTTAATTTTAGATAGTATTTTAATGTTTTGATATGTACTTATAGGATTCATTAGCCAGATCATGTAGATATGTGGGATGTGACTTGTTAAGTACCATTTTGAAGTAGTCTTTGGATGGTCTTAGACACTTGTTACAGTTCGCATTTTATCCTTGCAATATTTATATAAAATTTAAATAATTTAATAATAAGCTTACCTGTCGATAAAAGAAAACACAAGATTGTTCAAATTATGTATATTAATTTTCTATAACCTGTACCTGAATGTAAACAAACAGTTTGACATCAATTGTCGACCTTGACCTTCCTTCTTCTCTTTTATGAATCTAATTGCAATTGTTCAAATTCCAAATTACTTCTTCTTTGCTAAAATCTACATTCACTTTCATTTATTCAAATTTAAGTTCAAGGTCAAGGTCATTTGGTCCTAAAATATAGTAATTTGTTGGCAACCCCAGATTGTCTTTCTGTTCTTTTTCAATTAGCTTTCTTTGGTCCATGTGGTACCTGAAAATTCAGGAATTTTATTCGGATTATTTGGCTAATAATATAAAGAGAAAGTTTACCTTTAAAGTATATTTGTCATTATAGACAGCACCTTGTTGTGGAAATAATACTTTTCTTCCAAAGGCCACCTAACATCTACGGCCTTCTTGTTTGTATCCATTCTGTAGAGCTTCTTGTGCCACTCCTGTAGTATTTAGTAACTATTATTTAATTTGGACACACTATCGTCAGTGCTTGGCTTAGCGGTTCCAGTAAAGGAAGTAACCCTTACTATAGTTCACCGCTTCTTGCTTAGCTTGTTGGCCCATCCCTTAGTAACCGATTGATTACTCTGACGAGAACAACCGCTGGATGGTAGATCATCAGGAAACCACAGAACAAGTAAGAACGTTCCATTGCCTACTTCATTGCCTGAGCTCTATTTTAGCCACGCTTAGCTTCCTTGTATATATATTATTGCTAAAAACATTACCGTGCATCACCTTTCTGTACATATATTTAATAGCATCATTGTCATAGTATTATCTTGTATATAAACCATAGCCTTTAGTATTATTACCTTATTACATTAAAAGCTGTTTCGCATTCTAACTATCGAATAGTTTTAGTTTAGAAAATCTAAGTGGGTATTGCATTTTGCCTACCCTTACTTTTGTTGGCTGTTTTGGCATAGCTTATTTAGTTTCTCATAGAACCTAAAATAAAATATATATTAGATAATTAACGTAAGTTTATTGTATATAGTATAATAAGATTTAGGTATATTTTCAGTATTATTAAATTTATGCTCTTATACACTTATTCGTACTTACCTTGTGATCGATTGGTACGAAACGGGTACTGAAGTCATTTTAATACATTTGCTAGATTTGATCCACTTTGCTAATTAGACGACTGACCAGTTTTTTGAGTATTAAAAGGCTACGTTTATCTTTCCACGACCCTATCTCTCTGATTATTGTAAATAAAATTAATTGAGCTAGTCACTCTTATCTCAAGTGACAGGAGCTGCATTACAACTCCAAACCTTGGGGCAACGTAGCACACTGAAAAAAAATATAAAACAAATTACAAAATTATGATAAGTAAAAAAATCAACATAACCTTAAAAATTTTAATTTACCTTGCCTTATAGAAGTTTTTCGTAATAATACTTTCAATTTATTGAAGATACAGTTCTTAATTAAACACATTTTTTTAAATAAGCACAATTAAAATAATCTTATGTTATTTAAAGTATTTAATAGCAAAGGAATGGAATGACACTAATGACAGTGACAGTTTGCTTGATTTGGTACAGTGTTGCCAGACTATGTTTTTGTTATGTACCAGATTTGTCTAAAAAATGTACCAGTTTCCTTAAATGTACCAGATTTTTCGAATTCTATTTGCAGTGACATCTAAATTCATTGAAGAGGAAAAAAGAGGGTCTTTATTGATAACGAACCCAAACAAGGAACACAGTATATATATAGTTTACACGTGAACACTGATGCACGCAGAAAGTACTACATCTAGTACAATTGTGAATTGTACTAGACTGGCAACACTGGTTTGGCAACCTTGTTTGTGAGCGGCGCGCCAACTAGTGTGTTCTTTTACAGTTTGAAGGATCTGTTGGCGTGTTGTCTTCTCTTTCTAGCTTTATGCATTCGGCATATTGTCTCACTCGTGTTAGGCTCACTCATCATAATGCGCCACAGACAGACAGATATACTGTGACACAGAGACGCGATTAGCCAGAGGACAATGATGTACAAAAAAATATAGATTAACACGTATGAAAATAAAAATATTAAAATTAAATTTATATTTTTGTTATTTATGTAATATTAAAATATTGTGTTCTTATGAAATTTAACTGGGTGTTCACTGCACAAATGAACCAATGGACAAACCGCCCCTGCTACACACTCTGTGACAAAGGTAACATCTCTTCGAAGTACGCATTCGTTTGGATGGTGTCTCAGGAGATACAATTGCCTTTTTTTTTGTAAGTCATGAGGAAGACGAGGATTTTCGTCTCCTCTATTTTATGACCACATATTAGTTGCATTCTTAATTATTTCAAATAACTACACTTAATTTTTCAATTTTATTATTCTTTTATAGATTTGCTGTGAACTAACATCAGTTTAAGAGGGAATAAAAAGCTATTAGTGGCCATCTTCTGCTGTTGCGTGAAACATTGTAATTAGCTGATAATTTATCTAGGTTGTCTACCCCTCCTTGGTAAAATTATAAGAGGTTATTATCTCCGACTTTCTTTTATAGCATTATCATGATGCAATGTTGAAAATAATACATTTTTATTTTTTGGTATATACGAAACAACAGTAAATCATTCTTGAAACGCAAATAAAGAGTTGTTGACATCTCGATAAGGCACATTTAGCAGAGCAGTCAGAATTTCCCTTTTATTATTTCGCACTGTTCCCACTGATATAAGTTTAGGATCTTTTAGTAACTTGTTCATCAGGTTATAGCTCGTAAAAAGTTGTCAAATGTCGAATGCCATATACTGGTTCAATAAGCCTTAAAACTAAGTCTTCCGGTTTGTTGCTAACTTGAAAGGGACCTACTGGTTGAGTACCGACATAACCCTTCATTTTAACCAGATGATAGATACAGGCATCCACTAATGCATATATTTTTATTCCATACTTGGCCGGTTTATTCGCAATGTACTGTTTAACGGAGACTCAAGCTTTTTATCAATTCTTAAGTAGGAGTATAACATACTTTGCAATTATCAACAAATTTGTCAAAAATACCTCTTATTGCTGCCAGTATGTCAATGGTTGTTCTTTCAGCCCTATTATGTATGTTGACTAAACGCAAACAGTTTACCAAAACGGAAAAGCTGAGTAAAGGCATGGTAGATCTAAATATCTCAACTCCCGTCCCATCAGTAGGTACATCACATTTCTTCTATGTTTCCTGATTTTATTTGTATAATCCAGATTAATATAACAATCCAAAAACTGCTTTTATATTTTAATACATTAGTTTGACCATGTACTGATGATTGTGTTCTTTTAGAAATTTTAATATTTGTAAATTTTACTATATCATTTGATTGTCAAAAAAAGCTGCCAGCATTCTAAAGGAGGTTTTGCAAGTTTAACATATTGTTTTACTCCAGGAAAAATTATAATAATGTTTTCTACTCTTGTTCGTACCTACTTTATATTCCGTTCCTTTAACCACTTTTTAAACGACTCAGCTTCAGTCTGTTCATTTCTGTCTTCACTGTCATCCTGCTCAGCTTCATTGACATAGTAAGCTTGGTCTCCATCGTCAATTTCCTAAATAACTTCCAGCTCTTCACCTAATGAATTATTGTCATCTTCAAATGACAAATGAGGTTCGTGTTCAGTTTGGGCCCAAATACGTCAAATATTATCCTGCTCTTTTTCATAAGACATACACATAAAAAGTGAGAAAAGGATTGGAACTATACAAAACAATTTTTAACTTGCCGTTTAATTTTTGTTACACTGTGTAGTGAAGTAGGTGATACCCAAAAATATTTCAAGACGTTGTAACTAACTTAACCGTACATGACACTGAAATATTCGCCAGGAAGATACTTGCCTCGCCAAACTAAACAGCTACTTATCTCTATGATTTTATAGTACAACTTATAAATAAATGGCCGCGGTATAAAACACGCTTAGAGTATGGGATATCCAACCACACGGTTGATGGGATAAATTACTTTTTATAGCAAAATAGTACCAAAATTAATTATATTTTAATAAGGAGGCTTATTTGCATAGTAGTATATTGGCAACGAATTTTCAGTTAGCATATTTTATTTATACTTTTCTTTTGTTGTTGTTTGTGTTGTTTAATTTTATTGTACAATTTTATTTCACTTTGCTATTATGGACAACTTCCTAATTTCTGACAATATAAAATTCATTCGAGTTTTCAATAATATATTCAGATTAATTACCTTTTCTTTCATTATATTTATTTATTCGACTTAAAATAATTTTCCATTGCAGAAATGTCACGAGGCCGGAAGTTGGTACAATTTCCAACACAACATAATATAGATTTGGAAGAAAACTCCGATGGTATATTTTCAAACAACATTCCTATAATTTTTAAAGAGCCTATATTACGTAAGGTAAATTTGACATAAATTTATTTGGTAACACTTACTGGTTGTGCTAATAAAATTTTCAACAAAATGCAAATTTTTGAATGCTGGTTTTTTTCAGATTAAGCTGCATGACGTATATTTATTTTAGGACCATAGGTTTATTATATCAAAAAGTTTTTAAGACTGAATTTTTCGTAAAAAAATTTTTCATTGCGTTCGCTTCTGCAAGTCGCTGGCTGGTGGTCACCAAGTAAGGTGCTGTTCTATGTGTTCGTCGGATTTAGTTTTATCGCAAGATGACTAAATGAATTGAGCAAAGATACTGCATCAAATTCTGTCAAAAGCTTGGTGATTCTCAAAGCCAAACAATTCGTAAGATTCAGCAGGTGTTTGGAGAAGATGCGATGGGTGTAACATAAATTAAGGAGTGGATCAACCGCTTCAAAGATGGCCGCACATCAGCGGAGAGTGAGCAGCGTTGTGGCAGGCCCCAAACTGCTGGGAGTGCAGCTAATGTTGAGAGGGTGCGAAATTTGATAATGACAGATCGTCGTTTGACAGTGCGGGAGATTGCAAAAGAGGTTGAAGTGAGTAAAGATTCTGCACATGCAATTTCGCGTAAAGATTTGAACATGTACCGGGTGGCTGCGAAATTCGTACCCAAGTTGTTGTCGCCGAAACAAAAAGATCTTCGTTTTGACATTGCACAAGACCTTCTGGACACCGCCAACACTGATCCTGGGTTTCTGAACACCGTGATAACTGGAGATGAGTCATGGGTGTACGGGTACGACCCAGAAACAAAAATACAGTCGTTGCAATGGAAGCATCCCAATTCTCCAAGGCCGAAGAAAGCGCATCAGGTGCGAAGCAAAATCAAAGTGATGCTGACTGTTTTCTTTGATGTCCGTGGAATTGTGCTTCACGAATACACATCGGAAGGACAAACAGTGACAAAGAAGTAATCAAAAAAATGTTCTCTGGCGACTCAGTGACGCAGTTCGGCGCAGAAGACTATACATGTGGACGGCGAACAACTGGCACTTGCATCATGACAACGCCCCTGCACATTCATCCCAATTGATTAACACTTTCTTAACCAAACATGGAATCACAACCGTTCGCCAACTTCCCTACTCTCCAGTCCTGGCTCCTTGCGACTTCTGGTTTTTTCCAAAATTGAAGACGTCATTGAAAGGATCCCGTTTTGAGAGTAGAGAAGAGATATTTCGGAACGCAACGACAGAGCTAAACCACCATTCCAAAAGAAGACTTCCAGAGGTGTTTCCAGCAGTGGAAGGATCGATGGGCTAAGTTTGTGCAAGCACAAGCGGCCTACTTTGAAGGGTATCAGGGTCCCAACTCCGTCAGGTATTTGAAATATTTTTTCTGGCCAAAGGTCGGTTACTTTTTAGACAGGCCTCGTAAGTCTATGGAACTAAAAACTGTTCACATTATTTTAGAAACAATCTGACACATTTCAATTTTATAATTTTGTAAATTTTAATTAATATGAGGCGATTAACTATGGCAGAAAAAAAATAAACCAAAGAACCGAATGAATTTTAATAAGAGAAACTATGCAGAATAAAACAAAAACCTCTAGAAAACTAAATATCTCCTTAAGGAGAGTTTCGGTGAGAGTTTCGGACAGAACAGTGAGAATAACATTAAATAAAAACAACTTGAGGTGAGAATTTTGTTTAGGGTAATGCAGAGTGGAGCCAAATCAGCGGTATTTAGAGGAAAATATGGCCACTCAAGAGGCAATTGGTGGCAGAGGGGTTACAGTAAGGGGAGGTATCATAATAAATGGTAAAATTAAGCTATTTATTACCAACCAAACCGTTAACGCTACCGTTTATTAAGAAGAAATTTTAGAACCTATTGTTCGTTTTGCTCGAAATTACGACCCGAAATTCTATTGGTGAATGACAACGCTCAACCTTACAGAGCGCGATTGATTACAGAGTTTTTGCAGGCACAAAACATCAATAAGATAGACTGGCCTGCAAAGTCTCTGGATCCTAATGTCATCGAACACGATTGGTCTTATTTAAAACTTAAAATAAGATCGCGTGATGTACCCCCTGAAACCTTATAAACGCTTAGTGAGGTTATTCGTCAAGAATAAGATAATATTCCACAAGAACTAATAAATAATCTTGGTGATACTCTATCAAATCGATGTCGGGGAGTAATACGTCAAGCAGGAGGACCAACAAAATAATAATTTTTTTTTTATTTAATGTACCTATTTAATTTCGGGTAAATTATTACCAAAGGTATTTAAAAATAGGACACTTGGCATTTTTCCATTGATACTTAGTGGTTGCCTTTTATGACCTCGTCCTTCTACCATACTGTTGCTAACAATAACCCAATTTCATTGTAAATTCCGAAAATGCTAGGTTGCAATTCGCACCTTTGACGCAGTGGGTTCAAAATAATTTTTTTTTATTTATTAAAAATTGCAAATACCAATTACCACTAGGTATCCCTATCCATACATACCCAATCTTTGTCATTACAGTACATCGTGCTTTTTTAGGGATTGCAGGAACCTTTAAATTAGGGTTAGAATTAGAAATTTTGTAAGAATTTACTTTTGGCCGTTGTCAATCAATCTTGTATATTGTAGAATATAATGTAATAAACTTATTCTTGTCGCTACGTTTTTGTCTATTATCGACCCGGTATAATGTGTAAATTTCAACGCTCAATTATAATGCTTAGACCGTAGAAAATGTACGTGAAATAAGGATTCCAAATCCGCAAAAATCATCAAGAACTGTCAATCCATTGTCAAGTTACAGAATTTGAAAAAATTTGCTACCCAAATTTTATGTTTAGTAGTGTGTACACGAGCTAAAGGTCTTAAACCAAAAACTGACAAAAATATCCAGATATATTGATGTTACCTTAGTAACAAACCATGTTGTAACAACCAAAAAATTTTTTTGCAGAAATTTCACTCGTATAAACTTTTTGATCACTCCGTATATAATAATGTGATGCGGAGCCGACCCTGTCTAGTGAGCAACCTTTAACCTGCCACCGACTCATGATCAAAGAACCGCTGATGTGTAGAGACAATCGGACCGCGTCTCGAATATACCAGAACAAGCGATACGTGACGTTGAATCATAGAGATGGAATTCTGGAACATTCCATCGTCGTCTGGAAACTTCTTGTAGCAGAGTTGGACTTCGCTTAAAAATCGCGACTTATCGACGGACAGTCAGTCGAGAATAAAGTGTTGGACAGAAAAGTTAAAATGTAATAAATAAATTAGAATTGTGAGTTAGTGCCTAAGTATAATATAAATTAATTAGTACTTCATATATAAATTGTAAATAGTGTGTTTTAAATTAATAAACTATAAATAAATTAAACTTTTGTTACATTGGTCTTAGAAGTGGAACTATAAATAAATATTGGACAATTATGGCTAAAAAACTGTATGATTTAAAAGTGGCTGAGCTACGTCGAGAATTCGAAGAACGTGAACTGAAGACGACCGGAAATAAATCAGAACTGGCAGAACGACTTAAAAAAGCGCTAGAAAATTAAGGTTTGAATCCGGAAACGTTCCTATTTTCGGATGATGCATCTTCTATAATTTCTTCAATTTCCGATATGAAAAACAATATGTGTTCTTTAAAAACCGATATTTCTTCATTAGATAATAAATTTTTTTCATAGAAACTAAAATTTTTTCTGACTTGTCTTCCTTAGAAAGTAAAGTTTGGCATTTCTTCCTTAGATAGTAAAGTTTCTTCCTTAGAAGAAAAGGTGTCTTCTGACATATCTTCTTTAAAACCCGAAATTTCTTCCGATTTGAAAACAAAATCTGTTCATTGAAAGATTAAATTTCTTCTGATACGTCTTCTCTAAAAAATGAAATCCCTGCTCATGTGGAAAACAAGATGCCTTCTGTAGAGACGAAAATAAAACAGATGAAAAAGAAGATAGAGAAACTAGAACATTTAGGCCCGGCCAAGGACGGTGAAATAAAGTGTCATGAGGTGGAGTCGAAGTTAAAATTGGAAGGGGCTGTAAACTCTATTCGTGTTAAAGCCCCAACCTTCGACGGAGCAACTAGGACCATTATAGGACCAACAATCATAAATAACCTTAAGAGACTACTTCCAACAAGATTGCGACTGCGGACTGCCACAGATGAAAGTAACACCATCCATGAGGGAATCCAGGTTTAATTGAGAATCGGTACAGCAAAGTTCACTTATACTGTTTTTGTCGCTGATATCGAAGAAGATGTTATACTTGGAATAGATGCAATGAACTTACATGGTTTTCAGTTAGACTTTAAGAACAGACTGATCAAAGTTGGTACAAAAGAGGTATTCTTACATCCATATGGGGACAGTACCGCCCTAATTACTGTACAGGACGATACGGTGGTACCTGGCAGAAGTGAAAACGTTATAGTAGCAAGGCTTCAATAAACTATAAAAGAAGGAACACCTACGAGGTTCTGTGTGGATTACCTTCAGTTAAACAATGTTACCAAGAACGATAGTTAATCTATGCCTCGAATCGACGATACCTTGAACACACTGACCGGAAGTAAACTATTATCTACCTTGGACTTGAAGTCTGGATATTGTCAGGTGGAAATGGACCCAGTAGACAAAGAAAAGACAGCTTTTACCACCGAATCTGAATTGTGGCAATTCAATTTAATGCCATTTGGATTATGTAATGCCCCGCGATATTTGAAAGACTTATGGAAAGTGTATTAAGAGGGTTATCCTGGAAAACATACCTGGTGTATTTAGATGACATTATAGTCTTGGGGAAGACATTTGATAAACATATAAAAAACTTAGAAGATGTTTTTAAAAGACTTCAAATTGCCCAACTTATTTTAGTAGAGTGCTCTCCAAACCTGAGCGAAATTACTGCGTTACAAGAAGAGAACTCCTGGCGGTTGTGAAATATGTGGAACACTCCTACCAATACCTATATAGAAGGAAATTCTTAATTCAAACCGATCATGCCACCCTTAAGTGGTTGATGCAGTTCAAAAACCCGGAGGGTAAAATCGCCAGATGGATTGAACGATTTCAAGAACGACTTTAAGATCGAACATAGAGCCGGAATAAGACACAGAAATGCCGATTTTCTTTCTAGAAGATCGTGCCCAGCAGTGTGTTCCCACTACAACAAAGCCCCTGCTAAAATTAGGAAAAAACAAGAGAACAATACCGTTTTAAAGAAGATGCTACAATGGAAAGAGGAAAATCGTCGGCTTACTTGGCAAGAAGTATCTAATCTCTCTCCAGTACTTAAATCATAATTGGCTCAGTGGGACTCTTTTATTCTGGAAGATGGCTTATTAACGCGAGTTCTTGAAAATGATGATGGTTCCGAGAACAGAAGACAGTTGATAATTCCAAGAAGTAGAGTAGCCAAAGTACTTCGTTATTTACATGACATTCCATCAGAAGGACATCTCGATGTTAAGAAAACCCGTCAGAGAGTACGGGAAAGGTTTTACTTGATGAACAGTTCCGATGATGTAAAGGACTGGTGTAAAAAATGTAGCACCTGTACTATGAGTAATGGACCCCGAAGGAAAAGGAAGGCTCCTATAAAGCAATACAACGTTGGTAGCTCATTTGAGAGGACCGCCTTAGATATTGCTGGACCATTCCCCGCGACCGAGGATGGTAATAAATACATGATGGTGATTATGGATTATTTTACGAAGTGGGTGAACGTCTACGCCATTCCAAATTAAGAGGTCGCAACTGTTGCAATTGTGTTGAAGATCCACAGTGACCAAGGCAGAAATTTTGAAAGCCAACTCTTCCGTGGAATCTGTGACAGACTAGGCATGAAGAAAACCAGAACCACAGCATTGCACCCACAATCCGATGTAATAGTAGAGCGAATAAATAAGAGCATTGAAAAATATCTATCAAAAGTTGTTTCAAACCATCGGCGAGATTGGGATCAGTATCTTTGCAAAGACTTAAAAATTCGCTGTCAATGAATGAACAGGCCAAACACCAGCAAAGGTCCTATTTAGGGGTGAAATGAGACTGCCGTGCGACCTTGAGTTTGGATGCTAACCTGGAAAACATGTAGCTGGTGAGGATTATGTGATCCAGTTACTAAGAAGAATGGACGATATGCAATAAACCCATAGTCCTTCGATAAATATACGTCATGCAGTTGAATCCAAAAAACATTGGCTCTTAAAATTTGCAAACTGCGTTCTAAAATTTGCATTCCTGTTGAAAATATTTAAATTTGAATTTTGCCCAAAAATCTCTATTTGTAAGTTCGAGTGGCCAGCAGTTTATTTATATGAACGAAGCGACAGATGATACGACTTTAAAAACAGTTGAATATGCTGTTTATTATTATTATTGACCCTTATTGAAGAGTCAGTTAATGCTGCTGTTTAGTTCATATTAGTAAATATTATTAACTAAACACAATTTTCTTTAGAAACAGTTGAATATGAAGTACAATAATACCTTTTTGATTTTAACAGTACCAAGGAATACATCTTTAACTTATCCAAGAACAAGTTAATACTGCTAGATCGTCCATATCAACATCAAGTTTTTGTAATAAAGATCTTTTGTCATGCTCTTGAAAATAATATGTGCCATAAATATTTTATAATAACAGAGGTATCACAAAAAGACATTTTTAAACTTATTACTTTTAGCACAGCTTGCTTTCTCTAAATTTAGGTACTTCTGTAAATTGAATATTTATAAATTAAATAGCTTATATAGCTTCTAGAGCAATACCAGTGAAACAACTTGAATTTTCTTATCTAATGTGTCAGAATTCATTGCATCAATAATTTTGTCAGACATGTGTGCACTAGAAATATATTTCTCTATTCTTTTTATTGTTATTATACTTCCACTTTTTGAATGACTTAATCTTCTTTTCCTTCTACTTCTTGGAGTTTCTTCATTTGACGTTCTTCAGTACCCTCTGAGCTCGGTGACGCATTTCTGTCTGCTTCTTCATTTTGACTTCCTTCAACAAATCAATTTAACATTGAAGAAAATAAGAAAATGTTGAAAATACGATATCGTTGTGCAAAAACAAACAAAAAGGAATAAAAAATTTAATTACCTAATAAAAAAGGAAAAGGCATTTTCAAACAGTTTTGGCAACTCATATGTTTCTGCAAAGGTATTCAATAACAAAGTAAAACGAGCAAGGCATAGAAATATTAAAGAAATTAGTAAGCCAACAGCTTCCTATCAATATTTCCTTTATTTAAAAAGTGAACAAATAAGTGTTTGCAAAATGATGTTCTCCAATTCAGTGACAGAATATAGGTATCAGTATAGATGTATGAAAAAACTTTCAGTGTTTTAGAAAGTTTATAATATACCTTTCTAAAACACTGACAGATTTTTACCTATATATGTACCGGGATCTATATTTTGCTACTGTGAACCCCCAAAAGTTTGCTCAAAAGCCACCCCTGCTTGGGAGTCTATCAGAACCATTTCAGAATGGATAAAAAAATCTAGTCCTATACGAAAAGATGACAACGCTGATGTTGAAGAAGAAATTAATATGACGAGAACATGTTCTAGGTTTGACAGCAAAAAAGTGGATTTGGAAGGTTTCTTTGATAGTTTACCCAAGCTTGAAACTCACTACTGCAGACAATCAACGAAAAAAATGTATCTGAAACCACTATTTAAATCAAAATCTGAGCTTTCCTCACTTTACAAAGAATATTGGTGTACAAGATAAAAGTTCGAATAATATAGTGTTTACAATGGATCTTCAGTCCGTACTTTTGTACCCAAAATCGAATGTGTCAGCTCTATAATATCGAATAAGCTGATTGTGCACAGCTTCACGATTTTTAATTTATAGGCAAAAGATGGATATTGTTTCATCTGGTATGAGGGTGAAGGAGAGATTACTGCTAACTGTTTCACATCTATAATTTGTAAATTTGTCAATATAGAAGTCATTCGTATTCTGAAAACTACACAACAAATAATATTATACAGTGATGTACTCAAAATCGTAATTCCATTCTGGCTAACGGTATGTTGAATTTAGCAGCTGAGAAGGGAGTTTGTATCATTCAAAAATATTTGGAAAAAGGTTACACTCAGCTGGAGTGTGACTCTATGCACGCCTCCATAGAGCAGATTGAAAGGGAGAACAATTAATTTACTTGCTAATTACGTAGAGGTATATAAATCAGCACGAACAAATCTGAAGGCCTATGAAGTACGTTATTTAAACCATGAATATTTTAAAGACTATTCCAAATTAAATATAATGAAATCGATCCGACCAGGATTTAAAACTGGAGGTGATCCCTCTATAGTAGGTCGAGGGCCTTGAAATATGATGCTAATTGAATACAAAACGAGACATTCCGAAGAATTCAGAATTCTACTGAAAAGGATTAAAAAAATCCTCAGTATAATAACTAGATGAATCATTAACGGCTTTATATTGGGATGAATTGAAAAGAAAAGTTAAAACATTTTATGTTCTTGAAGAATACTATGAAAAGGGATAACCATAATTTTTATGATAATTTGAAACAGGAATGATGTTTTTTCTTATTTTGTTAAATATTTTAAATAATATTTAAAATAAACTTTAAAATTATTTTAGTAAAATATATGTTTTTTATGCAGCAATTTTGCATAACTCCTCATATATTTTGAAATTGAAAATTAATTTGGCATAACTCCATTTTTTAATATTAGGGTCATATTATGCATAAAAAAAACAAAAATAGGTTCTTCCACAATTAAGTCAAAAACAGTCAACCACTAATATTCACTTTTGATGCATTAAAACAGTTTTACCTCTCTACTGTAAAATTATAGTTTTTGGACTTATGCACTTTTCACATTAGGCCGTCGATTTGATATTACTTAATATAATTATAACTAACTTGTATAACTTACTTGTATAACTTACTTGTATAACTTACTTGTATAACTTACTTGTATAACTTACTTGTATAACTTACTTGTATAACTTACTTGTATAACTTACTTGTATAACTTACTTGTATAACTTACTTGTATAACTTACTTGTATAACTTACTTGTATAACTTACTTGTATAACTTACTTGTATAACTTACTTGTATAACTTACTTGTATAACCTACTTGTATAACTTACTTGTATAACTTACTTGTATAACTTACTTGTATAACTTACTTGTATAACTTACTTGTATAACTTACTTGTATAACTTACTTGTATAACTTACTTGTATAACTTACTTGTATAACTTACTTGTATAACTTACTTGTATAACTTACTTGCATAACTTACTTGTATAACTTACTTGTATAACTTACTTGTATAACTTACTTGTATAACTTACTTGTATAACTTACTTGTATAACTTACTTGTATAACTTACTTGTATAACTTACTTGCAGATAGAACAAACTGAGAATTAAATAACATTCGAGAGCCACTAAATTGGTGGACCTTATTGAGACTGAGGACCACAAGGGTAAACTCGTAGCGTAAGAAAACGAGAGCTTATTTGATTTGATACTAAAAGTAGTATAAAGATATTTGAAAAACTAAGTAAACAAGTACAGGTATTTTACAAGAATTTCATTAAGGACATTAATATTAGACGTAAGGATATAAATATTGCTACAAATAAGTTTGCTAAGCTAGATAAATTTAAACAGGATTTTAAGTCTATAAAACCTACGACAGCCACAAGTCGCAAAATTAACATTTTTCAAGAGATAAAGGGATTCATAGGTGCACAGAATAAATAATTTAACTGTGATTTTTCTGTAATTTAACCCATGTTTTATTAAAAAATTGTAATACTTTCCCTATACAGTAGATGAAGAAAAATGTTTTAAACGAGATTGTCATAAAATATAATTTTTAGTGTAAATGTTAGTTACGAGGTAATGCATTGTGGTCCTCCATATTGTTAAGGATATCGATATAGGTAGATAGTAAAATATCAGAATATTACTAGGAAATAAATAAAACTATTTGTCTAGCTCAGAAAACATTAGAAAATAGATTAGAAGAAATGTCTGAAAAATTTGAATTAAGAGTGGCCTACCTTGATACCATCAACGGATCGTACTAAAAATAATACAAAACAATTAATTGATTCAATTGAAGTCTATCGCTCTTTATTAGATGAGCGAAGTAAAAAATTATTAACAACTTTCGTTTCAAAAAACGCGACACAAAAAGTGCAAAAGTTAAAATAAATAAACAATATGTATCAAATTTAGCTTTAATTGTAGATATAGGCACGTGACACGTATAAGCCATGTGTTGCACATTCAAATTGTTATTCTAATTCGGATTCGCAGTCAACGTATTAAGCATGTCCATGTAAAAATATGTGATTCATTTATCCATGCCCTTTAAATATTTGCCTATTTAAATCTTTAGCATGTTCATATAAACATATTTAATTTCTTTATCCCTTACGTCTCCCATATTAAATTATTTATTTCCTTTACCTCTTAAGCTTACCCATATAAAAATAGTTTGGACCCTTTAAACCTCTAAGTCTATCCAAGTAAAAATATTTTTCATCATTATCCTGTACGCCTGTCCATAGAAAAATATTTGCCCCTACCCGTTAAGCTCGTCTGTATAAATCACATACTTTGATTACTATACGAGGCAAAAGAGAGATCCGACACGCCCAACATAGGGCGCGACCATTTTGAACCGTGTGACACAGTTTACAGCTAAAGAATCAGATCGCTCACTCTGCGTCGGCACTTTTGATCTCAATGTTTCAGTTTATACACTGTGCAACTCGGATAATACAATATATGACAACCGCCTATAATAAAACAGCAGTCTTCTGCGTATCCTTAATTTGTATCCCTGGAGTGGATGTTATTTTGAAACTTTCAACTGGTCCGAGTGAGCTAACTGATTCTTTAGCAATAAACTGCGACTTCAAAAATAATATTTACTGACACTGAGAGCAGCAAGCAAAATATCAGGTGCGTTTTAATCATCCGCTTCTGCTTCCGGAATTGTCGGTTTAGTCGTTTTAACCTGTCAGATTAAAACAAGAAAACCCACAATTCCGAAGCAGAAGCGGATGATTAAAACGCACCTATTAAAAATATTGCGCCAAGATGTAGGCAACACGTAATAAGGGTTCAAAATAGCGGAGTTTTCTATCTCCTTTTAAAAGGCACTCAGAATGCTGCGCAGTGCGACCATTCTCCGTATAGTAAAAGAAAATCAAAGTATGTGATATAAATATATTCAAAATATTTTAACCCTTAAGCCCATATAAAAATATTATTTTGGCAACTTACCTTTTTACTTTCCTATCTGTATACAGATATAAGGAAAGTATAGGAATCATGATTTTTTTCGACCTCGAGTTTTCGACGGATTTTTACGTTTTGAGGTCCCCTGAATCCGTTTTGACTATTTTCGCGATAATGTCTGTCTGCCTGTCTGTCTGTGTGTGTGTGTGTGTGTGTGTGTGTGTGTGTGTGTGTGTGTGTGTGTGTGTGTGTGTGTGTGTGTGTGTGTGTGTGTGTGTGTGTGTGTGTGTGTGTGTGTGTGTGTGTGTGTTGTGTGTGTGTGTGTGTGTGTGTGTGTGTGTGTGTGTGTGTGTGTGTGTGTGTGTGTGTGTGTGTGTGTGTGTGTGTGTGTGTGTGTGTGTGTGTGTGTGTGTGTGTGTGTGTGTGTGTGTGTGTGTGTGTGTGTGTGTGTGTGTGTGTGTGTGTGTGTGTGTGTGTGTGTGTGTGTGTGTGTGTGTGTGTGTGTGTGTGTGTGTGTGTGTGTGTGTGTGTGTGTGTGTGTGTGTGTGTGTGTGTGTGTGTGTGTGTGTGTGTGTGTGTGTGTGTGTGTGTGTGTGT
This sequence comes from Psylliodes chrysocephalus, assembly GCA_927349885.1. NCBI lineage: Eukaryota > Metazoa > Arthropoda > Insecta > Coleoptera > Chrysomelidae > Psylliodes > Psylliodes chrysocephalus. The sequence continues at coordinate 13,157,556 of OV651827.1, forward strand.
GTGTGTGTGTGTGTGTGTGTGTCTGGTCTGTGTCTGTGTCTGTGTCTGTTGTCTGTGTCTGTGTGTCTGTGTCTGTGTCTGTGTCTGTGTCTGTGTCTGTGTCTGTGTCTGTGTCTGTGTCTGTGTCTGTGTCTGTGTCTGTGTCTGTGTCTGTGTCTGTGTCTGTGTCTGTGTCTGTGTCTGTGTCTGTGTCTGTGTCTGTGTCTGTGTCTGTGTCTGTGTCTGTGTCTGTGTCTGTGTCTGTGTCTGTGTCTGTGTCTGTGTCTGTGTCTGTGTCTGTGTCTGTGTCTGTGTCTGTGTCTGTGTCTGTGTCTGTGTCTGTGTCTGTGTCTGTGTCTGTGTCTGTGTCTGTGTCTGTGTCTGTGCNC
>OV651827.1:13158420-13217419 GCA_927349885.1 Psylliodes chrysocephalus
AACATTCCTTTAGCAGAGATATTGTAACCCAAAAAATTAATTTCTTTGACGCCAAACATGCATTTTGAAGGATTGACATTTACGTCAAAAGAATCTAACCTATTAAACAGAATGTCCAGCTGTTTCAAATGATCTTCTTCGTTTTTACTAAATATCAAAATGTCGTCTAAATAAACGTAAATAAAATCAAGACCTCTAGTTACTTCATTGATAAATCTCTGAAACGTATTTCCTGCGTTTCTTAATCCAAAAGGCATTCTTAAAAATTCAAAAGCTCCAAATGGAGTAGTAATGGCGGTCTTAAAAATGTCTTCTTTTGCGACAGGAATTTGATGATATGCTCTCACTAAATCTATTTTAGAAAATATGGTGCATCCATGGATTTTAATGTTAACATCGGATATTAACGATAATGGGTATCTTTCAGGGATTGTTAATTTGTTTAAGAAACGATAATCGCCACAAGGACGCCAATCGGCTGTATCTTTCTTAGGCACCATGTGTAACGGTGATGTCACACATGACGAAGAAGGACGGCATATACCTAATTCTATCATATTATCAAATTCTTTTTTGGCAATATTAAATTTTTGTGTATCTAGACGTCTTGGTCTACAGTAAGGTAAATGTCCATCTGTAATAATATGATGTTCTATGTTATGTTTAATTGGTAAATGAAAATTAGGTGATGAAAATATATTAGTGTATTTTTTAAAAATTTCCGTATATTTATTTTCAACTATAAAAAGTTTGGGAAAATCTACTTTGTCTATATTCATAATTTTACCTTTTGAGCTTAGTGAAGTTTCGTTATCTAAAATTCTCTTATTTTTTAAATCAACTAGCAATCCAAAATGTGTTAGAAAATCAGCACCTAATATTGGTTTGCAAATATCAGCAATAATAAAAACGAAAAGAAATTCTCTACGTAAACCTAAATCTATTTTTAATAGTTTTTTTCCAAAAGTAGAAATTTTATTGCCTGATGCTGACGTTAATAAAAAATTGTTATCTTTATCATTACCTTTGAAAATATTTTTTGGTAAAACACTGACTTCTGCTCCACTATCAATTAAAAAATTTAAATTATTGATTTTGTCAAAAACAAAAAGTCTTTTTGAAGATATGTTTCCTTCTCCCAAACAGTTCATAGTTGATCTTATTCGTTTTTTGATTTATTTTTAAATGAATCATATAATAAACAAGGTGGGCCATTACATTTAAATGCTTTCAATTTAAAACGTTTATGATATGAGCATAATAATTTGTCAGAATCGTTATTATATCTGTTCCTACTTTTTGATCTGTGACGACAAGAATGACACTGATTATCATTTCGTCTGTGAGAAGACAAGTTTTCTTGCTTAATTGAGCTTACCTCGTTTTCTAATTTAATTTGTTTGTCAAGGATTGTTTTTAATAAAGTTTGACAAGAATTGTTGAAATCTGTCATAAATTTAACTAAAAATGTATTGTCAGTTTGTGTACTTGGACCTTGAATTTCGTTTATATTCATTTTTGAATTTTGAGATTCCCAAATTTTATCTGAAAGTTTCAATAATTCAGTCACGTCGTCTTTCCCAGATGCTGTTAAAGCTATATCAATAACTGCAGGTAAACGTCTCCGCCATAATTTAATTAGTAATTTCTCATCAATAATTTTGTCTCCAGAGATTTGTAATAATTCTCTAAAGAAATTTGATGGACGTTTATCTCCTAGTTCTGATCTAGAAATTAACTTATCTAAACGAGCCTCTTCTGATAAAGTCAGTCGGTTAATTATTATTCCTTTTAGGGATTCATACATGTTTGAATTTGGTGGATTATTAATTACATTTATAACTTCACTAAAAATATCTATCGGTAAGTTTGCTACAGTAAGATGATATTTACTTTTATCTGAATTAATTTTATGAATAAAAAATTGGCTTTCAATTTGTTTGAACCATAATTCAGGTTTTGATGACCAGAAAGGAGGTAATTTAATGTGATTTAAATTTTCGACACAACCAGTCTCTGACTCTGTTTCGTTATTCGGCATTTTATTGTCAAACACAAATGGCAACTTTAAAACATTAAGTAGTAACTCAAAACTCACCTCTTGCAATATTTCGCCCTTGACCTGCGGTATAGCAGGCAAAAAAAACAAAAACCTTGGAGTATATCTCGTAGAGATGTTGCTGATGTGGTTGTTCTATCTGATTTTCTGACTTGATCACCTGGACCTGAGGAGATTCTTATTTCTATCTTCTACGCCGAAATCCGATACGTATCTTGTACTGTTGCTCGTACCGTTTCTCGTACCGTTGCTCGTACAATTCCTCGTACTGTTTCTCGTTCCGTTGCTCGTACAATTATGTGTTCTGATCGAGGGGTCACCAATATTATATAGGTATTCTCTGTACCAAAATAACTATATAATTAAAATTTCTTTTTTAAAATTCTTTTATTAAAAAGGTCAAGAACATGTTACTTCAAAAAATGTAAAAATAAAAATAATAATTTGTTGATGTTTTTTTTTGTCTCTTGCTGTTCTGCTCTTTCTTTTTTCTTTCCACAGCTATCTCCACACCTTCATTGTTTTTCCACCTACTACACCACAAATCAAAAACAGGTGTGACTTCCAATGTCATCAACTTTGAAGTTCTATGACATTGGCAGGAAACAGGATTGAGTCTCATGCCACCACGAAACATTCTAAAGTGCCATTCACATAACAAAAATAAAACGTCGAAATGACAAAGTGGAGATGACTGGTTTAAGGTTATAACATTTATCTATCAACGTAATTATGATAGAGAGAAGAGTAATATGTAGTACGAAGCACTACAGCAAGTATTAGCAAAACTTTCAAATTTAAAAAGTTCGTACTCAGACGATTTAAAAGGACTAACTTGAATTGGCTTTTCTAATGTTATTGATATACATTTATCAGTTTGATTTTGGATTTCAATTGGGGCGAATCCTTCTTTTGCGATCGTTATAGCTTGTGGAATAAAAATGTTTTCAATATTTTGTGCTTCAACAAAAATTTCACCGTTGTAAACGCTGACAGGTAATTTTTTAATAGCTGTTTCTCTAGAATTCGCAGAGAATGAAAATTTTACATCGTCAACTCGTCTATATTTGAAGGGTATTTCTGTATTATATCCGACTAACTTTTGATTAGTGATGTCGATATTCAAGTTCATATTTTTTAAATCTGTTATTTCTAATATTCCGTCAAAATAATGATGAAAATCGTACAAAATGAAATTAATAAAATAATTATTGCGATTAAATTCTGGGAATGCGGGAACCGATGCTTGATATCTTAAATTATTACTACCGCAACTTGTTGTTATTACAACATTTGAGTGATAAATAGTATCTGGATAAAATATTTTGATAACAGAGGGTTTAATTATTGATACGGAACTGCCTGTATCTCTCAGTAATTTTAATCTAGGGTGAGAAATTTCTATGTACGGTAAAGGGTTTTTCGAGAAATTATTTATTTCTATTATCGTTTCACTTTTGACGGGCCGGCAGCCCGAAAATTTTGATTTGAGCTGTCTTCTTCGTTTTTATGTTCATTAAAAATTTGTTCATTATCAAATTCATGATTTTGACTTCGGTATTGATCTAAATTATCGCAATCATTATGGTACAAATCTGTATCATATCAAATTTAGGGTTAGAATCACTATATTGATTTTGAATTTTGATTAGAGTTTTGGAAAAATTTATTATTATAATTAAATGGTCTTCTTGTTTGTATACTAGGATTTCGCGATGTTGTTGACATCGGCACTGGTTTTGGTAACTGACTCAGAAATCTGATTTGGTCGAGACATTTTTTTGTGGGCCAAATACCTGGCGGTTTGTAAAGTATTTTTTATTTTGTGGGATAGGTTCTACATTAATTGGCTGACTAGGGAAATTTTGCCTGTTTGTTGGATAATTTTGGAAACGTGTATTTAATTGTTGATTATTTGGTACAAAATTTTGGAATCTATTTTGATTAAAATTGTGATTTTGATTAAAATTGTGATTTTGATTAAAATTGTGATTTTGATTAAAATTGTGATTTTGATTAAAATTGTGATTTTGATTAAAATTTGTATTATTTTTTGAAAAAGTTTGTCTGTTATTATTAGAATAAAATCCATTTTGATGAAGATTTCTGTCATTTATGTTTCCGTACAAATCTTGGAAATTATTAAATTCTTTTACGTACGCCATAGCATCCTCTAAAGAATCTGGTTTTTTAAGGTGCATGTTATTTTTTAGAATTCCACTACAACCAGCTATAAAAGTATTTAAAGCTGTCTTATTATAATGGTTAATTTGACAAATTTTATCATTTTGATCAATGTAAAGGTCATTGCTTATTCTCTGTACTACGCTACTTTTAATTAATTGTAGTCTACTGCCAAAATCAATAAGGTGTTCACCTTTAAGAGGTTTAGTCCTTGTTAGTTCTTGGATGAGACAATCAAGATCACGTCGATCTGCAAAAGCTTGTAACAAAGCATCTTTTAATTTTGGCCAAGTATCAATTTCTACTCTATTGCCTACCATAAATTCGGCACGACCTTCTAATTTTTCTTGTACACATTCAAATGCATGTATGTTTAATTCTACATCATTATAAATCTTATAAGAATCAATAAACTTCTCACATCTAGTAATAAACTTGTTTAAATAATCACTTTCACTATTAAAAGGTTTGATATTATTTAGTTTAGATTTGAAAAGGTCCCAATTAATTTGGGCCCGTTGAGGGGTAGAATTACTAGGTGTTGGCGTCATATTTCTTATATCTGAATTACTTTCACTAATTGAGATATTACTAAAAGCTCCGACTAAAATATCAAAATCGTTCATCAAAAATTAAAACATGTGCGTGTATAAAAAATTAATATTCAACTTAAATTATCTTTCCGAAACCTATGAATGGTGGGAAAGGCGAAAAAAGGAAAATTTGGCACTTACGTTTGCAGAAGACTGGCTTCCAAAATCCTCTTCTCCGATTATTCGCTTACTTTGGGATGTCCACTGAAGGGCTGATAGTTGGTTTTCCACAGATGAGAACCGTTGGTTAGAATTCGCGCTTAAAACGTTAACACGTTAAAACCGTGAAAGTCTGCACGATAGTGACTAAAAGTCTAAGTCTATCACTCGAAGAAAACGATTTTCTCGAATTTACACAGTGTTCACAGCTCGCACGAATCCTACTGACTGCGCCAGTTTTAATTTTTCTTTATAGAAAATTATTTTTTAAAAAATTAAGAACTACTTTTAATATGTCTTTATTGGTCAAAGTCAAGCTAAAGAATAAAATATATATTTACATTTAATCCACACCTATGTTTATCTCTAGGAAAATTTATAAAAGTATGATAAGATAAAAGTTATTTACAGGAAGTATTTATTGTCTATATAGCAGTTTTAGCAACACGTAACTCGAGTTCGTTTTTTGTTTTTATGATTTTCAATTTTCATTATATATCTAGCTGTATATTGGGCACAAATTTTAAATAGGTCGTAAGCTTTATTTTTCATGTAGAAAATTTTATTTATTTAAACATTTCCTGACAAAAGACAAATGAAAATGTTTTCTATATGTACCCAACTTTATGGTGGACGCCGTATAATATGTAAAATTAAAAAATAAAACTGAAAAAAGCCCGGAATTATTGTTTTATTAAGTTTTATTATTAAGATAACAAATATTTCAGGACTGAAATTTTTTGTTTACTACATTTTTGGTGTAGTTTTTGAGTCTGTGAATTAATCTAAATTTGTTATAGTTAGTAATAATATTTTATTTATATTTTATTTTAGTGCAATTTTGCATTTTTGATAGTTTTGTGGCAAATACGTTCTTCAAAAAATCATCATATATCCTCGAGAAATCGTAATGCATCCTCGTACATACTCATACATCCTACAAAATTCTCCTTATTGTACATCTACATCCTCAGTGGTTTACCACTCGATTTATTCTTATTAACTTCTAAATTTCATTTAAAATTTGGTAATTTTATTTACTAGGTCGTAGAAAAAGTATACTGTACAACTCCAGTACAAGATGCATATTGAATTAAGACGATTGCGACTTTGTATGATACGGCCATCATGTCCACTCTTGTTGCACAAACTACTATTCATTAGTTATTATTATAAAATCAAAATAAATTATTCGGTGTCATCAGATTCAAAAAACTCATATTTTTCTCTTATATGTAATTAAGATATAAATCTTAAACATACATATTATTTATTTATTAAATTAAATTAAGTTTTAATCAAATTAATTGTATTTAGTCCAAGAAATAATATGCTATTTCTGAAAAATTATCTACTGAATAAAATTAAACATCGATACATCCAAAACTAACAATGTGTTAAAATTTGTTGAGACACTGCTGCTGATCTTCATCTAAAATGTCTTCCATGGCGATACTAGTCGTTCATTGTCAAATACCTCACGTCTATCACATATCATTTGACAAAAAAGAATAGAAACAGAATGTTCGAAATACTTCAAATCTTTGGAGTGAAACCTTTTCAATAATTTGGCCCAAATTAGGTAGAATTCGTCGATACAAAATTTCGATAACGTGTTCGGTAGCTGATTATCAAGACTTTCTTAGGATTTCTTTGATTTTTACTTGTCTTGTTATTTTTTTAAATCGTCTAATGGGGTGTCGGAGATCAAATTCATAAGATACTAAAGGGTGAAAATAATTCAAGGTGATTCATTGATATTTCCTCTCGGAGATTTCTTTAATTTTTAATTGAAGTTTTTATGTATACAAGTGCTTTGTATTCTATTTTATCTGTAAAGACAAATTTCTTAGATTTTAATGATCGAGAACACAGGTGTAACCTAAAAAAAGTAATAATAAATCTCAATATCAATTTGTATCTCTGATTGATGTTTGAACCGCTTTTTTGGTGAAATTAACCAAAGCAAGAGCAAATTTAAATAAAAATATTTATTTTGCAATTATTACCAAAAATATGAAAATTTGTAATTTAAAATAATAATGACAAAAAAAAATAAATCACAATTGACACGTCTGACTTTACTCTTTTAAATTCGTCTAGTTTAAAGAAGGAACGTATCTTTAATTAAAAAATTAATTTGGGTAAATCCTAAGTTGATACTTATAGAAGTTAAAAAAATAAACAACTTTTACTAAAATAAACTCAGAAATAAGGAAAATTATTATATTTCAAAATGTATGAAATACGGATCTTTCTAAAACTTAAATAATTTACAGAACTCTAGATAAAAAATATTGATTACGTTGTTGTTATTGTTGTTGATTTTATCGCTATCGCTATCGCTATCGCTATCGCTATCGCTATCGCTATCGCTATCGCTATCGCTATCGCTATCGCTATCGCTATCGCTATCGCTATCGCTATCGCTATCGCTATCGCTATCGCTATCGCTATCGCTATCGCTATCGCTATCGCTATCGCTATCGCTATCGCTATCGCTATCGCTATCGTCTGTCCGTCTGTCCGTCTGTCCGTCTGTCCGTCTGTCCGTCTGTCCGTCTGTCCGTCTGTCCGTCTGTCCGTCTGTCCGTCTGTCCGTCTGTCCGTCTGTCCGTCTGTCCGTCTGTCCGTCTGTCCGTCTGTCCGTCTGTCCGTCTGTCCGTCTGTCCGTCTGTGCGTCTGTCCGTCTGTCCGTCTGTCCGTCTGTCCGTCTGTCCGTCTGTCCGTCTGTCCGTCTGTCCGTCTGTCCGTCTGTCCGTCTGTCCGTCTGTCCGTCTGTCCGTCTGTCCGTCTGTCCGTCTGTCCGTCTGTCCGTCTGTCCGTCTGTCCGTCTGTCCGTCTGTCCGTCTGTCCGTCTGTCCGTCTGTCCGTCTGTCCGTCTGTCCGTCTGTCCGTCTGTCCGTCTGTCCGTCTGTCCGTCTGTCCGTCTGTCCGTCTGTCCGTCTGTCCGTCTGTCCGTCTGTCCCGTCTGTCCGTCTGTCCGTCTGTCCGTCTGTCCGTCTGTCCGTCTGTCCGTCTGTCCGTCTGTCCGTCTGTCCGTCTGTCCGTCTGTCCGTCTGTCCGTCTGTCCGTCTGTCCGTCTGTCCGTCTGTCCGTCTGTCCGTCTGTCCGTCTGTGCGTCTGTGCGTCTGTGCGTCTGTGCGTCTGTCCGTCTGTCCGTCTGTCCGTCTGTCCGTCTGTCCGTCTGTCCGTCTGTCCGTCTGTCCGTCTGTCCGTCTGTCGTCTGTCCGTCTGTCCGTCTGTCCGTCTGTCCGTCTGTCCGTCTGTCCGTCTGTCCGTCTGTCCGTCTGTCCGTCTGTCCGTCTGTCCGTCTGTCCGTCTGTCCGTCTGTCCGTCTGTCCGTCTGTCCGTCTGTCCGTCTGTCCGTCTGTCCGTCTGTCCGTCTGTCCGTCTGTCCGTCTGTCCGTCTGTCCGTCTGTCCGTCTGTCCGTCTGTCCGTCTGTCCGTCTGTCCGTCTGTCCGTCTGTCCGTCTGTCCGTCTGTCCGTCTGTCCGTCTGTCCGTCTGTCCGTCTGTCCGTCTGTCCGTCTGTCCGTCTGTCCGTCTGTCCGTCTGTCCGTCTGTCCGTCTGTCCGTCTGTCCGTCTGTCCGTCTGTCCGTCTCTCCGTCTGTCCGTCTGTCCGTCTGTCCGTCTGTCCGTCTGTCCGTCTCTCCGTCTGTCCGTCTGTCCGTCTGTCCGTCTGTCCGTCTGTCCGTCTGTCCGTCTGTCCGTCTGTCCGTCTGTCCGTCTGTCCGTCTGTCCGTCTGTCCGTCTGTCCGTCTGTCCGTCTGTCCGTCTGTCCGTCTGTCCGTCTGTCCGTCTGTCCGTCTGTCCGTCTGTCCGTCTGTCCGTCTGTCCGTCTGTCCGTCTGTCCGTCTGTCCGTCTGTCCGTCTGTCCGTCTGTCCGTCTGTCCGTCTGTCGTCTGTCCGTCTGTCCGTCTGTCCGTCTGTCCGTCTGTCCGTCTGTCCGTCTGTCCGTCTGTCCGTCTGTCCGTCTGTCCGTCTGTCCGTCTGTCCGTCTGTCCGTCTGTCCGTCTGTCCGTCTGTCCGTCTGTCCGTCTGTCCGTCTGTCCGTCTGTCCGTCTGTCCGTCTGTCCGTCTGTCCGTCTGTCCGTCTGTCCGTCTGTCCGTCTGTCCGTCTGTCCGTCTGTCCGTCTGTCCGTCTGTCCGTCTGTCCGTCTGTCCGTCTGTCCGTCTGTCCGTCTGTCCGTCTGTCCGTCTGTCCGTCTGTCCGTCTGTCCGTCTGTCCGTCTGTCCGTCTGTCCGTCTGTCCGTCTGTCCGTCTGTCCGTCTGTCCGTCTGTCCGTCTGTCCGTCTGTCCGTCTGTCCGTCTGTCCGTCTGTCCGTCTGTCCGTCTGTCCGTCTGTCCGTCTGTCCGTCCGTCTGTCCGTCTGTCCGTCTGTCCGTCTGTCCGTCTGTCCGTCTGTCCGTCTGTCCGTCTGTCCGTCTGTCCGTCTGTCCGTCTGTCCGTCTGTCCGTCTGTCCGTCTGTCCGTCTGTCCGTCTGTCCGTCTGTCCGTCTGTCCGTCTGTCCGTCTGTCCGTCTGTCCGTCTGTCCGTCTGTCCGTCTGTCCGTCTGTCCGTCTGTCCGTCTGTCCGTCTGTCCGTCTGTCCGTCTGTCCGTCTGTCCGTCTGTCCGTCTGTCCGTCTGTCCGTCTGTCCGTCTGTCCGTCTGTCCGTCTGTCCGTCTGTCCGTCTGTCCGTCTGTCCGTCTGTCCGTCTGTCCGTCTGTCCGTCTGTCCGTCTGTCCGTCTGTCCGTCTGTCCGTCTGTCCGTCTGTCCGTCTGTCCGTCTGTCCGTCTGTCCGTCTGTCCGTCTGTCCGTCTGTCCGTCTGTCCGTCTGTCCGTCTGTCCGTCTGTCCGTCTGTCCGTCTGTCCGTCTGTCCGTCTGTCCGTCTGTCCGTCTGTCCGTCTGTCCGTCTGTCCGTCTGTCCGTCTGTCCGTCTGTCCGTCTGTCCGTCTGTCCTGTCCGTCTGTCCGTCTGTCCGTCTGTCCGTCTGTCCGTCTGTCCGTCTGTCCGTCTGTCCGTCTGTCCGTCTGTCCGTCTGTCCGTCTGTCCGTCTGTCCGTCTGTCCGTCTGTCCGTCTGTCCGTCTGTCCGTCTGTCCGTCTGTCCGTCTGTCCGTCTGTCCGTCTGTCCGTCTGTCCGTCTGTCCGTCTGTCCGTCTGTCCGTCTGTCCGTCTGTCCGTCTGTCCGTCTGTCCGTCTGTCCGTCTGTCCGTCTGTCCGTCTGTCCGTCTGTCCGTCTGTCCGTCTGTCCGTCTGTCCGTCTGTCCGTCTGTCCGTCTGTCCGTCTGTCCGTCTGTCCGTCTGTCCGTCTGTCCGTCTGTCCGTCTGTCCGTCTGTCCGTCTGTCCGTCTGTCCGTCTGTCCGTCTGTCCGTCTGTCCGTCTGTCTGTCCGTCTGTCCGTCTGTCTGTCCGTCTGTCCGTCTGTCCGTCTGTCCGTCTGTCCGTCTGTCCGTCTGTCCGTCTGTCCGTCTGTCCGTCTGTCCGTCTGTCCGTCTGTCCGTCTGTCCGTCTGTCCGTCTGTCCGTCTGTCCGTCTGTCCGTCTGTCCGTCTGTCCGTCTGTCCGTCTGTCCGTCTGTCCGTCTGTCCGTCTGTCCGTCTGTCCGTCTGTCCGTCTGTCCGTCTGTCCGTCTGTCGTCTGTCCGTCTGTCCGTCTGTCCGTCTGTCCGTCTGTCCGTCTGTCCGTCTGTCCGTCTGTCCGTCTGTCCGTCTGTCCGTCTGTCCGTCTGTCCGTCTGTCCGTCTGTCCGTCTGTCCGTCTGTCCGTCTGTCCGTCTGTCCGTCTGTCCGTCTGTCCGTCTGTCCGTCTGTCCGTCTGTCCGTCTGTCCGTCTGTCCGTCTGTCCGTCTGTCCGTCTGTCCGTCTGTCCGTCTGTCCGTCTGTCCGTCTGTCCGTCTGTCCGTCTGTCCGTCTGTCCGTCTGTCCGTCTGTCCGTCTGTCCGTCTGTCCGTCTGTCCGTCTGTCGTCTGTCCGTCTGTCCGTCTGTCCGTCTGTCCGTCTGTCCGTCTGTCCGTCTGTCCGTCTGTCCGTCTGTCCGTCTGTCCGTCTGTCCGTCTGTCCGTCTGTCCGTCTGTCCGTCTGTCCGTCTGTCCGTCTGTCCGTCTGTCCGTCTGTCCGTCTGTCCGTCTGTCCGTCTGTCCGTCTGTCCGTCTGTCCGTCTGTCCGTCTGTCCGTCTGTCCGTCTGTCCGTCTGTCCGTCTGTCCGTCTGTCCGTCTGTCCGTCTGTCCGTCTGTCCGTCTGTCCGTCTGTCCGTCTGTCCGTCTGTCCGTCTGTCCGTCTGTCCGTCTGTCCGTCTGTCCGTCTGTCCGTCTGTCCGTCTGTCCGTCTGTCCGTCTGTCCGTCTGTCCGTCTGTCCGTCTGTCCGTCTGTCCGTCTGTCCGTCTGTCCGTCTGTCCGTCTGTCCGTCTGTCCGTCTGTCCGTCTGTCCGTCTGTCCGTCTGTCCGTCTGTCCGTCTGTCCGTCTGTCCGTCTGTCCGTCTGTCCGTCTGTCCGTCTGTCCGTCTGTCCGTCTGTCCGTCTGTCCGTCTGTCCGTCTGTCCGTCTGTCCGTCTGTCCGTCTGTCCGTCTGTCCGTCTGTCCGTCTGTCCGTCTGTCCGTCTGTCCGTCTGTCCGTCTGTCCGTCTGTCCGTCTGTCCGTCTGTCCGTCTGTCCGTCTGTCCGTCTGTCCGTCTGTCCGTCTGTCCGTCTGTCCGTCTGTCCGTCGTCTGTCCGTCTGTCCGTCTGTCCGTCTGTCCGTCTGTCCGTCTGTCCGTCTGTCCGTCTGTCCGTCTGTCCGTCTGTCCGTCTGTCCGTCTGTCCGTCTGTCCGTCTGTCCGTCTGTCCGTCTGTCCGTCTGTCCGTCTGTCCGTCTGTCCGTCTGTCCGTCTGTCCGTCTGTCCGTCTGTCCGTCTGTCCGTCTGTCCGTCTGTCCGTCTGTCCGTCTGTCCGTCTGTCCGTCTGTCCGTCTGTCCGTCTGTCCGTCTGTCCGTCTGTCCGTCTGTCCGTCTGTCCGTCTGTCCGTCTGTCCGTCTGTCCGTCTGTCCGTCTGTCCGTCTGTCCGTCTGTCCGTCTGTCCGTCTGTCCGTCTGTCCGTCTGTCCGTCTGTCCGTCTGTCCGTCTGTCCGTCTGTCCGTCTGTCCGTCTGTCCGTCTGTCCGTCTGTCCGTCTGTCCGTCTGTCCGTCTGTCCGTCTGTCCGTCTGTCCGTCTGTCCGTCTGTCCGTCTGTCCGTCTGTCCGTCTGTCGTCTGTCCGTCTGTCCGTCTGTCCGTCTGTCCGTCTGTCCGTCTGTCCGTCTGTCCGTCTGTCCGTCTGTCCGTCTGTCCGTCTGTCCGTCTGTCCGTCTGTCCGTCTGTCCGTCTGTCCGTCTGTCCGTCTGTCCGTCTGTCCGTCTGTCCGTCTGTCCGTCTGTCCGTCTGTCCGTCTGTCCGTCTGTCCGTCTGTCCGTCTGTCCGTCTGTCCGTCTGTCCGTCTGTCCGTCTGTCCGTCTGTCCGTCTGTCCGTCTGTCCGTCTGTCCGTCTGTCCGTCTGTCCGTCTGTCCGTCTGTCCGTCTGTCCGTCTGTCCGTCTGTCCGTCTGTCCGTCTGTCCGTCTGTCCGTCTGTCCGTCTGTCCGTCTGTCCGTCTGTCCGTCTGTCCGTCTGTCCGTCTGTCCGTCTGTCCGTCTGTCCGTCTGTCCGTCTGTCCGTCTGTCCGTCTGTCCGTCTGTCCGTCTGTCCGTCTGTCCGTCTGTCCGTCTGTCCGTCTGTCCGTCTGTCCGTCTGTCCGTCTGTCCGTCTGTCCGTCTGTCCGTCTGTCCGTCTGTCCGTCTGTCCGTCTGTCCGTCTGTCCGTCTGTCCGTCTGTCCGTCTGTCCGTCTGTCCGTCTGTCCGTCTGTCCGTCTGTCCGTCTGTCCGTCTGTCCGTCTGTCCGTCTGTCCGTCTGTCCGTCTGTCCGTCTGTCCGTCTGTCCGTCTGTCCGTCTGTCCGTCTGTCCGTCTGTCCGTCTGTCCGTCTGTCCGTCTCCGTCTGTCGTCTGTCCGTCTGTCCGTCTGTCCGTCTGTCCGTCTGTCCGTCTGTCCGTCTGTCCGTCTGTCCGTCTGTCCGTCTGTCCGTCTGTCCGTCTGTCCGTCTGTCCGTCTGTCCGTCTGTCCGTCCGTCCGTCTGTCCGTCCGTCTGTCCGTCCGTCTGTCCGTCTGTCCGTCTGTCCGTCTGTCCGTCTGTCCGTCTGTCCGTCTGTCCGTCTGTCCGTCTGTCCGTCTGTCCGTCTGTCCGTCTGTCCGTCTGTCCGTCTGTCCGTCTGTCCGTCTGTCCGTCTGTCCGTCTGTCCGTCTGTCCGTCTGTCCGTCTGTCCGTCTGTCCGTCTGTCCGTCTGTCCGTCTGTCCGTCTGTCCGTCTGTCCGTCTGTCCGTCTGTCCGTCTGTCCGTCTGTCCGTCTGTCCGTCTGTCCGTCTGTCCGTCTGTCCGTCTGTCCGTCTGTCCGTCTGTCCGTCTGTCCGTCTGTCCGTCTGTCCGTCTGTCCGTCTGTCCGTCTGTCCGTCTGTCCGTCTGTCCGTCTGTCCGTCTGTCCGTCTGTCCGTCTGTCCGTCTGTCCGTCTGTCCGTCTGTCCGTCTGTCCGTCTGTCCGTCTGTCCGTCTGTCCGTCTGTCCGTCTGTTCGTCTGTCCGTCTGTCCGTCTGTCCGTCTGTCCGTCTGTCCGTGGACTCCATGACCAGGAGATGCAGAAAACACTCCGCTTAGCCCGCAACAATTCATTGGTCGATGTCTTGTCAGCTGCTTTAGAATATGAGGCAGCTACGCATGTTTCTGGTGGATACAGTAAAGTGAGGACTGTAAAAGAAGAAAACGTAGAAGATAAACTAGACCAACTAGTTAACAAAATGAAGACCATTACTGATAATAAGATGAAGACAAAGACCATTTCGATTCAAACGGGAAAAACGGAATTATGTAGAGATCGTGGTATAGATTAAAGTCGGATAGAAAAATCATGCGCAGTGACATGCCAAAAGGACCTAAAACCTATATCTTTGTTATTATTGGTCTGATTTAAACGAGGAAAAACGGCATTATGTAGAGAACTCGATAAAGAATAACGTCGAACAGATAAAATTATATTTTGTAACGGTTGGAACCGTTTTAATAATAATATTAATATTTATTTTTATAAAATACATTTTAAAATTATTTTTTAGTATTGATAATTTTTGTGAAATAGAAATTAAAAGATTGTTCTTTAATTAGATAATAAGAAAAAAATAGGTAGCTATCAATCTGCAATAACTACAGATCACCGCAGCAACTGCAGATCAGCGGTCCATCTACAGATCAGCCGTCAATCTACTGCAACTACAGATCTGCGACTGTCTGCAACAACTTAACATTTTCGTTTTAAAAGTAAGTAGATTTTTAAAAACTTATAGTGCTTTTAATTTTTTAGTCAATTATTTGATTTTAGTTTTTTAAAATTATAAATTTTATTTAATTTTTCTGTTAATAACTTTTAAACTTATTCGTTTATAGATGAACTTAAGCGAGCTTAATAAATGTTCTTTAATTGAAGAAGAAGAAAGTAAACCAGTAGAACCCATATAAGGCCAAAACTTTTTTTTTGTGTATTTATAATAATATTTTATTTTAACACTTATTTATGCCTACAAAATTAAAGTTTAAAAAAAAAAAATGTGTTCAAAATATAATACTTTTTTCAAAAAAGGGTGTTCTTTTAAAAGGACGGTGGGGCATGATATCAGTGTAAAAAATTAAAAACGCAAAAAATTACAAACCTATTTTTTTATTTCTATTAATAACAAAAATCAAAGTAAATCAACTTAAATGCCTAATTCGTATGATATTCATAAAAACATGGTTTCGGATGCAGTGCAACATTACATTTCACGCAACAAAAGTTACATTTTTTGTGACACAGAGCACAACGTGTTTGAGTATCTTTATAAATAAGATGATTCATCCCGTCGTATCTCGAGTGATTATGCAAATTGGCTGAGGGTTTGCTAGGTCCTCTCTTCGTGGTCTTTTTGAAGGATTCAAGAATGCCCACTGTAACTGAACGACGATATTGTAAATGTTCCATTTTTCCACGTCCGATTCTATGTATATGCCAGGCGTTTTGTTCTGCCAAATCCACTATTTGGCTTATTATGGGAAAATACCATTTTTTGCCACGGATTGCAACCCTTTAGTGGCTAATATTTTCATCGGCACGATCCACGCCACCCATGTATTCATTATATTTTTTTATAAGATTGGGCTGGTCAACCAGCACCCTCTTTTTTTCCTTTTGGGAATATCGTTTTACCTGCTTTGTTGGATAGACAGAATTGTGGTTGGATATGATGGAAACGACATTATTATCATTCCATTTGCAAATGACGATTTCGCTGTCTTCAGCAGTATAATAGTAAAAAGAGCCTCGTTCTTTTTTTTTTTGAAAAGGTTTGAAGTCATAATATTACAGTCTTTGCCCAAGCGATTTTCCCTTATTGTACCTGTTCCTTTATATCCCCTTGATTTTAACTCTTCCAAAAGTAGTATTGTAGTGAAATAATTGTCAAAATATATATCATAGGACAATTTGGGAGCCTTCTTCTCTAGGACATCAACAAATTGTAAGACAACACTAGCCCCCAAACCAAGATGTTTATATTTATCTGGAATAGTAGTAGAAGAGCCTTGATAGGGGTCAAAACACTCGACATAACCTAGCCTTGTAGTCCCCATCCAGAATTTGTACCCCCATCGAATGGGTTTCCCACGGATAAACTGCTTGGTTCCATGTTTTCCATAATATGGAACCATCGACTCGTCTAAGCTATGATGTTCTTCTTGTGGTGCTAAATCGATAAATTTTTGATTCATTGCATCAATCAGAGGTCGAACTTTTGAAAATTTATCTTGCACATTTAAGTTCGCATTGTCACAGCAATGTATATTTTGCATAATAAATCTAAAACGGTTTCTGGACATTGCATTAGCTATAAGGTCATGTGTAGAATCCGGTGATTTTTCCCATAACATGTCTCGTCTAGGAACACTTATGTATCCACTATATAACAAAATTCCAATGAAACATTTCATTTCATTTATAGTTATATCGCCCTTACGATTATGTAAATTTGCATACATATTTGAAAAATCAACAAGCATCTGAATGATTGTATCATCAAAAAACAGAAAAAAGGTATCTAATGGCAAAAGAAGGATTTTTGGGCCTTCTATCATACGCCACGGTACAAGCTTACTATTTATATCCCTCTTGATCCATTTATAGTTTTTGCGGCGTTTGATTGGCTCTTCTCGACGTTCTTTTACACTTATTGTAGAAGTCAGTTTATTTTCATTTTTTGACCTACTTTTTATTCTGTCCCACAATGGCATATCATCTTCATCTTCGCTATTGTCAGAATAAGTAGGTATATTTGAATCATTGACAACTATCTCTGCCTTCACGCGAAGTTGATTTCCTGGTAGGTTACCTATCTGAACAGAATCTTCATTACCGCTGTCCTCATTAGTCTCTTCGTCGTCATTGGGTGGAAAAATAACTATATCATCAGGAAGTTCCTCATCGGACATGTTTTCCATCTCGTCAATTACCTCGTGCAAAGTTAGGGCCGAGAATACCGATCAAGGAGAAGCGACAGTAGCTGTCGGTGCTTTTGATATCGGATGGACCTTTTTTACAGCATGACTTTGATTGATACACAACTTAGCACGCTGAGAAAACATGCTTATTTTCTACATTGAGCGAAATAGTTTGGCAAATTATTTGAAATCATTGCTATAGTCCATGCGCAAATGTTGTAATGTGATTTAATTACATTGAAGTAGTTAGGGTTAATAGCAATTAATAATCATAATATTTACTGTTCGTAGTCCTTTGGAAAAGTAAATAAACTTAATCCTTGGCCTGTTTTGGACGAACAAGAACGGTATGCACAAAAATATCCAGATCCAGACATTCTATTACAACATAAAAAAACACCAAAAAATATCACTCAACAGCTCACAGACTAAACACAACTTGAACTGACTTTGACAGATTATATGATTTTGAGTGATACACAACTTAGTTTCGCACATGCGCGTATCAAAACGGTACACTGAAAACACCAAGCTGTCGCTTCTCCATGATCGGTATTCTCGGGTTAGGGGTCTGGTCCAGTACCTAAAAAACTATATTGATGTATAACAGTGGAAAACGCCACCGTCCTTTATAAAGGACACTAAACTTTGATAACGAATATTTTGAAAATTATTATTTCTTCTACTAAAAGAAGTTTTTAAACATGGTATTAGAGGTATATTAAATACATAAATATAAATGTTTTCGAAATCCCAGGATTAAAACAATAAATTTTACTCACCTTCGATCCGCCATGTTCACAAACAATAAACAGCAAATTATTAAACCTCAATGAGTCAACACCACAAACTCGTTTTACAAAATGACTGTCAGAGCTTAAAATCATACGGCTCTCTACTAGGCGGAACAGTAAGCGACATCTCTGAATCAGTAGCAGTATTACCACATTTCAGGTATTTATAAGGTGTACTTTTAAAAGAACGGTGGCCTTATCTGGGTTTTAAGCTAAGTGCTCTACGGTTGGGCAATCCACAAACTATATTGGCAGCCAAAATAGTAAAAGGGAAATTTGATGAATCAGTACTGCTGGAATTAGAGAAAGGTGTAACATTTGTGCCGCAACGTGTTACAGAAATCTACAGGCCAAACATTTCACATTTCACAGCGTCAAGATATTACAGGGGTGCAGTAGACACTCTGAAACCACAACCAGCAATCTCATTTGAAATAATCGAAAATTAAGGAGGAAAAAAAGGGTAAGCGATTTTTTTTAATATTTTTTGTTTGCCAGTGTTAAAATGAATCCTTTTAGTGTTATTAAACAATCTGACAATATACTAGCGGCTATAAAATTTTGTTTGATCATTTTACAATTAGAAATGCAGAGATTTGGTTAAAACGATCACAAAGACAGGTTAAATCATGTAATAAAGCAATTCGTAGTAGACGGCAATATAATTTATCTATGTTTTACGTAAATTAAAAACTAATGTGGGACACTTTAAACATTTTATAAAATTAATTTTGAATAGACATATTGGGATGGGTATACAATCAAAATTGGGGCAATGAGTAAAATCTAGTTTTAAAAGTAGAGCTACACCTGGAATCATAGTTAATTTACGTCATAAGGACTTAGATACATTTTTGGATGATTATGTAGTTATTTTTAAAAATAACATTAATACATTTTTAAAACAATATCAGGCACTTAAAGTTAATACTACATTTTGTGGCGAATTCATCAAAAAATCTAACGATAATGAGATTTTGGATCTAAAATATTTCAATACCAAAAATGCTGTTATTGATAAATCGACTGAAATAGCAGAGTGATTTAAAGATAACGTTAAAGATAAAATTAAGTAAAATTATATCATTAGCAGTAAATATTAATAAATATTAAATGGGGAACGGTTCGTCTTACATTAAATTACCTGATGAAATTTTTAAAAAACAAGCTTGCATTAATATTAAAAATACAGATTAGGCCTGCTTTTATTCATCACAATTTTTTTTGTGCGCATGCGTCATCGGGCATCTTCTTCGTACTGTTTTTGCATGTTAAAATGCCGATAAATATTAATTTAGGTATATTCATTTAAAAATAAAAGGAAGAAAAGGCAAAGTAATAATAAGTTTAGTATCTTAATTGAAAAATACATTTTTGCAATCAATTATAATTATGTTATCTGTACGAAAAGGAACAACAAAACGGTGTTATTATGGACTATGTAAAAGTGACACACGGTATAAATCATTCAAAGGCAATACATATTATTTTATAAATTTTCCAAAGCCTTGACTGCAACATCGTAAAAAAATATCAAATTATCAGGCAAAATCCATATTAAAACATGTTGAAAAAGCGCAAAATTGCATTAGGTGTAAAACAAATGTGGTCGAAGTGACAACGGTTTTCAATGGATTGAGGATGTTTTCTTAAAAGTCTGCTCCCAAAATAGGATAATCAACTTCAGCAATAGTAAATGGTCATTAAAATTTCTTACGTAAACCTAGAATAAGTATAAACAATTTTGAATCAAAAGTTTTATTAGTTGACCTATTTGCAGCAAAAAGTACTCTTCTATCTATATTACGCTTTTCAAATTTAGTGGAAGGAATAACCAAAATATCGGCGCCCGTGTCAATTAAATACTTCATACCGGAGGAACGATCATTAATAAATATGCGGCGAGAAAAAATTTTTCCATCACTTGCCGACTTTAGTGATGGACCTACAAGTTTTCCTGGTTATTTATATCAATGAATTTAAAAGAACATAGTTGAATACTGTGACGAAGTCACTAAATTTTAATTTTAATTCATCTTGAAAATGTATATTTCAATTAATTCCCGCCTGAGAACTTGTAGAAGTTCGCCCGTATTTCTGTTTCCCAGGAATTACCGTTTTTCAGCAATTGCGAGTACCCTCGTAGTTTAAAATATTCTTCTATTTCCCGAAATCCGAATAGTCATTTTTAGAGTCGATTTCGTATGGATTATCTACCTTATATTTGTCAAGGACTATAAGGTCATTTTTTGTTATCTTTAAATTGTAAACAGCCGGTTGTAGTAGTGGTATCCCTACTTTTTTTACCGAAAAGGCATAAATTGATGGAAAGCTAAAAATGCCGGTTCTTGACTCCCGACACGCGAGAAACACCAGTCTTTTTTTTTTTTTTTTTCTAACAATTTATAGTGACGACGCCGTTTAGTGCCGCGATATTAAATCCCGAATTTGTTAGCCCGTTGGATTGTTAAAGGTAGGAACCGTATATTATTTTTCTTTCTATTTTTATATTGGCTTTCATATAATTAGTTGGGACACCCGTGTTACAAAACAAGAATTTTGATTCACACCCATTGGGCAATTTTTTATTTGAGGTTGGATATGGACTAGATTCCGAGTGTTCTCTTAGTCTATGGCTACATCCAATTACCTGTAAAAACCGCCCAGTTAGTACGGAAGTGAGAGATTCGACCTGTTTCATTTCTTTTTTTTTTTTTATTATTTATTATTTTAATTTTTTTTGGAAGTTGGAACTATCCTCAGCGTAGAGTGTTCTCTTCTGACAACGTATCTAACTTCCCAAAAAGAAAAAAAAACGTTTAAATTAATTTCCGCGCCTCACTTCGTGTAAAAATTATTTTCTTTTATTTTTTTTTATCATTCAATTGTAGTTGAATCATTCCGTTTCTCCTGTTCACGACTAGTTGTTGAATGAAGTCAAACGGCTCCTGTAAAATTAAATTCACACATACACTCTCGTTAGACACTGGGCAAAATTCGTAAATATTATTTTATACGATCGCCGATTCAAAGCACCGTTTACATAAACATGATTTATCAGTCCACGAGAATTTTGCGTTTCCATCGATGGGATATTAAGATACAAGGGGACTCCGACAATTCTGATTTCATTTATGTGCTTGCATCTGATTTTCGTCATATTTAAATTGTTTTTAAGTGTATTAATTTATTTTCATACATTTTCCGTATACTGGGCGTTTCACGATTCCCAATCCGATTAGCCTCCTTGAGCTATTTAACTGTAAATATTTAAAGGTTTAAATAATTTTCAGCTTTAGT
This sequence comes from Psylliodes chrysocephalus, assembly GCA_927349885.1. NCBI lineage: Eukaryota > Metazoa > Arthropoda > Insecta > Coleoptera > Chrysomelidae > Psylliodes > Psylliodes chrysocephalus. Next base: position 13,179,054 of record OV651827.1, read on the forward strand.
AATTTATTTATTAAATTTTCCCGATATAGGGATCTGTTAATATTTATATAATTTTAAACTTTAATAATTTATTTATTAAATTTCCCAAATATAGGGATCCGTTAATGTTTAAATAATTTTCAGCTTTAGTAATTTATTTATTGAATTTTCCTGTTAATATTTATATAATTTTAAACTTTAATAATTTATTAATAAATTTCCCGAATATGGGGATCCGTCAATATTTAAACGACTTTCAGATTTAATAGCTTATTTATTAAATTTTCCGGATATACCGATCCGTCGAGAGTTAAATATTTTTTTTTATAACTTTAATAATGTTGGATTAAATTCCCGATCATAGTTATCCGTCAATATTTAAATAATTTTCAACTTTAGCAATTATTTAATAAATTTTCCAAATATAGGGATCCGTCATTATTTAAATAAATTCCTACTTTGTTAATTTATTTTTAATGATTTTTTTTTAATTTAGGGATCCGTCTATGTTTAAATTGTTTTTAACTATATTAATTTGTTTTTATTATTTTTTTTAATACGCAGGTCCGTCAATAATTAAATAGCTTTTGACTTTAATAGTTCATTTTCATTTTTTTTCTTTGTATACTAGGACTTGTGAGATTTCTGAACCGCCTAGCCTCCTGTGCTGGCGATCCGTAACTGTTTCTCACTATTTGAATTGTTTACAAGTGTATTAAATCATTTTCCGTAAACCTCATGACGCCGTAGTAATTGTATCAATTTACTTTTAGTATTTTCTTTTTCTCTCTCCGCTTTATACTAGGTCCGCTATTATTTTATTGTTTCTTTATATAATTCTGTTTTACCGCCGTGCCAGACCCGTGTACCGGCACTGTTGTAATTTTTTGTAAATATGTATTTTATTATCTATTTCTGTATTTCTATTATTGCTGTTTCTTGACCGTTCTCTTTCGGGGTACCGTAGGGTACAAGGTATTAAGAAGAAAAGTGTTTTTTTATTTTTATTTATTCTAATATAGTGATAACCTAGCAGTGACCGCCTGGAATTATTTTTACCTCCACTGAGTTCATCTTGAGTACACTCTGGTGTACCACAGGGACGCAGAGCAAACTGCGATATCAAAACTGGTGTCTGAGCAACTCCTATTCGGGAATTACATTAATAGCGCCACAGACATGTTGATTCACAGCAGGTGAACCAGGAGCTTGTCACAAATGGCGCCCGAGCAGGGACCGTACTGCTAAAGGTTTTCACTCCGAAGAAAGAGTAGATTTTTTTTTTCTCTTTTGTTGGATTGCCTCCGACCCAAGCACCCGCAGTTTTATGTCCAGCGTGGTTAGTGAAGAAGAATCTTTTGTGAGTACGGAAGGACGTGTCTTCAGAAAATCCCGGTGGTGACGTACAAATTAGTTGGGTTTATCTTTTGCGCAATCCCGAATTAACTGCTCAGCTAAGTAGAAACCAGCTTTCCGTGGACGGCACTGTGAGCGAGAAACGAAAACGACTTGTTTCGTTTCTCCGTGCAAGTAAACCGATTCCTGACGCGCTCCTGCTCGCAGTCCAGGAAGTACCCCTTCTGCCCGTGGTTCAGGAAGACCCGCGACCCGTCATGACGCCTCCTGCGACCCCTGTGGTCCCCGAACCGATCCGGACGCATGAGTGGAAACTCACGTTCGGAAACAAAGACGATCCGGCGGCGTTTCTAGAACGCTTGGACGAAATCTGTATTTCCAAGGGGATTGACAAGGAACGGCTATTGCCATCCATCCCCGAACTGCTAAACGGAGAACCCGCCTTGTGGTTCCGTAATAACCGAGATAATTGGTCTACGTGGGAGGCCTTCGAGGCCGATTTCCGGATATTCTTCTTTTCGGTGTCCTACCAGTTGGACCTGGAAGCCGAAATTAGCCGCCGACTCCATCGTAGAAACGAATCCGTCACGTCGTATATTACAGAGCTACAGACCCTCATGAGAAGGCATGGGTCTCTGACCAGTGAGCAGCAGCTGGGATGGCTTTATCGTAATTGGCAACAAATCCGGAAGAACGATTTCAGTAACTTGTCCACCTTTTGGCAAGCCGTGTAGGAATGTAAATTACTAAGGAAGGAATTACAAGCCGTTCCAGGCAACTCCGGAACTAGGCCACCGTCAGTCCGTTATCAACCCCAAGAGCCCCTAGGAGGCTCAGGATCCGGTACGGGATACCGAGATGCCGAAAAGCAAGCTCGTTCGAAGCCGAGCGGAGTTAGCCCCGCTACTCCACTACGCAATACCCTTCCTGTTAGGAGGATGAACTTTGCTCCGCCACCATCATCGTCCCGTGAAACAGCTCTCTGCTGGAAATGCGGAGAGAAGGGACATTTAAGAAGTGATTGTCCTAATCCGGAGAAACTCTTCTGTTCTCGTTGCTTGAAACCGGGAATCCTGTCAAAGGATTGTCCTTGCGGCGTCCAGGGAAACGCCTTCGAAGCTGTCAGGAGAGGAAACTCTGGCAGCTTCCGATGTTATTAGCTTCCCGAGAGTCCATCAAACTCACCGAAGTCGACTCCCGACCTCACATAGTGTTGGAAATCCTGGGACGCCCCTTTTCCGCCCTGGTGGACACTGGAGCATCCCGATCCTACTTAGGAGACCGCCTAGCTGGATACCTTACAAGAGAGCAGCAACCCAAAAAGGCAGACCCCGCTTCTGCCAGGTTAGCTAATGGTATTACCATCCGGGTCCAGGATTCCTACACCGTACCCATGAGAATCGGTGACCGAACAACCATCGAGGATATCAGGCACTTCCCCAATTTATGCGCAGACTTAGTGCTTGGGATGGATATCCTCACCAAATTTGAAGTCCGATTAGAATTGGGAAGTGGGAAAATTTTGTAGGTAGTCTGCTGATACCTCCCACGACCCGGCCGATACCTTGTTACCCTATTGGGATCATAGAACAACCGCTAGAGCAGCCGTTGGCTCACCCGTTAATACCCGAGTCTCCGAACATAATTGCCGTACGTGCCTTGGTGCATGCCGTGGACAATTGTATCAAACGTCAGAACGAGAAGACAGGGAGATCAGACGGAAACCGCCCTCTGCAAGCCGCGTCTTTGAATGAGGGAGCAAGGTTGGCAATGGGGGCCATACCAAAGATCCGACCAGCACAGCAACCCCAGAGACCCCTTTAGGTTCGAAAGGCCGAAAGTCGAGTTGCGCAACTACTGCCTGGGACCAAATTGAGGTAATGTCTTCTGAACCCAGTGAAAGCTGTGATGAGGGAGACAAAATCCCCGCGTTGCTACCAATGCCTCTTCGCCACAAACCGTACTATCCGTCTCCTAACGGAGGCTGACCTCAGACCAGACCGAGCGTCTGGAACGATTCCTGGCCGCTGAATTAGCCGCTTTTCAAGCGGTACAGGGTCCGACCAATCTCGCACAACATGAGATACGCTTAGTTAAACACGAACCGATTAAACAACGCTACTGTCTGCAAAATCCGAAAATGCAAGCCATCATTAACGAGGAAGTCGATAAGATGCTTGAGGCAGGGGTGATTGAATCGTCCAAGAGTCCATGGAGTTCCCCTGTAGTAATGGTCAGGAAAAAGGACGGGAAATACCGTTTTTGCATCGACTTCCGAAAGGTAAACGAAGTTACCATGAAGGATGCTTACCCCCTGCCATTCATGAACTCTATCTTAGACAAGCTGAGAACTGCTAAGTTCATTACCAGTTTAGACTTAAAAAACGGTTACTGGCAGGTTCCCCTGTCAGCCCGCAGCAAACCGATAACCGCCTTCACCGTACCCGACCGAGGGTTGTTCCAGTTTAGAGTGATGGCTTTTGGGCTTTATTCAGCCCCCTCGACCTTCCAGAGGTTGATCGACCGCGTCATTGGCCCAGATATGGACCCTCACGCTTTCGCCTATTTAGACGACATTATAGTTTTGGGAACATCATTTGAGGAGCATTTGGCAAACCTCCAAGAGGTCTTCCGTCACCTAAGGGATGCTAAATTGCAAATCAATCAAGATAAGTGTCACTTTTGTCTCTCAAGTCTAAAGTACTTAGGCCACGTTGTCACTGGCACTGGAATTCATACTGATCCCGAGAAAATCAAAGCAATAGTTCGATTTGAACCGCCGAAGAATATCCGAGAGCTCAGAAGGTTCCTGGGCGTAGCTTCATGGTACCGCCGCTTCGTGCCCTGTTTTTCAGAAGTTGTGGCCCCTTACGCGACTTCTAAAGAAAACGAACCGTTGGAACTGGCAAGAAGAACAACAGGACGCGTTCTCGAGACTTAAGACAATTTTAACTGAGGCTCCGATCCTTAGTTGTCCCGACTTTTCCGTGCCCTTTATTTTGCAGACCGACGCTTCTGCCCATGGGCTAGGGGTGGCTCTTACACAGAAAAAGGAGGGAATCGATTTTGTCGTAGCCTATGCCAGCCGAACGCTGAGCCCGGCCGAAAGAAATTATTCGGTGACCGAAAAGGAGTGTCTTGCCATAGTTTGGGGAATAGAAAAGATGCGAGGTTACCTGGAAGGTTATTTATCACTTCACCGTGTTGACCGACCACCAATCCTTGAGGTGGTTGCACTCGATAGTGAGTCCGTCCGGCCGTCTTGCAAGATGGAGTATCTTCTTACAGCAATATGACTTTCAGATTAAGTATCGCCGAAGCGCCCTGAACCGGGCTGCCGACGCGCTATCACGGAATCCGTTGTCCGATACCGGGGACTCGTCCGAGGTCTGCACCGTAAACGAAACTGCCAAGTGTAGTTGGTTTGAGAAGAAGAAAGCCGAATATCCAGATTATTACCTAAATGAGGATCGATTGTTCCGTCATTTCTGGGACACCAATGATTACAAGGAACCCGACCTTTCCGATCCGTGGAAACTGTGTGTGCCGACTGCACAGCGGATCAGGGTGCTAGAGGAAAATCACGATGCCCCTACTGCTGGTCATTCGGGAATTGCCAAGACCATAGCCCGCATCGCGCAAAAATATTGGCCAGGAATGTTTAGAGACATAACAAAGTATGTTCGTAGTTGCCTACAGTGTCAGAGGTACAAGCCGTCGCAACAGCAAACACCGGGGAAGATGCAACCCTCCCCAAACCGAACACCCTGGGAAGTTGTTAGCACCGACCTCGTCAAACCGTTACCCCGAAGTAAAAAGGGTAACGCCTACATTGTTATGTTCCAGGACCGCTTCACTAAGTGGGTTCAATGTAAAGCCATCCGTTCCGCAACTGCGAAATCAGTAAGTACCGCCCTCTATGAAGACGTCATCTCGACGTTTGGGTGTCCGAGGGAAGTCCTTACCGATAATGGTACTCAATACACGAGTAAATTAGGGGAATTAGGAATCCGCCACCGTAGCACTCCGGCCTATACCCCACATGCGAATCCCGTAGAAAGGGCTAACCGAACCATTAAAACCATGATCGCTCAGTTCTGCGAGCAAAATCACCAAGATTGGGACCAACACTCTCCGATCTTCGTTTTGCGATAAACACGTCCCGTCATGAATCTATCAATTATACTCCGGCCTTTCTTAATTTTGGACGAGAGCTATCCGCCCCCAAAACCCTTCGACGCGAGGCTGATGCCACTGATCCAGACCCCGATCCACCCACACCACAACCCGTCCCTGAAGGGCATTTCCAGAGGTTGGGAAAACTCCGGGAATGCTACGAGCTGGTCAAGCTTAGTTTGTCGAGGGCATTCAGCTCTCAGAGTAGGTACTATAACCTCCGCCGAAGAGACTGGTCCGTAGTAGACCTGGTCATGAAACGTGAACATACTTTGTCTTCCGCCGTTGATCATCTTTCCGCGAAATTATCCCCTAAGTATTCTATCCCGTACACGACGTACCGTTGCAGTCCAGACTCCGCCATTACGATTGGTTTTTAACTGACCTGTCTGCTAAAAAGTAAGGAAATCCAAATGGAGGACAATAAACCCAAAACGAAGTTTCGCCTTTATTTTCTTTGACCGAGAGAGGGTGATGTGACGAAGTCACTAAATTTTAATTTTAATTCATCTTGAAAATGTATATTTCAATTAATTTTCGCCTGAGAACTTGTAGAAGTTCCCCCGTATTTCTGTTTCCCAGGAATTACCGTTTTCCAGCAATTGCGAGTACCCTCGTAGTTTAAAATATTCTTCTATTTCCCGAAATCCGAATAGTCATTTTTAGAGTCGATTTCGTATGGATTATCTACCTTATATTTGTCAAGGACTATAAGGGCATTTTTTGTTTTCTTTAAATTGTAAACAGCCGGTTGTAGTAGTGGTATCCCCACTTTCTTTACCAAAAATGCATAAATTGATGGAAAGCTAAAAATGCCGGTTCTTGACTCCCGACACGCGAGAAACACCAGTCTTTTTTTTTTCTAAAAATTTATAGTGACGACGCCGTTTAGTGCCGCGATATTAAATCCATAATTTGTTAGCCCGTTGGATTGTTAAAGGTAGGAACCGTATATTATTTTTCTTTCTATTTTTATATTGGCTTTCATATAATTAGTTGGGACACCCGTGTTACAAAACAAGAATTTTGATTCACACCCATGAATTAATATTTCATCCCTCAGTGGGACCCCGTTGGCAATTTTTTATTTGAGGTTGGATATGGACTGGATTTCGAGTGTTCTCTTAGTCTATGGCTACATCCAATTTCCTGTAAAAACCGCCCAGTTAGTACGGAAGTGAGAGGTTCGACCTGTTTAATTTCTTTTTTTATTATTATTTATTGTTTTAATTTTTTTTGGAAGTTGGAACTATCCTCAGCGTAGAGTGTTCTCTTCTGACAACGTATCTAACTTCCCAAAAAGAAAAAAAAATGTTTAAATTAATTTCCGCGCCTCACTTCGTGTAAAAATTATTTTCTTTTATTTTTTTTTTTTTTTTTTCATTCAATTGTATTTGAATCATTCCGTTTCTCCTGTTCACGACTAGTTATTGAATGAAGTCAAACGGCTCCTGTAAAATTAAATTCACACATACACTCTCGTTAGACGCTGGGCAAAATTCGTAAATATTATTTTATACGATCGCCGATTCAAAGCACCGTTTAAATAAACCTGATTTATCAGTCCACGAGAATTTTGCGTTCCCATCGATGGGATATTAAGATACAAGGGGCCTCCGACAATTCTGATTTCATTTATGTGCTTGCATCTGATTTTCGTCATATTTAAATTGTTTTTAAGTGTATTAATTTATTTTCATACATTTTCCGTATACTGGGCGTTTCACGATTCCCAATCCGATTAGCCTCCTGAGCTAGTAAACTGTAAATATTTAAAGGTTTAAATAATTTTCAGCTTTAGTAATTTATTTATTAAATTTTCCCGATATAGGGATCTGTTATTATTTATATAATTTTAAACTTTAATAATTTATTTATTAAATTTCCCAAATAGGGATCCGTTAATGTTTAAATAATTTTCAGCTTTAGTAATTTATTTATTGAATTTTCCAGATATAGGGATCTGTTAATATTTATATAATTTTCAACTTTAATAATTTATTTATTAAATTTTCCGAATATAGGGATCCGTCAATATTTAAACGACTTTCAGATTTAATAGCTTATTTATTAAATTTTCCGGATATACCGATCCGTCGAGAGTTAAATAATTTTTATTTATAACTTTAATAATGTTGGATTAAATTCCCAAACATAGTTATTTGTCAATATCTAAATAATTTTCAACTTTAGCAATTATTTAATAAATTTTCTAAATATAGGGATCCGTCATTATTTAAATAAATTCCTACTTTGTTAATTTATTTTTAATGATTTTTTTTTAATTTAGGGATCCGTCTATGTTTAAATAGTTTTCAACTATATTAATTTGTTTTTATTATTTTTTTTTAATACGGAGGTCCGTCAATAATTAAATAGCTTTTGACTTTAATAGTTAATTTTCATTTTTTTTTTCTTTGTATACTAGGACTTGTGAGATTTCTGAACCGCTTAGCCTCCTGTGCTGGCGATCCGTAACTGTTTCTCACTATTTGAATTGTTTACAAGTGTATTAAATCATTTTCCGTAAACCTCATGACGCCGTAGTATTTAAGTTATCGTAATTGTATCAATTTTCTTTGTCTCTCTCCGCTTTATACTAGGTCCGCTATTATTTTATTACAGGCCAGTTTAGTTTTATTGTTTCTTTATATAATTCTGTTTTACCGCCGTGCCAGACCCGTGTACCGGCACTGTTGTAATTTTTTGTAAATATATATTTTATTATTTATTTCTGTGTTTCTATTATTGCTGTTTCTTGACCGTTCTCTTTCAGGGTACCGTAGGGTACAAGGTATTAAGAAGAAAAGTGTTTTTTTTTATTTATTCTAATATAGTGATAACCTAGCAGTGACCGCCTGGAATTATTTTTACCTCCACTGAGTTCACCTTGAGTACACTCTGGTGTACCACAGGGTCGCAGAGCAAACTGCGATATCAAAACTGGCGCCTGAGCAACTCCTAATCGGGAATTTCATTAATAGCGCCACAGACTCGTTGATTCACAGCAGGTGAACCAGGAGCTTGTCACAATACATTTATGAGCATTTTCTTTGAATTTGTAGTGATACCAACAGTAAAGGTGAGTCTTTGACAGATTTTCTCTACTTTTAGACCTGTTTCTAAAATGTTTACGGGACTTGTATTCCTTAACGGAAGCAACAAGATCGGACATTTGATCATCTAAAATGCTTAGCCTATCTTTATGCAATGATTAGCTTGATTGCGACTGACCTGCACAACAAATATTATGAAAATCTGACGAATTCATCTCGATAATCTTATCAGCCATCTTCGCCAGATTTTCAAGATTATCTGTGCTAGCTACTAAGATGGCACGAGAAGTATTTGGCAGTCTTTGTAACAACATGGTGCGTAAAAAATCATCTGTCACTTTGCCATTTGCTAAATTTTTCATTTCTCTTAATAGAACAGATGGCTTTTTATCACCTAGTTCTAATTCGTTTAAAAACTTTTTGGACTTTCTTTCCTTAGATTCCTCAAATAGCTCAATTAACCTACTTTTAATGTCCTTATAAGGAGTAGAAAAAGGTGCTTTGGAAATTAAATCTGATAACATTTCTGCTATTTCTGAATCTAAGGAACCAAGAACATAATGATATTTATTAACTTTACTTGTGATATTATCTGTGATAAATTGTGATTCTACCTGTAAAAACAAAACCTTTACATTCTTCTTCCAAAATGATGGAAGCTTGATAGACACTCTGGATATTTTCATCGTCTTCTTCGTAGAGCGGCGGGTGTAATAGAATAAATTTATCCAAGTCTAACTGAAAGTCGCTTTGTTTCGCTGCCTAGACGTGGTCACCAATATGGTAATAGTGTCTGGGAAATCTTTCGATTGAAGGGCTTTATTATAAATCTTACAAATTGACAAGTTAAGCAAACATAACGTCACGTTGAATTGAAAATCAATAATAGAGACTTAAAGTGTTTCCAGTACGTTAACGTAAACGTGAACGTCAACGCACAAAAATAATGTTTACGTTAAAGTCCAAAAAATGAGTTAAAGTTGTTAAACGTATCGTGACATTTACTTGCCATGACAGATAATGACAATTTATATTACGATTTATTCTTTCCCAATTAAAAAGAGGTTATTTTATTTGCTTTACGTGCATACGCCAGAGCGTGTAAGCTCACGTATGTAGTTAAACGTGAACGATAGTTGAATACGATGTCAGTTTTCACGTATACGTTTACATTCGTAGCATCACTTCAACTCTCTATTATCTAAAAACAAAAACAACCCATTTTTAAGCTAGATTCACAGCGATCCACGACAATAGCAAACATCCAAAACACTTTAACCATCTTATCAATTGCTCACAACTATGCGCTTTCAGAGTATTAGAAAGTTAATCACTATCAACGATTTTTTCTAATGATTAATTTTTCTGTAGAGATAATTATTGCTTTCCCAGCCATTGTCGAACAAAACAGTACGAAACTATTGAATTACCGCCATTTCAACATGGTGGCTGCGCTTGCGCTCATCACATGATGAAAAGGTCTATTTGAGATAATTTATAAATATCATTTACCGGTTTGTTACTGCTCTAAATTTTAAATTTCCGCGATATAAACAAATTTCGATTTTCGTTCAATAACAAAACCACCTCAGTTTATGTTTAATTTACAAATAAAAAAACTCCTTTATGTCTGGTTTAAACACAAATAACTCAAGAAGAGCAATGCAGCCAATACCACAAAGGTGTGCGAGAGGAGAACCAGAAGAAAAAAAAAATAAGAAAGGAAAGAACAAAAAGAAGAGAAGAAAAAAGAAGAACAAGATGTGTTCAAGTAGAAATACTACCTTGTAAGATGTAAAAAAATATAATGCACTGCAATGTCCTAAAAATTTTTAAAGTATATAAAATATGTTGTTATTCGTTTTATTGCTGGTCTAATTATATTCAACGAAAAGAAAATAAAATGCAAGTGATGTTTTGCATCTCTGTTTTATTCGTACTAATATTTATACGATTTTCTTGTCACTTTATTTTTAACTTAAAAAACATACCTAACGGTTTAAATATCAAATTGTACACCGGGTAAAATAAAAATAAAAATTTGAACGCAAAAACCAAAAAATTTTAAATGCTACTTACAAAAAAGATATTAACTATACCGTTATCTCTAATAGGTTCGATAAAGTACTGAGTCGTTTAAAAAAATAATTAGAAGATCAATGATTGCGTATTCAAGTAATTTGGTAGCGATTATAAGAAAATGCTAAAATTGCTTACATCAGGGAACCATATATCACGCCTTGATATCTCGTATGATGTTGAGTAAGAAAATTTAAGAGAGGAAGCAAGTACTCTAATTACTTGGTAAACCGTATAATTTTCATAAATCGATGTTGATTTTTTGCAGTTTTTGAAAAGTACTTATCTTGAATAATAAACTCACTCACAATCAGGAGGTTGTTGTACTGGGTGATTTAACATTAAAATTAAACTGAAAATTCTTATGAAGGTCATTCATATAAAAAATAATATAATACTTCCAACTATTTCCAGTTAGAGTTCTTGCAGCAAGTAGTAGTTGCCATTATATTCATGCAATATGGATACAATGATATACAGTGTGACAATTTCAAAACTCACAGACGAAAGATATCAAAAAATGTTTAAAACTGTTTCTAGGAGAGGAAGAGACAACTAAAATATCATAAAAAAGAACTTACAAATTTGTAGTTCAACAAAACCAAAATTTCCTAATTTTTGATTCACTCTGTACAATTATTATTTATACCATTGGATGGCATCATTTATTGGCCTTTTAATGATGTATCACAAATAGGGGTTTGCTATTTAAAAATTTTTAGTTATGGTAGGCGAAGCCTAGTGTGATGGTACTAGTCTTTTGGATATTTTACGTCACCATTATCAATAGCAATAAAAATCAACTAGATTATACGAAAGTTATTTATTGAAAACATTTATTCTTCGATCACTTATTTCAACGAACCTACACAATTGTTACGTCGTCGAAATAAGTGTCGAATCAACACATTACAAAATATAGTATTAAATAATAAAATACATTCCTTAACCTACTTATATCCAAGTTCAAGGAACTATAACAACTATAAAAATTATATACAGTATAATAATATACGGAGTGGCCCAAATATGCTCCTAGATTTTTATGAGAATTCTTAAGAGCACCTAGTATCTCATGGTGGTATGCTGTTGAATTAAGCTTTTTAATTTGTAAATACTGACAAATTTCTTTTAAGATACATGCCAGAAATTCTGTACCTTGGTCTGAAACAATTTTATTTGGAATACCATACCTTAAAATAAAGTTATTTACCAAAACCTGATGGTGTGCGCTTCTTTATTTTTTAATGGATATGCTTCCACAAATTTTGTTAATTCGCACTGTAAAGTTAAAATATATTTGTGGTTTTCTGAATCTTGTGGGAATGGACCAACTAAATCTAAGTAAATTTTTTGAAAACCCGAGGAAGCTATAGTAGTGATAGTCATTGGCTCTTTATTTGATGTGGAATGTTTATACCGTTGACAATCGTCACATTTTTTCACAAAAGTTTCGATATCTTCACGCAAACCTCCCCAAAAATATCTCTTTTTGATATTGTTATACATTCTATTTATCCCTGCATGTTCTCCTGTAGGGAGAATGTGAAAATCATTTAATATAATTTGTCGCATTTCAAGATCTATGACATTTTATAAATCATTTATTATAGACAATTTGATACCGGTATCCTTTATAAGATTTGAGAACTTTAAAATATTTTCAATAAACTGTGCACTTTTATTTTTTAAAATAACTAATTCCGGAATTTCATATTTATCATAAATATGCTTTAGGTCTCTTAACATAGTACCTAGGTCTGATGTTGATCGAGGATCCTGATTAAAATATATTATTCGCGAATCTTTATTATACATTAAGTTCCCAATGATAAAATTCCATTTATTAATATTTTATTAATATTTATTTAATATTTTTAAATTCTGTCATAAATATTGGATTTAGACAAAAAGAATTTTTAGGGCGTTTCAATAATTCTATAACTCCAGGGTGATCAATTCATTTGTCAGAATTTTTACTGAAACTACCTAAGCATTCATTTTCGAGATTCTTTGTTTAAGCTCTTGTTGTAATATAAACTGTATTACATATTTTATTATTCATATTTTTCAATTCTTCTGAAGAGAGAGGACATCCGCTACAACATTTTCTGTACATTTAAATATCTTACAATAAAATCATATTCTTCTAGAATTAATCCAAATTTTATTAATCTACTGCTTGGATTTGTCATTCCAAATAAATATACTAGTGGTCGATGATCTGTCAAAATCAAAAATCTCCTAGCGAACAAATAAGGTCTAAAATGTTTCACCGCGAAAACTATTGCTAACATTTCTTTTTCTATTACGCTATCATTTTTCTCTGCTTTATTGAGAGAACGACTAGCAAACGCAACCAGTTTATCATCGGAGTTTGACAATACAGCTCCTAACGCATAATTCGAGGCGTCGGTTCTTACTATGAATTGATTTTCTGGAGAAAAATCTCGGTATTGCAGGACTGGTGAATTAGTTAATAATTGTTTTAAATTCTCAAAAGATTTTTGGCACTCTGCACTCCACAAAAATTGAACTTTTTTTCTTGGAAGATTATTTAGTGGTGCAGCAATATCTGCGAATTTTTTTACATATTTTCTATAGTAATTAGCGAAAGCAACAAATCTTTTAACTTCCTGAGAATCTTTTGGAACTGGAAAATTTTAAATAGCTTCTATTTTAGAAAATTCAGGTGAAACACCTTCTGCAGAAATTATGTGACCTAAATAAAGAATTTCTTTCTTTAAAAAAATCACATTTATTTGGATTTAACTTTAATCTTACCTGCCTTAATCTTTGGAAAACTTTGACTAAATTTTTATTATGATTTATTAGATTATTTGCAAAAACAATTAAATCGTCAAGAAATATTAGAAACAGTTAACGGATCATTTCCTAAATGAAACACATCGGAATATTTTACTACAATTTTTTCCAATGAGTTTTTCTCTTCCGTATTTAAATGTTCTAATTTTATTAAATTTAATAATTTATCTGCTCTGGTAATTCAAAAGGTAGGTTTCTTAGCGTAACTTCCTGGTCTCTCACGTTTAAAATTTTAACAGGAAATAAATTTTGTCTTGCCATAACAAGCGTTCCAGCTATAAAAACACCTTCACATAATTCGTTAGGTAGAACACAATCTTCGTTAATATTTACTTTACAATATTTAATTACTTCACATCTAGCGGGAATTGACATGTAATTAATTTGATGTGTTGTTTGAATAGGAATCACATGTCTGTTATTATGATATGAAAACCAGAATAAAAATTTTTCATAGTCTATTTTTGCAAAATAATCGTAAAAGAAATTTGAGCCTAAGATACCGTGCATTTGAAGGTCTGGTTCAAGTTGAAATTCAAGACAAAGATTTACTTTATCTATTTGTAATGTAATATTCATTGTGCCAGATGATACTACTGACCCAGATATACCATTTATGCGTAATTTCTTTGAAACATCAACTACTTTATTATTAAATATCCTATTTTTAAAAATAACACTTACGCTAGCCCCTGTATCTAATAGAAATATTAAAATGATTTTTAAAGAAACATTCTACAAAATTTAGGCCATTTAAGGAAAATATGTTATAGTTATTATATGCCATATTTTTAGGCACGAAAAAACTGGTCACTCGTTGAAGGGATTTCTGAGCTATATGATTAATCCGAATTATTTACATGAAATATTCTTCTATCTTTGCCTCTAAAATTATTTCCTCTCATATTACTGTTAAATCTACCCCGGTATATATGTCCTCTGTTGCTAAAACTAACATTATTTTTAGAATAATTTTTATTACAGTTATTTTGATTATTAAACCCTCTAGAAATTTTGTTATTGCCTCTATAATTAGATTTAAAACGACCTCTCATATGATATGCTTGCACAATGTCATTATTAAAATTGTTTAAATTGATTTCTTCATCTTTAGCCCCTTGGATTGCTTCATTCAGTTTTGCATAATTTCGAGCTTTAATAATAGTTTGCAAATTCCTATGTCGCAATCCATTTGCAAAAGTGTTGAGAACAATTTTTTCATTTATTTCACTTAAAATCTGAAGATTATTTTCATTATCGTTGGCTTGGGTAAGCGATAAGTCGGTTAACAATTCTTCTAACGTTTTCCCAAACTGTTTGATACTTTTTGAACCTTGCTTAGCATTATGTAGTTGTGTAGCTAATGATGTTGAAGATTTTTTAGAAATGAAAAACTTTTGGGGATATTTGTTTTCCTTTTGTGTTGACATAGGACTGATTTGTATATTTCCTTTGTTTCCTTTCACTTCTATTGAATTCTCCAAATTTTAACTTCCTACCGTTTTTGGGTCGCCCAGTTTGCTTTGTACTCATATTATTTAGGGATACTGCAGATTTTTCGTTCCAAGGTAGTGGAATGGGTATTAGTGGATCACAGAGTAAAGGTGAATTTGGTGAAGAGGCAGTAACTTGATCTATTTCCTAGAATAAACAAGAAATATTTGAACAATCTGTCCTATAATAGGTAATTTTGATGACAAGCCTTATTAATAATAAAGCTAATAATAATTTTATTATTTTATGAATTTGTTATTAATAAATACAACAAAATAAACCGGATCCCGATTTTTTATTATAAAAGAAAAACCGTATTTTTTTATACTATCATAATTTTTTTGAAACACTCAAAAAGTTGTGTTTTTGACAACATAGGTAACAGTAAAATTTCAGCAAAATCTACAATTCATATAAGACGTTTTGCGTAGTCCTAAACTTACCATTTCAAAATCATCGGGATCGGACAAAAAGTCGGGATCTAAAATACTGTCATCGCTATCAAAAATAAAATTGTCTTCAAACACATTTTTTAATGGTTCTAACTGAAGAGAAGATTCACGATTTTTGCATTGTAGAAGTAGTGCTGATGAAGGTCCTACTAAAAAAAAACAAACACGTTATATGCATTGTATAGTAATACCAAAATAGCTAGCTAACAATGCTTACCGTCTACATCACAGTTGCCTGGACGTAAATTTTCCTTTTGAGAAACAGACGATCCAGATGGATTTGATATATTTGCAAATAAACAAGCTTGTAATCTAATAAACAAAAAAAAAAATGCAAAATGGTATACCTGATGTTTTTGGATTTAATCCCGTCGTCTAAATCCAAAGCCATATCAAGAATTTTTTTAATCCTCTTCATCCTTTGATTCACAATCCGATTATTACAAAAAAATATCTAACAGTTTATTAAATTACGATTAGCACAAACACGTGTAAAACGCACATAAGTATTCAACTGCACTGCTCAAAGAACATCAAACGACTAACGTTCGAAATTCAAGCGTGTACAGCACGCGGATCTATTCCGTAATTTTAAAATTTACTATTAGGTGTTACTGTAAATAATGCAGTCATGATTCAAAGATCTTGAAACGTTACAAAATACCAAAAGCTTTAAGTAAGTATTAAAATTTATTTTGCTAAAATGATCCAAACCATTTGGATCATTTATACACATTTCATTTGGAGATAAGCTTCCTTAAAACTTTAAATTACAATAATGATTCAAGTAGTTTGAATCATTTCTGTAAATTAACTATAGAACATTTGGTTCTCCGATTGAAAAGGTGACTAGTCCATGTATGATGGTACACTATTGCAAAATTGAAGTGGGCGAAAAATAAGGTTGGGCTTGGACATTTTTATGATTTCCACTATTAATATCTTTCTAAATGGTTGGATCGTTTCAGCAGAATATAATTTTGGACGCTAACATATCGAAAAGCTACTCAAGTCGTTTCTGGTAGATTTGTGGATTGGATCATTTCTGCATAACTACGTCCAATTAATATAAGCCACAGTAAATCTGATAAGGAAGGTAGTGAGGGTGATGGTAGTGATTTAAAATAGTTTTACGAACATAAGTTTTCTATTAATTTTTAAGAATTCATAAATAAAAAATTAAATCAGTAAATCCTTCTTTTGATTTCAAATTATATTTGCTTGTTAAATACAACTTTGTACAGGTATCAGTATCAGCAGGCCAAAACAAATAATGATTTAAACTGACAAAAAATTTTACACAATATCTTGACCGGTATAATATTTTCGTTGGTGGATTGGGTCCTAACTTCTGACGGTATAAGTTATTGACAGAGCCCTATAGTGTGTGGAAGTTGGATATATCCGTTAATATATAAAATATCAAAAACTAGTAAAAAAATTATGGATTATGTTGTTTAATTCCATTTATAAGGCGACCATGGTGAATGGCACTGCACGTTTTTATGGTGATACATTATATCTAAAGGTCATTTGAGTAATTCACATAATCAAATGTTAATCTGCACATTAAAAAAATATTTTTGAATTACACAGAGTGGCCCAAAACTTCAGAATTCATCAAATACATTATTTTTTTTTAATGAAACACCCTGTATTTGATTCTAAATTTGTTTGGGGCATGTTCATAAATTTTGAAAGTTTTTTTTATGAATAATATAGTTCAAAATAAAGCTACATTTAAATTTTTTTTATTTATTAATTTGCACGAGTTATTATTTTTTTAAATTTATGACGTCACCTGGAATAGACCAATAGGAACTAGCCACACAACGTTGCCAGTTAGACGGTATACGAAAAGTAATATACGTTTGTTTGTGTGCACCGCCTTACTTTTAGACTTCTAAAATATCCTAAAACAAATATCTTTTAATTATAAAATATCAAATGATTTTAAAAGTATTATTTATCTTTAAACTTTCACCATATTTATAGTTTTATTGTTTTAAAAAACGACTACTATTGAACAAGACAATGGCAATGCAACAACACTGCATGTGTCACCTGCCAATAAAGAATTTGTGTGTTGTGTCAATGGATAATTATTTAATTTTGATGTTTTTATAAATATTATGAGTACGAAAAAATGTTTCCTCCCAAGATGTAATAATGATTTGCATTTTACATTCATTATTAAAAATATTTATTATTGTTGCTAAAATTATTTTGAGGTTTGTATCTATACTCCATTAAAATGTTTTGTTGTAATTTATTAGACTTCAGTTATCTACCATTGTAGTAACGATATTTTTTCTTTTTTTAGATACCAAATAAATTTGGAAACTGTTAATTTTTTAAAGATAGATAAACCTTTACATATAAGAAGTGAGTAGAACCACACCAATGTCCCCACAGTTCTTGTTATTCACCACATAAGAGCCAGCTCACTAATTCTACCAAAAAAAGAAAAACAGAAAACAAAAAACATTTCTTCTAAAAAGTTGACTGGAAAATAACATACTATTTAATAAAAATATACCGGAATTCAAGATGCAGCTGCAGTTTCTGACATTGCCCCTTCCCCCTTCGGGAAATTTAAAATGCGCCTACTATAAGTTTGAAGGTGTATATCCTAAAACACCTTCTGAAAGTTTTAAAGATAGTGAAGTTTTGTCTGAATCAGAAGAAACAGCTTTAATATCTGATCTATAGGGACTTAATAATAATGAGCAGGATCTTCAAAACCAATGAACTCTTAAAATAATTGAAAATAAAACGAAGGTATATTTAGGATTGCACAACAGTATTTTTAAAATAATCAAAGATATTTATGAAAAGGAAAGTGTAGCCTTGCATAAACCTTTTACATTTCTGTGTGATTAGTGGTATTGTTAACTTAAAAGAACTCATTTTGCAAGACTAAATACCTACTAATTTAATAAACTGTTTAATTGTTTTTTTTTAATTAATTTATCACATTTTAGAGATTATAATAATTGTATATAAACAAAAATGTAAAATCTGTAAACATTTTATTTATTAACCAATTATTAAAATATAAAAGTACCTGAATTAGATATACAAAGTAAAAATCACTTTATTTACAAATAATAAAAATTATATACACAAGCCCTAACAATAGGGATGCATAAATTTAAATTTCGTCTAAAGATTCATTATCAAATTCAACTTGTTATCGACCTTATTATTTACTGCAAATGTGAGAGAAACAATGCAAAATACTTTATGTTCATGTGTAATTATTCCTTTTCTCAAGTTATTCATGGAAAATCGCATTATCTCCATATACTTGCTTGGCAGATCTAAAAATAATAAAATATTTAATAAAGTGATGATTTTTTAGTATTATCAAGAGTACATTTTTATGGTTTCCTATTTTTTCAATTTTTATTACTTTTATATGTTCTAAATTATTTCATAAAATAATAACATATTTGTGATTTTATTATTTAAATTTAGTAATATTATCATAGATTTAGTCATATAAATACTAGACATGTGTATATTAGTTGTACCAGAAAGAGTTTGTATATTTACAAAAAGTAGTAACTTATACACAAAAATGTATTTAAATTAAAATTATTTGCAATGATATGTAGCAAGTAGGTAATCCTCGACCAAATAAAAATAGTAGTATAGTAAATACATGTGCACTACCCTTCTAATTAGTTTTAATTCTTGAGGTAGGCAAAATGTATAAACTTGTTTTATACCATAACAAATTTTCTATTTCTCAGCAGTGGCGTGCGGTAACGGGAAGCGGGAACACATCACAGAAAAAGAGACTTCCTTGCATCTTGTGTGAAAAAAAAATACAACCTGCAATCCGACGAATCAAGGTTACAGTCAATAGTACATGTGATAAACCACCTAGAAAACCGAACTCATCCCATTACTTTATCATAAATGGCAATGAAGTCAGAGTTTGTAAGATTGGTAAATACATTGAGTATTGGTGAAAAAATTCTACGGAACGTAGCTGAGAAGATATCTGATAATCCTTTGTATATTATGACTCCTGTCGATAATCGTGGAAAGCACGGTATACAGTGTAAACTAAATGATAAACTCATACAATCGGTTTGTAATCATATAAACTCGATTCCGCAAGTCGAAAGTTATTACTTAAGAAGTAATACAAGCCCAGAATTAGGAAAGTGACACATATCACACTATATAGTCCTTTGGAAAGTGCTCTATATCACACCTGAAACAGAACGGATGTTATGCTGCCAAAAAGGGCTGATTCAAATAATCAAACTAAATAAATTAATAACGTATTTGACACCTTACCTTTTGGAATATTGGACTGATCGGCGAGCGGCACACATGAAGCAAAAAGGCACAAATATTAAGCGACGGCGAACGAACTTGTTACTTTGTTGGCGATACATCGATGTCTCTTCATTCTTTTAAAAGGTCCAAAGCATGAACCGTTTAGGTGGGGCAAAGTGTCAAAATAGATAACGCGAATTTAAATTAAGAAATTAATAAAGAAAATAAATCCATTCTCGAACAACACCCGTATGAATAAGAATTCACCTTCCACCCGTGTACGAATATGCTACTTTCCGCACAAAATGTCAAACGCATCATTTCTATTTTGATCTGTGTAATCCATATTAATACTAAAATCAATATGTTTGTTAAATTATTGAAATTGTTGTAAATTAGATCCTACATATTTATCTTTAACAATTATTATTATTAAAATAATTTTAAAATAACAAAGTTATATTTACATTACCTCTGTACTAAACTAATATTTATTTGTATGGTTTTTTAAGGTTTCCTATATCAATGATGACAAAACATTTTGCTTCTTCTGGTACGAAGGTCTTGGTAATGAAATAGGAACGTGCCTTTCCAAGTTTTCGAAAGACTTTCTATCCAGCAACCCGATATGGATTTAATACTTTATTCTGCGGACAGCAGAAAAATTAGTGAGTGGTTTTCAGGATATTCTGTATTACGGAACCTAAAAAATATTGCTTATATTTTGGATGAAAAATATTTTACATCATATTTTTTAAATTTCAGGTTCGTTTTTGGAATGTACTTTTATGCTGTCAATACATTTTCTATAAAGTCCATCACACACAAATTTCTTATTAGGGGTCACACCCAAAATAAAGCTAATGCAGTTCACTCAGTTATAGAAAAAAGCATTAAACGAGACAAAAAAGCAGGACATACCTACTCACCATCTAAATATATAAGTCTCATCAAAAACGCAAAAAAAGAACAAATGCATAGGTAAAGAAATGAATTTTGACGTTCTTTGATCTAAAGTTAGTGTCTGATGAAACTTATTTAAATTTAAACAAAGATGTTGATGGAAATATCATTAAATTAACAGATATGAAAACAATAAAGTTTACTAAAGGCTCAGAAACATATCAACACAAAACCAGCTACAAATCAGACACCTGGATAGAAGCAAATATTAAAACAAGCCGTATGGGTAATAGAAAAAAAATTAATGATATTGTTTTAAAGGTGCAGTACACCGAAAAAATACCAATTCCAAATCCAAAAAAAGAAGACATCTGTCAATTGATTGCTTTTAATATAGTTCCAAACTTCTACTAACCATTTTATAATACCTTATTTTAATTGCAATTTTAAGTAACTATTATAATAATCAAAAACTCTTTGAAAATTGAAAATGTATACCTTTAGTTATATTATTAGTATTTGTAAATGTAACAACAAACTCTCAACTGTACCTACTTACCTCACTGTCTTGTATTGAGGTACGAATGTGTTACTTACATACCTAATGTTCTATCAGTCTTTTATTTTTTGTGTCTTTAACCCGTTTAATTTTAGTAACGGGTTTTCTTCGGTATATTCAGTAGTAATACTATAAGTACTTCAAAATAATCAGGTTATACATCGATAACTTGTTGCATAATTATAAAGAGTGTCAGTTTGACAGTTTAAATAATCCGACCGCGAAGCGGGAGGATTATTCTGTCAAACTGACACGATTTGTAATTATGCAGGAAGTTTGAGATGTATAACCGTATTTATTTTGAAGTACGTATTGTATATGATACGATTATTTTTTGAGTAAATTAAGTAAATATCAACAATTTATTAATTTAAATACATATTGGTACAATGAAAATAATTATTGATAAACGTCAAAATTTGACGGTCCTGTTAGTTAGCGTATTGTTATCGATGTGGTTACTACGGAAATGAAATTATTGTAAATATTTTTGATTGGTGGAGCTACTCTATGTATAATCAGGTATTATCGAAATTATACGAGGTAACTTAACTAAATTGAACGTTCTAATTGGTTAAAAGTTATACGAAAAAAATAATCAATATTATATGCCTAACACTACTTTTAGTTACAAGGAAATAAAAATATGTTTTTGCGAAAAGAAAGTAATTTCAATTACAAAATCATTAAATAAATTAAGCTTGATTACGGTCATAATTGCAAAGTTAATTGAATGTTGGTACATTTTTCTTAAAAATATTATTAAAAAATGAGGTATTTCCGTCCTGTGGATAACATGCCCCCATTCAAAAAAGTATAATGCATTTTTCATGCAAAGAAGAATTACTTCTAAGCGATATTATCGAATCAATACAATATTAAACGCAATTTTTTTTTTTTTAGTGGCTAATATTGTGATTTGTTGTAAAACATAATTATGCCCTTGGCACTAAAAACAGCAAACATGTAGTAAATGAAAAATATTTTCTTCCTTTACTTTTAGGCATTCATACTGCTTATCAGATAAGTTTTAATAATAAGATATAGTGTGAACGTAATTTTTTAATTAATTTCTAAGAATTATTGTAACGGTAAAAACCAAGATATATACAGTGCTTCTCAAAAGTCTCCCCCCTCTTTTCTTTTGAACGGTGATACTTAGACTGATGAAATTTGGAGGGTGAAAATGAACTATTGCAAGCTTCTTTTAGAGGGTGAAAATGAACTATTGTAAGCTTCTCTACTATTGGTAATAGGTGACGTAATAGACATCGGTGACGTCACAAGACAACTGAAACCAATAATATTAAATGGGACCTTATGGCAAATGACACCCCATTTAAAAGGTATTTAGAATACATATTTAATCATACTATTTTTTTTGGATTTACGATATTTTTAAGGGTTAAAATAAATAAACACTACAATTTGAGTTTCGCTTTTAATTAATAAAGATTCAAAAGTCTGCCTATGGTTAATTGTCAAAAAAGCAGAAATTTTTTAATAGACGTTTTTACCGGCGATAATATCTTGAATTTTTAGTTTAATTATTGTTTAAGTATCTACATAAACAAAATGGTATGTGCTTTAGCTGACAGAGTAACAGCAATCTTAATTATTGGTGAAAGTGGAAATAATTTTCATGCGGCGGAACGCATTTTTAATGTGAGATACCCCGATCGCCCTATATCGAGGACTTATTTAAAGTAGCTTTTTCATAAGTTTCAACAAACAGGTAGTGTTCATGATGCCAAACGATCGGGTCGACCAAATATTGGTATTAATAAACAAATTGATATAGTTGCAGAAATTGTAGTAAACCCTACTTCTTCCACAGCCCAAGTAGCGTCTACCTTTGGAGCTAGTCATAGTACAGTATACAGGGTGCTGACCAAAAACAAATTTCACCCATACAAATTAAAAATGGTGCATCAACTTTCAGATGACGACCAGGACCGAAGGCTGGAATTCTGTGAAAATATGTCCACTAAAATTCACCAACAGCCAGACAATTTGTTTTAGTGACGAAAGTACTTTCTTCCTTAATGGAAATGTTAATACTCAAAATGTGAGGTATTGAAGTGACAAAAATCCTCACATGTTTCGTGAAAAACATACACAGTTCCCATTTAAAGTAAATGTCTGGGCAGGTATTCTGGGAAACCACATAGTCGGGCCTCTTTTTTTGAACTCTAATTTAACCGGTAAGGTATATCTCGAGATGTTATAAAACGCAATTGAAGCATTAATTCTTCAAAATCTGGAAGATAATACAGATGAATTTGGTAACTTGGAAATATCGTCCCAATAAGATGGTGCTCCTGCACACTATTACTTTGCAGTAAGACGTTATTTAGATGGGGAATATCCTTGTAGATGGATTGGACGACGCGGTCCAATAGAATGGCGAGTTCGGTCACCGGACCTAACACCAATAGATTTTTTTCTGTGGAGATATCTTAGATCTAAAGTTTACGCTACAGCTCCTGAGAGTATTGACGTTTTAAAACAGCGAATTGTTGAAGAATGTAGGGCAATTTCCCCTAACACATTTAATCGAGTTTGACAAGAATTTAATAATAGGATGTTTTACTGTCAGGAAGTAGATAGAGCACATTTTTAACAATTATTATAAGAACTTGTTCTTAAATATGTATTAATTAAAAGCGAAACTCAAATTTTAGTGTTTGTTTATTTATTTTAACCATCAAAAACATCGTAAACCAAAAAAAAATAGTATTACTGAATAGGTATTCTAAATACCTTTCAAACGAGGTGTCACTTGCCATAAGGTCCCATTTAATATTATTGGTTTCAGTTGTCTGGTGACGTCACCGATGCCTATTACGTCACCTGTTACCAATAGTAGAGAAGCTTACAATAGTTCATTTTCATTCTCCAAATTTCATCAGTCTAAGTATCACCGTTCAAAAGAAAAGAGGGGCGGAGGGGACTTTGAGAAGCACTGTATAATAAAAATAGTTAAATGAAAAATATTTCTTTCCTTCCATTTTAGGCATTCGTACTGATTATTCTTATTTTATTAAGATATCTTCCTACAGTTTCCTATAAAGAAAACTGACGGGTTCATTTTATTATCGATGACCTACTCTTGACATAATTTTGGTTCGGCGCTTTTATTCAAAACTTGACTCTTATTAGTGTATTTACGATGTCGATTTAATTATGCCCTTTTCTGTGTCTGTAATTAACCCAATTTGTTCCTATACAGTAATTTTGGAGATGTCGGAATTACTATAAAACTTACAGTGTGTGCAAAATCTTTAATGAATATTTAAAAATTTTATTAATGATATTTAAAATTTGTACTCGTAAAAGAGTGCTTTGAAAGGGTTCATTAATAAATGGCCTCTAATTATTTTATTAAGGAAAATTAAGGATGGTAGTCGGGTATGGGTAGCAGTTTGCTAGTTTAAATCAATAAGAGTAATTTTTCTTATTTAATAATTTATTTGATGGTTTTTCTATCGGAAATAGGTTTAACTCAGTATTTACCTACGCGAGATGTTGGGATGATAGTTTATTAAGCAAGAATCGTATAAATTTAAGGAAGTAAGGGAATTCTTAGAATTGAAAAGAATTCTCTGTATACATCCAGATCGGCAGAATTATAGAGGAAGCGCTCATTTCTAAATTTGATTGATTTACAAAACTTCTTGTACTTCATTTAGTGTCAGAATTTATAAGAGTAATTAAAGTTATGTTCACTATCGGTATCGATAGGTATTTCCTATTTTCTACGAGTATAATATCTATAGTATGAGCCATGCGTAATAGGTCAACAACAATCCTATCATTGCGCTGTTATCCAAACGATCGCCCGTTGTTCAAGATTGAATTCGATGATGACTTGATTACAGCTAATGATATTTATGTGATTTGTGCATGCAATTATAACATAAACAATAACATTGTACATATTTTAATAATATATCTACCTACTATCTATCACAATCAAATAAAAACTGAGAGATCGGCGATCGTGTGAACAGACAAAAGCAACTACAGGCGATTACCTTTGATCCTGTGAAAAATCGACAACTCATCAATTACCGACGATCACTTCCAATCATGGCCAATCACAGATAAATAGGCTGTCCACACGATGGTAATCGCCTTTGATCTCCCATGATGGCCGATCGTGTATGGGAGCCATATATAAGCCATGTGGAATACTGATATCTGTCACGGCTCCATAATGTAAAGATATTTTTGGAGGATACATGACATGAGAAATCTTAAAGCCTGTCCCGGAGGTTGCCTAAATGCACATATTCAATTTTGTATCTTTTCTGATTTTCTCCACATTGCTGTAATTACTAAAACAATGATTTTTTAACCCTTTTAATATACAAATTAGTTTCTTCATTGTTTTCATCTCATCTTTTGCTTATTACTAAATGCCCTTTTGGCTAATTTTTACTCCCAGTTCCCTTTATTTTATTCCACATGTGGTTTAATTAATGTTTTTCTTAATATTGTCAAATATCAAATTTCTCGTATCCGTTTTTTCGTTTTACAAGAGCACCAACTTTGTCTACCTAAAATTAATATTTTTCCCAAGATTAGTATTTAGTAATTTGTTGATAGGTTTTACATTAATAAATTTTTGATCAAATTTTCTCCCATGGCTCCACATTATTAATTGTTTGAATTTTTTAATTTTTTCTGTTTTTCCAGTTCTTTAGTTTCATTAAATAAACTATTTAAATAGTACGGAGCAGCCATTGGAGTGGATATGTCTGTTAGTTGTACTTTAATTTAAAAAGTAAGCAACAATTTTGGCCACTCTACACTAGAAGACAACGCTTGTTTTAAAATAGTTGATTTTCAAATTCAAATTATAATTATTTAAACCGTCTGGTTTTTTAGGTTTATAATCCATCTTGTCTGTCTATTAAACAAGTATGAAATTTAATAAGTTCATGTTTAATGTGGGCCCAACAAAACTCAATTTTTTTAAAAATAATCGTTTTTTATCTTGTCGCCACCTTCATAAATATTGTAATTTGTAGTTGATTCCCTAGTGGATAAGAGATTCTGGTGAGTTTTTTCTATATTATTTCTATAATCTTTCTAATTTTTTTATTGATTACACCTTCTCAATACTCGTTTTTTTATTCGTTCTCAACCTTATTACATAAGTAATCGTTTTCATTTAACCTAGGTAGGTGGTAAATTAATTTGAATAATTTTATTAGAATGAATAAAGTAATATTAGTAATAATAATGGATTAGTTTTCTTAATAACTCTTAAATTAAATCATTGTTTCTTCTTACTATTAATAGAAATTCACCTATTTTAGTTTCTCTTGCCCACTAGGAGTGCCAGAAGTTGAAGTTATGACCTTCGAAACCGGTCGCAATAAAAAATACATATCTTTGTAAGATTTAGAGAACCTTTTTTCTTTTCTACCTATTCATCTAACCAATTCACACATGGCTACTCCAAGTTAAAAATAAGTAATAACAAACTCTTTGAGTTCCTTTTTTTAATTTCTCTCTTTAAATCATGCGTTAGATGTAGCGTATTTTTTTAACCTTTATTTTCTGATCTTCTAGTGGCAATAAGTTTGATGGGAACTGGTATACATGTGTCTTCTATATTACACCTTTAAAATAATTTAGTAAATATATACCTACTTTTAATGACATACTGATATTTATGGAGTGTAAACGAATATGTCAGAAAAAAATTGTTTTTGTCAAAATTATATTAGCAACAATATCATCAGGGTGATATAAACATTGTAGCAAAATTTGGGTTCTCTTGAGGACTTTTAAAAGACGATTGTAAAATAAACGTAGTGAACGTCAAAGGGTTTGGATGGGTTTGGAAGGGTTGAAATATATTTTATAGAAGGAATTTGTTGGAATTGTAATTAGAATTTGTTGAAAGTTATGAAAAAAAGTTAAAAAAAAACGAAAAGAACATTGTATTACAAATATATATCAGGTAAGAAAGTTGCAGGGCAGTGTGGAAAGAGACATCTAGAGGAGCAGGATAATCAGAGAATTGCCGATAGCTTGGAGATAGCGCAGAAGACAAGAAATATTTATTAATTTTATTATTATTTAAAAATATATATATTATTGTATATGTTTGAATCACCCCGAATTTAGATTAAAATTTTTTAGTTGCAAATATTCAGGAAGGGAGTTTTTATATTAGTACATTCCGGTTATTTCTGGAATTACTTGCAATATTTTCAAAATTGTTGAAATATTCTTAATATTTTTCTATTTTTAACTATTTACTTTGGAATTTACCACTAAAAATAATAATAAGAATATTAATATTAATGCTCCTAAATTATTCAGATAATCAATTGTATTAAACAAATGTAAACTGTCTTAATATTGTTTATTAGATATATTTGCATGTTTTGGATTTAACTAATTACTTGGGTACAATTTAGTTTATGAATTATGAAGGGATTAAATTTTATGGTTTAAAAACCCCAACTGTTATCTATAAAAAAAATTCTAAGCTAGCAAGTGTCTGATGACATTTTCAATGTCAAACTACAGCAAAATAAACTTAATGTTCAGACCTACAAGTTATCTTGAAATACCAGAAAGACCGACAGGGAAATTTATGCTCACCTTTTCCAAGAATATGCAAGACGGCCAAAATATCAAACAACAATGCTTTGCGAAAGTACTCGAACACTATCTAAAGCACAATAAACAACTCCTATAAGAAATACTGTCCTAGTCAAACACGATTAGACGCATGATAGTGTCACTATCTCCATTAGAGTTTGGACTCCCTAGACTTCAAACTCAGTCTGCCTTAACAGATAATCTAGTCATTGTTCAAAATTTACTTCTTGTGATCGTAAGGGGTTACATGAATACTGGCACATCAGAATGGTAAAAGACTTACAGTCAAACCACAAGTGAAGGAAGATCGCTGGAAATCCTTAAATAAGGCAGGAACTACAAAACTCAGAGATCTGAGACACTTACAAATCTATCCTCAAAGAATACATAAAAGTTATTAGATAAAAACAGAAAAATGCATGGAGAGCCTGCTACGACGACTTTCCACAGGCGCTAAGCCTTCAAAAAAATTTCTCATGAGATCAACACCGCAATATTGGTGCGCTATTCAACGATGATGCCATGCAGACCTCGAAGATTACTGATTTAGCCCTTTACCTAGTTTTGGCTGGAGAATAAAGAGGTCACTTTTTGAGTTAATATAGATGTTAAAGGTTCTTTCGACAAGACCACCTTCCCCAAGATATTACACTCATAAACAGGAATGCTTTACAGAGATGGTAGTGGGTAAATACATAACATGCTCTCAAAGCGAGGAGTAAACATAAATATATAAGATGTAAGAGAAGCACCTCTCGGCGAAGTTCAGTGACAGATTTACCAACAGCCTGAGTAGGCTGGAGCCTAGGGCGACAGATTTTAGGGGTGGCAAATTTGGAGCCAACAATTTTTTATATTTCTAGGTATATTGTTAGCTGATTTTGCTAATTTTTTAGCTAGTCATAGATTTGAGAATTAAGGATCTAGAAGTACCAGTGACTTATCAAATACCGTTTGCGCTGAGTTTATTCTCTTGATGGATCATAAAGTCTTAAAACAGATTGGAGACGAAATAAGAGGGGCGAAATATGTTTCCTTAATTGTTAACTTTTTGATTATAAGAGAAGTTGGTGAAACTAATAATTTGAACATCAACATATTGTAATTCAGTTGAACCAAAGGGATTATAATCTTCGTCTGCGTTTTGCCTATTGTTGCATTTGTTTTCTTCAGCCGAAGGTAGACTATTTTTGAGTCTCCAGTAATTATTAGATAAGTTTCCTATAGATATATTATACATTGGTTCGAATAAAAACCCAAATAAATTTTTAAATTTACCAATTTCTTACAAAACAAGATTTATTTGCCTCAAAATAGCGGAGCTTCAACGAGTACTTATTGTTTTGGAAAGGATTTAAAAGGCAGTTAAATTTATTTAACTCGAAAATAATTTGTTAAAAACAAAAATTTACTTTTGAAAATTAAAGACTTTATTTATTTGACGTTTACTCTACAACAATCTAAGCTGGAATGAATTTTAATAATGTATTTTACAAGATAATGATAAATGCAAAGTTAACAGTTTACACCGTTTACGGTTTTATATTTTAATAGAATCAACGTTTCTTCTTATATAACTAGCCCTAAGACAATTTTTTAATGCTCTTGCTTGCATAAGATCTAGTAACAGTAGGTGAGAATTGACAATTGATAAATACAATATACACCCGTAATCTTGGAGTAAGTACCCATTTATTTTTTGTCAAGTATTTCAGAATACTAACATCATTTTCACGTTTTATTTGAATAAAAGTATGCTTTTTTCATGTTAGCTCATTATCTAAAATTATAGCTAAATATTTATATGAAAATACTATCGGAATAAATATTAAGTTGATTATATTTTTTCTACGTCCACATGGATGTTAGTTTATCTACGCACAGACTACAAAACGAAAAAGTATGTTATTGCGTTTAACTGATCGAATATATTTCATACCCATCCAAGGTAGTGAGAACACTGCAAAAAAATAAAATCCACCAATCACAGTTCTTATTTTTGACACCAAACTACTATTATTTTAAAATTTTTAAATAAGTGACAATTACTTTCCTATCTGTATACAGATAAGGAAAGTATAGGAATCATGATTTTTTCGACGGTCTTTTACGTTTTGGGGTCCCCTGAATCCGTTTTGACTATTTTCGCGATGATATGTCTGTGTGTTTGTGTCTGTGTGTTTGTGTCTGTGTGTTTGTGTGTGTGTGTGTGTGTGTGTGTGTGTGTGTGTGTGTGTGTGTGTGTGTGTGTGTGTGTGTGTGTGTGTGTGTGTGTGTGTGTGTGTGTGTGTGTGTGTGTGTGTGTGTGTGTGTGTGTGTGTGTGTGTGTGTGTGTGTGTGTGTGTGTGTGTGTGTGTGTGTGTGTGTGTGTGTGTGTGTGTGTGTGTGTGTGTGTGTGTGTGTGTGTGTGTGTGTGTGTGTGTGTGTGTGTGTGTGTGTGTGTGTGTGTGTGTGTGTGTGTGTGTGTGTGTGTGTGTGTGTGTGTGTGTGTGTGTGTGTGTGTGTGTGTGTGTGTGTGTGTGTGTGTGTGTGTGTGTGTGTGTGTGTGTGTGTGTGTGTGTGTGTGTGTGTGTGTGTGTGTGTGTGTGTGTGTGTGTGTGTGTGTGTGTGTGTGTGTGTGTGTGTGTGTGTGTGTGTGTGTGTGTGTGTGTGTGTGTGTGTGTGTGTGTGTGTGTGTGTGTGTGTGTGTGTGTGTGTGTGTGTGTGTGTGTGTGTGTGTGTGTGTGTGTGTGTGTGTGTGTGTGTGTGTGTGTGTGTGTGTGTGTGTGTGTGTGTGTGTGTGTGTGTGTGTGTGTGTGTGTGTGTGTGTGTGTGTGTGTGTGTGTGTGTGTGTGTGTGTGTGTGTGTGTGTGTGTGTGTGTGTGTGTGTGTGTGTGTGTGTGTGTGTGTGTGTGTGTGTGTGTGTGTGTGTGTGTGTGTGTGTGTGTGTGTGTGTGTGTGTGTGTGTGTGTGTGTGTGTGTGTGTGTATGTGTGTGTGTGTGTGTATGTGTGTGTGTGTGTGTCTGTGTGTGTCTGTGTGTCTCTGCGTGTGTCTGTATCTTTGATAACTCATGAACGGATAAAAAAAACCAAATTTTAAAATTAAGCTTTATTCCAGCCTCCAGTGAACTTATTAGATTTTGGGGAGAGTCAGAACATCTAGGGAGGTACTTTATTGGTAGTCATTTTTATATTTTATGGAATATATCTGTTATTTACGTTTTGAAAAGAAATTTCTTTAAATAAAAGTTACTTACAATTGTATTGTCTATAATTTTTGTTTTTTACAAAATTTTCCTAAAATGGTCCGTATTTGAGAAATTTGACAAAATGTAAAAAAAAAATTTATAAAAATTGTTCAAATAAAAGTTGTTTTCAATATAATTCTCTATAATTTTTATTTTATATTTAATTTCTATAAAATGAACCGTATTCGAGATATTTGAGAAAATGTGTAAATTGCGAATTTTGAAGAAAACTCAAAAACGGATAAGTAAAAAATATTAAATTTTAAACTTAAGTTTTATTTCGGCCTGAGGTAAAATGATTAGATTTTGGACAAAGTCAAAACATCTGGGTGGTACTTTATAGGAGGTCGTTTTTATGTTTTATAGAATATATGTTATTTATGTTTGGAGAAGAAAATTGATCAAATAAAAGTTTTTTCTAATATTATTATCTATAATTTTTGCTTTATGCCAAATTTTCTTGAAATGGTCCGTATTCGAGAAATTTGTCAAAATTTGCAAAATTCTAATTTTTAAGAAAATTGTTAAACTAAAAGTTGTTTGCGATATCGATCTCTATAATTTTTGTTTCTAAAATGCTTTCTCTAAAATGGACCGTAATGGAAAAATTGGAGGAAAAGCGTAAAGTTTAAAATTTTCAGTATTTTTGTTCCGAGTTAGATTTATGTAGAAAATGTATATATCGCTGTTCCGATTAAATATCGACGTAACTGCAAATTGGTAAAATTTTCAGGAGAGACAAAAAACAATTTACTTTTCCTTTAATTAATTATTTCTAAAAGAAAGTTTTTATGATAATCGTAATTTTGTGAGAAAGTAGCTTGTTAAATAGGTAGAATAAAATGGAATATGTGGCTTTTCCGTGCCCTTAAGGCGAAAATGGATTTTGACCAAAAATAAAAGACCACGTTAGGAGTTGTGTCCTTTTTATTACAACAAAAATACATAACAAAATAAAAAAATAAGCTTATAATTCACAAAAATTTTAAAATGTAACTAACTATACCTTATTTAGAGAATGAAACTTTAAAAATACTTATTTTAAAATAAAAGTATCTGTAGAATGTTGGTATCAGCTTGCTCTTTATTAAACTTTTTATATCCCTTTTTTATTTTCGGATAACTGCAAAGGCTTTGAGTAAGCTTTTTTAAGTGTAAGATTTTTAATGTCTTGTAGTTCGGACCGTCTTCTTTTAGCTTTGAAATTTAAAGAAGACCATTCTCAGCTTGCCCATAGCTAGTTTTATAGCGAATTAATTCACTTCCTTTCTGAAACTCCAAAATCTTAACTTCATTTATTTTAAATTCATTACCATCAACATTTTCCGCAATGTTTAGGCCCATGTCGTCAATAATGTTTTCAGATCATAGAAACTTTCAAATCCCATTTCTTTAACATCAATCTTATTTCCTTTTTTTGCATCATGGATCATCGATACATATTGGTCTGGGACATAAATGGGTCCAGACTTTTTTGATCTTCTAATTTTTTTATAATTATGCTATGGATAGCATCTGTTTCGTTTTGCGTATGCCCGCGGATTAAAAATTTATGTGTTATTGACTTTATTGCAAATCGTTCCACAGCATACAGATAGGCAGCAATTAGGAATCTAAAAATAATTAAAGACAAATCCATTAACAGATAACTTCTATTTTATAATTGTTTTAAATTTATTTTAATAAGTAAGTAGTAGGTATCTAGCTACTTATTAAAGACAAAAAGCGCATCAATAATTAGGCTTGTCTTATCTAAAATTAAATAAAAAATATAATTTCTATACATACTTTGCTACATTTACGCAAATTTTAGTTAAGAGAAAACCTTTTTCTAAAAAATGAATACAGTACACTTATGGCATTTTTTCTTGTATTTCTGGCTTTTAAGCAAACTATATTTAGTTGAATACGTCTTCGTTTTCCCAAAAGCTTGGAAACTAATCGTATTCTGATAGGCAAAATTATCACTTGCGTCTTTATTCCACTTAGCAAAGTCCGTTCCACTCCGCGGTTGAGAAACAACTGACACTTGCTGCGCTGTTTTCGCGAAATATGCTTTAAATATCTGAAAATGGAATAAGCGCACAACTTCTGGCGGCAAAAATTGGTACTACACGTACGTCTTTATTTTACCAAATAAACACTGATTTTTTTGGATCCATTTATGGCAATAACTCGATTTTGCAAAAAATTGCAGTTACGTCGATATTCCACCGGAACGGCGATATTTAGTTTATCTTTTAAACATTTATGGAGGTGCTGCAATAGACTGTACAAAATAACCGAAAAAAACCAATAATAACTAGATAGGAAAGTCATGTGTTGGACACATCAGAGTATTAAGATTAAATATACAATAAAATGAGTTATTTTTATGTAGAATCCATAAATACAGCATTTTTATTTTTATTTGGTCCACTTTTTGAAAAAATATTTAAATTTTTATCAAACTATATGGAACTAGTTTAATTGCGAGTATTAAAACAAAAATCCTAAAAGAAGCGGCGGACTTATAAAACTAAATCTTTTATTTCCATACCTATTTTATTTTATAAATTAGTAAAACTCACGCACTCGGACGATTGAGTTCTCTGCCTATGGCATCGTGCTCAAATTTGCGATGTGGCCATCATATTCACTCTTGTGTCTTCTGCTCTCAGTCTAAGAGGAGTATAGTAGTTTGTTCAACAAGAGTGAATATGATGGCCATATCGCATAAAGGATAGTATGAACACGACACCGTAGGAGGAGAGCCCAATCGTCTGAGTGTGATACGGACAATTCACCCGAGTTTTACAGTATATTTTTTCTACGAGCCACTGACGAAAATCTACAAATTAAAAAATTATTTTATGATAATAAAACAAAATAACTCATTAATAAATAATTTAGAACTTTAATTAATCTTCAATACTGGATTTGAATCCAAGACATCTCGCATGACAGCCAAATGCGCTAGTCTCAGCTCCATCGACACATCTAACATCTAATTGAGTGCATATAGATTTATTAAAATTTATGATTTATTTGTACATTTAGATGAAATAAAAATAGAAATGCTATTTTTATCGATTGTCTTTCATAAGCGAAAATTTAGAGATTTTTATTTTCGATTTTGGATATTATTTATTTGATTTTTGAAAAATGTTTGGAGTTACCTTTTTTTTTAATTAAAGTATTAGTATTGCATTTTTTGAATGACAAGTTTATTTGATGTTTTTTTTATGTCAAAAACAGGTGATATTGGGGTGAGGTTTACTAATAATGGTGGTGAATTTAGAGGGGTTATATGTGTCCATCATTGAAGACAACGAAGTTAAGGTTATTTATAGCTTCAAAAACGAGTATACCATTTCATTCATTAGTATTACTGCCCACAAGCTGTGATGGCAATTAATATCTCCGCATTTTAAATTGAGAGAAAATATTATTAGAGATTCATTTCGGCGCGCGGCGTATCGCCAGCGATTCGCTGGCGATCCGCCGGCGAAAGCCCAAGAAGGTGGTGACTCGCCGGAGATTGTCACCGGAATGTCATTTCACGAAAGTTTTTATTTTCTTTTATAGGGATTATCACCGGTATCTCTCGCATTTTATTCATGATTCATTTCTTAAAACTCAAAAAATAATGAACGAATATCAAATTTTTCCCTATAAAAGAACATGGCTGTGACTTGTTCTTCCGAAGTGTTCCCAGAAGAATCAATTTTGTTATCAATAACTTATTTGCAAGTAGAACGCTAGTAAAAACATTATCTGTCGTAATACCACGCCAACTGCTTTGGTATGGTTCTGTCAAATCCGAGACTACACAGTACCCCCTCGCAAGCTTTCCAGTGTACACTTGTAGATTATACAGATACATTGTTTTCACATCAGCAGCAGTCCACATTTTTATACCGTACCGACCTGGTTTTGATTGTATTTACTGTCTAAAGGGACACTTGACCCTAACACACTAACTGTTCGTCAACTGTAATGTTCTCGTAGGGTTCAAACGCCTTTTAGCTATTTTTGCAAATATCTAGCGGCTTCCTCGTTAGTAAAGCGGCAAATCAAGTCTTTCATTTCCGTTTTAAAAAACAAGTTAAAAAATTCCACATGTGTATTTGCCTTTTCACTATATTTGGTAAGACTTGGATGGGCATTTATAATATATTTACCTAGCCTTTTGGTTCTTACGAATGGCCTAAGTTTCCACTCTAGACCAAATTTTGAGGTGTATACTGGTATTCTCAAACATAGAACTGATTGAGGTTCAGGTTCTTGATTCAAATCTGGTACGGTTGCTTGAGGTTCAGCATCTTGATCAAAATTTGGGATCATAGGTTGTATCCGAAATAGTTTCTTTGACATCTTCATTCTCTTCATCCGATTCATTTACATCTTCATACTCTAGTCCGAAGCTTCTAAATCTAATTTTTCTGTCAATTTTTCATGCTCTTGTTGCGATAGTGGTTTATGCCTTTAGATATTGGCCATTCTAAGCAAAATCTGCGAAAAAATATATTTTAAATAAACAATCTCTTACTTCTTAATGCCCAGCAGGGGTCCCTGAGAGACTCCACCTACCTTAATAATGTAATTAATCGACACTGTCACCACGGCGGATCAAGCCAAACTAATACGTTTAATGCGACTGTTTTCAAACACATACTCAGAGGCGCTGTTGCCAATTTTTTTTTATTCCGGAAATATTAGGGAAATTAATAAAATGGGGTCCCGCTTGGGCATTCAAGTATTAAAAGAAAACATTAACAAGTCATTGTACTTGACAACCATGTACAGCTCTAGCGAAAGCATCATGCACAAATAAAAAACTAATGACTGGTATACAACTATTGGGACCACCATCACAAGTAAAAAATACTAAAAAACTAAATAACGGTCTCCTCAAAAATCCATCAAGGAGAGAATTAGTAAATGTGAATGAAGGGATTTGAATTTATTTATTTAAAGTGAATTTAACCATTATGTAAAAACAATAATACGAATATTTATTAAGTAATTATATGAAAATAGGTGGAATTAAGTTAAACTAAAAACCAAACAACTGCAACTGCGATATCTTCAAAATGTCAATAGTAAAATATATATAAGTACAATATTTGGGCTAAAGTATTTAGAAATAATCACCCTAATTTTCAAACTGTAAAAGGGTTTGACAATATATTATTAATACAGAAAATACACTTTTCCATTTATTAAATTAAAAATCAGGAATAGCACGACAGTATGACAAACAATTTATTAATTAAAAACAAAATCTTATTAATTAGCGAATTATTTTGAAAAAATCAGACAAGCCGTTAAAAACTCATTTTACAGTAAAAAAAAGAAGTTTCAATAAAGTTAACAAACTGCCAACCATGTGCTTAATTGTATATAGTAAATATAATGTATATTTAAATATAAAGCAAAAATAAAACAAAACAAAAATTTAATGTGTCCAACACATGACTTTCCTATCTATTTATTACAGGCGCTTTCTGGTTATTTTGTACAACCTATTGCAGCACCTCGGTAAATATTTAGAGGATAAAATAAATATGTATATTTTCCACATACATCTAACTCGAAACATTTTTCTACATATTCATTGAAAACAAAAATACTGAAAAATTTACACTTTACACTTTTCCTCCAATTTTTCCATTGCAATCCGTTTTAGAGAAGGCATGTTAAAAACAAAAATTATAGAGATCGATATCGCAAACAACTTTTAGTTTAAGAATTTTCTTTAAAATCATAATTTTG
Source organism: Psylliodes chrysocephalus (assembly GCA_927349885.1). NCBI lineage: Eukaryota > Metazoa > Arthropoda > Insecta > Coleoptera > Chrysomelidae > Psylliodes > Psylliodes chrysocephalus. The sequence goes on from OV651827.1 coordinate 13,215,842, forward strand.
CATATTTTGTCAAATTTCTCAAATACGGACCATTTCAGAAAAATTTGGTATAATGCAAGAATTATAGAGAATAATATTAGAAGTAACTTTTATTTTAAAAATTTTCTTCTCTAAACATAACAGATATATTCAATAAAATATAAAAACGACCTCCCATATAGTACCCCCCAGATGTACCAACTATGCCTAAAATCTAATTAATTCACTACAGGCCGGATTATAGATTAAGTTTAAAATTTAACGTTTTTTTCTTTATCTGTTTTTGAGTTTTTTTCAAGATTCTAAATTTACACATTTTCTCAAATATCTCGAATACGGTCCATTTTAGAGAAATTATGTATAAAACAAGAATTATAGAGAATTATATTGCAAACAACTTTTATTTAAACAATTTTATTAAAAAATTGAATTTTTTTCATTTTGTAAAATTTCTTGAATACGGAGCATTTTCATAAAATTTTGGATAAGACACACCCATACACACAGACATTATCACGAAAATAGTCAAAACAGATTCAGGGGACCCCAAAACGTAAAAATCCGTCGAAAACTCGAGGTCGACAAAAATCATGATTCCTTAACTTTCTTTATCTGTATACAGATAGGAAATTAGAAACGACCAAAAAATTGTTACGATAAAAATATTTTCTATTATTATTATAATTATTATTATTATTATTATTATTATTATTATTATTATTATTATTATTATTATTATTATTATTATTATCTAACCAGACCCCTTGAGCTATATTTTAAATGTCATGTAGTTATATTAATTTTTTTTACAAAATTTGCTTTGTACCCATGTATTATAAATTATAATACTTTATTGTAAATTTGTAATACTATCTTATTACATTTTACTGCTACCATTGTCGGTAATTATTTATTTAAATGCACTTGCAAATATTGTTATGATAAAATAAGTCTAAACAGGTAACGACAGCAGCTGACAGGATTTTTCTAAGTAATGCCAAATTACTTTTATAATATTAAAGTCATATTAATGTAATAACGCATTACAAAAATGTTACCATTGTCTTTATTTTTACTAAATTGAACAATAATGATATACCTTGTTTTATGGATTTGGAAAATAAACATAATATAAATAATATAAAAATTAATAAAAAAAATTAAGTATCTTATGGGGCAAAGATAATTTAGATAAAAGAAGCATTAGTATTCTTTTCGAGGGCTTACTGCGAAAAGTGACCAAGTTAGCATAACTTTAAATGAGATCTGTCAAAAAAATTAGGAGATACAAGATAAACTTAATTAATATGACTTTTTTTTGTAAATTTGACATTAACATTAAGTCAAATCACATAAAATTTAACTAAGTCACTTTTTGTGTAAGTCCACGATATGTTTCTTTTAGTTGGTAGGTATTGTTTGACAGACATCCTATACTTAATAAACGTTTGCGAATGTATTAAAGTATTAATAATAAATAAACCAGATCACTCAAATAAACAAAAAAATTGTAAAGTGGGACACCTTGTATAAACGTTTCTTTACAAAAGCACACCTTAAAGCAAGGTTAATCATGATAAAAAAACATGCGGAACACGA